>VXBP01009450.1:0-306253 GCA_013400115.1 Rhinopomastus cyanomelas | reverse complement strand
CACCGCCCCGGCGGTGCCGGCGGGAACAGGGTGTCAGGGCGGGCGGCTCCCGCGGGGCTGTTGGCTGAGGCCCGGCCGCGGGGACTGGTACTGCCGCTGGGCCCCTCCGCGCATCGGCCCTGCCCCACGGGGACTGCGAGAGAAGAAGACGCCGGGCTCCCGTTCCCAGCAAAGAGGCTTGTGAGGCGGCGGCCCGGCCATGAGAGGTGTCGGGAGGGCGGGTGCTGACACGGGGAGAGGCAGAGAGGCGACGAAGGAGCCTGCAGGGTCTGGTTTGGGAGCAGGGTGCCCAGGACACCTGCTGCCCAGCCTCAGCCCAAGCGCTCTGCTGCACTGCCGGCGTCCTCCATCACCGGCCGGTAGCATAGTCCCACAAACAGAGAACGGCGAAGAGATGGAAAGAGAGCAGGAGTAGTGCTCAAACGAAAGGCTTCATCATGTCACGGGTAAAGCTCTCTCTCCAGTGGTGTCACCTCAGTGGTGAGAGCAATCCTGGCTAGAAAGTCTTTGCAGGACAACAGACAAGTCATTTTCCTGCTACCGTCTTACTGCTGAAGTGAAGGCATCAACAACTTCCTTGTCTGCGTTCTTTTCAAGAACTGATGTCTGCCAGAATCTGCATCAGGACTAGGCTGGGAGGGGAGCCAATGTTTCTGGACAGTTAGGATACAGCTGCATTAGCACCTTGATTTGGATCAGGAAAACTTTAACAGGTCTGCTGAGCTTTATCACCCCCTGTGACTGGGAAGAGTTCATACATCATTCAAACTATTGGCTGGGGTGATCCTGGAAGAAGAGATTCCTGAGTAAGAAAGAGGTTCTGCTGGTTCTCGGGTCCAGTGGCAGCAGCAGAGGTGTAATAGAATCTCTAAGACAAGACCAGTTTACATTGCACTCACTAGCTGTTTGACTAGGGCCTGTTTTAGAGACAGTGAGTAAAATCAGGAACCACTAGAATCATAGAATCATTACGGACTGGAAGGGACCTCGAAAGATCATCTAGTCCAATCCTCCTGCATCAGCAGGATCACCTAAACCAAGTCACACAGGAACCTATCCAGTCGGGTCTTGAATATCTCCAGTGAGGGAGACTCCACAACCCCCCGGGGCAGATCTGGCTTTGTGTCAGGTAGGTGATAAGAGATATTTTTGAGGGAGACGGGAGGCAGCAGTGCTACCATGCTCTGGCTATTTTTTGGCATGCAGGAGCTGCCCCAGTGGAACAGCCCCAAGGTTCATCTCAGTGGTCAGTCCAGCAACAGCAGGATACAGAGGAGGGACAGTTAGGGCCCCCTCAGTGTTTTCAACATCTGTAATTTGCAGGAGGTTTATGCCTTGAAGTGAGAAGGTCTGTACCCACAAATGCAAACCTTTCGGTGGTTCCAGTTGTATAATTTGTGTGAATTACTTAATGTGATAACTTCCACATTACCATCCTCTTCTGATTCAGAAGCTGAATCTCCTTAGTGTGAGTTGTTATCCTGCCTGCGTGGGTGAATAAATCCTCTTGTTATCTCAGGGAAACAGCAAACCGAGCTTCCTGCACTTTCTGCACTGTCTGCCTGCCTCAGCTCCACCCAGGTAGGGACATCCTGCCACCCAGCATTGCTTCATGGTTTGAACTACACCTGACAGAGACTGGAGAGCAGAGCTGGATGGGGACAGGTCCTCCTGTCTGGAGGAGGTTTCTGATGTCTGCAGACATAGCAGGGTTCTTAGTTTGAATGAAAGCTCAAAATTGAATATTAGCTATGGAGTCAAATGAACTCTGTGAGAGGACACCCATCCATCTATCTGTCTCTTCTAAATGGATTTCAAAGTCCTTATTTGCCTAGGATTTGTAGACATCTGGTTTTGATAGGAGGTGGATTGCAACCTGTGCTGTGTATTGACAACGCACATGCAAAGGAGCACAGATGCTCAGATCTAGAGATACTGAAGACCCACAGTGCAGGGTTCCACATGTATCTAGGAAGTCCAGGCCAGAAGTGAGACCCCCACCCTAACTCATCTCTTACAGGGCCTACTGCAATTTGAAAATTACCAGAATTTTCAGATGTACAGGTTTGTGCTTTCATGAAGAAAAAGTTATGTTGCTTTAAGAGGACCCCCCCTGCCCCCAGTGACCTGTCCTGGGTGGAGGTGACACTGTCCCAAGACCTGCCCTTAAGGGGTGTTGCTAGGTGAGAAGATAAAAGGGCTGGTTACCCAGAGCCCTGCCTCTTTGGACCGGGGTCTTTCTACCCTGGCATGGAGCAGCCAGCTCTGGTACCTCTCCCACCCTACTTCCTGGGGTGGTGGTGGGGGGAGATGGCTCACCATGGCTCCCTTCGCCATTTTCCCTGTCAGAGACAGGATGGAGTGGGCTCAGTGGGTCTGCTCCGCTCCCATAATAGGCAGGGTGGAGTAGGGCAGCTACACATGGCGCCGACCCTGGCCTGGACACTGGAACCCTGGATCCCGGCCCTGCTCCACCACGAGGAGGAGAAGCAAGACCTCAGTGCTGATTTACCACCTTCTCCCCACCACGGAGCAGCCGTTAAGCAACTCACTGTGAGCTGAAGGGATTCCTCTTTTTTCCTCCTGGAGCTGAGACCGGAGGAGAGGGTCCTTAAATCCTCATGGCCACGTTTGCGGAGTGTGGGCCAGCCCTGCTGATGCGGCCATGCAGTCGGTCTCCATCTTGGGTCCAGCACGTGGACAGGGTCTGCCACTGCCATCTTAGAGAGCACTGATCAGCAGGTAGAGAGACTGTTTGTCATTCTGCCACTGAGAAAAACTGGGGATGCTCAAGTATTGGGGAGATTTCCCTCAGGCTTAGCTGAAGCGCTCGAGAATCCTTAAACCTTGGGCATGAAAGACAGAGTCTGGCTTCTTTGTTGGAAAGCCTGTCTCCTGCATCGAGGGATGCAGTCCAGGTGCTGAGGAATCCGGCCTGCCCGATCAGCATTGAGCTGGAGAAGCTACACTGAAGAATTGAAGAAGTCACCAGTCTGGACAGCCCGGGTGCTGCTGTTTGCAGGCAGGGGTGACACACATGAATAATAGAGAGGGTGGTGGTACTCGTCTCTACTGGACTGACATGGTTTTTTTCCCCAGATCTCTAATATGAAAAAGACCCAAGGACCGATACGATAGTGATCTCCCATCGTATTCTTCTCAGAATATGTGATGGCATTTGTGACATCACACAGTTTTNGAAGGGATTCCTCTTTTTTCCTCCTGGAGCTGAGACCGGAGGAGAGGGTCCTTAAATCCTCATGGCCACGTTTGCGGAGTGTGGGCCAGCCCTGCTAACTCGCTTAACCTTTTCTTCTTTTCTGTATACAGAAGAGTTAATGAAGCCTTTTCCATTTTCCCTAAGCTATCCATTGTCTAGCAAGTTCTATCCGAGATCTCATCGAGACCTAACTGCTTTGCTTTCTTTTCCTTTATCTTTAATTGTGGTCTTGAACCCCCCACAGGGCCTTACAGAGCTGGGAGCAATTTTTAATTCCTACAGAGCCAGGTTGAACTCTGACCAGTGATCTGCTGTCTGAAGTAGCTCATTAAAATATCCCAAGGCATCCAGGCCCAAAGAAGCACCACTGTTACAATGCCAGGGCAAAGCATGTTTCCTGGAAAAGTTCACTGTGTAAAGATCAGTTATTTCTGGACAGCAGCTGCAGGTCCAGGGAAATGGCTGTCCCAGAGGTGCCCTGGATTCTTAAAGGAACACACCTCGTTATCCAAGAAACAATCTCCGGACTCTGAAAAGCAAATGCATGAACAGAAGAGCTAAATTCTCTTCACAGAGCTTAGGTGGTTTGCAGCTCTTACTCAGGACTGCAATAGTGACAATGGGAGCCTTCGCACACGTTGCAGGTCGTGGATGCAATTAAATCTATCTTCAGAGGTGCAGCATGGCTCGCGTAGCCTCTTGTGAGGCTAATGCTGGTGTGCTTGCGCACAGGTTTGCTGGCATCCTTCCTGGCTCTCTGAGCAGGGTGTGGTGAATGGCCAACAAGAATTCAGCCAAGCACACACGTCAGCATATTCCTTCAGAACAAGACAGTGACTGCAATGTAGATTTGTCATATCCAAACCTTAGATTCTATTTCTAGTGCTGTACGGAAAGATTTAGGGAGATCTCTTGGATAATTCATCTTTTAAAAGGGCAAATGCTAATAGGTTGTGTCAGGGGACAGACAACTAACCCTGGTCTTGAGCTACGCAGACATGTTAAGGGCTTGCAGTGTAAAAACTAGGATTTGCACTTGCAGATGGTTTTTTTCAGCTGAATGCCTTTTCTTTGGATGGCTGGACACCTTCTAGAGGATTTTTTCCCCCATTGTCACATAGATAAATATTTGTACTGGGGAAGTACTGGGGCAGAATCGTTGAGTAATTGATTGTTACGAAGCTGCGTGGTGTTTGTCAGAGGTGTATGTATGTCCTGCTTCCCCTACGCCCCTACCTGTACAGTGTAATCACAGAATCACAGAACTTTAGGGGCTGGAAGGGACCTCGAAAAATCATCCAGTCCAATCACCCTGCCACAGCAGGAAGTTGCACAGGAAGATATCCAGGTGGGTTTTAAACGTCTCCAGTGAAGGATACTCCACAACCCCCTAGGCAGCCTGTTCCAGTGCTCTGTCACCTTCACTGTGAAGAAGTTCCTTCTGATGTTTACATGGAACCTCCTGTGTTCCAGCTTACACCCATTGCCCCTTGTTCTATTGTTAATGCTTTGACATTCTTCTCTTCTGTATGGGACTGACCCTTTTTTTAATCCCTGCTGTCCTCATGACCCCACTGGTACCCCAATGCAGTGAGTTCCAGTCCGTAAAGGATTGAAAAACATCATTTATTTAATTTTGCCACTTTCCAAAATTACTAAACGCTTACTTGTTTGTTCACATATACAGAGAGGAGCTCTTGAATAATTCGTCTGGGAACCTACAATATCTGTAAGGAACTGAAGTGATTTCATTTTCTTTGGATTTCATAGAATCAGTGGTTTAGGTTTGAAGGGATCTCAGAGAGTTCCAACTCCCCTGCCCTAGGCAGACGCATCTCTGACCAGGCTGGGTTGTCCAGAGCCCCGTCCAACCTGGCCTTGAACACTTCCAGGGATGGGGCATCCACAACTTCTCTGAGCAACCTGTTCCAGTGCCTCAGCACCCTCACAGGGAGGATTTTCTTCCTAAGATCCAATATAAATCTGCCCTCTTTTAGCTTGAACCCATCCTCCTTATCATATCACTAGAGTCCTTCATAAAAAGTCCCTCCAGCTTTCCTGTAACTCCTTTAGGTATTGGAAAGCTACTGTAAGGTAACTGTAAGGTCCCTCTAGAGCCTTCTCTTCTCCAGGCTGAACAGCCTCAATTCCCACAGCCTGTCCTCACAGGAGAGATGTTCCAGCCTTCTGATTATCTCCTGTGGCCTCCTCTGGACTTGCTCCAACAGTTCCATGTCCTTTTTGTACTGGGGACTCCAGAACTGGGCATGGTACAGCAAGTGAGATCTCACAAGAGCAGAATAGAGGGGGAGAATCCCCTGCCTTGACCTCCTGGTAACCCTTCTTTTTATCCAGCCCAGGACACAGTTCATCTTCTGGGCTGCCCTCACACTCTCCTGGCTCATGTTGAGTCCTTCTCCTCAGGATTGCTCTCAATCCATTCACTGTCCAGCATGGATTTGTGCTTGGGGTTACCCCAACCTAGATGTAAGACCCTGCACTTAGACTTGTTGAACCTCATGCAGTTTGCACAGGCTCAGTTCTCCAGCCTGTCCAGGTCCCTCTGGATGGCTTCCCTTCCATCCAGCCTGTCAACCACCCCACGCAGCCTGGTGTCATCGACAGACTTGCTGAGGGGTCATTCAGTGCCGCTGACCATGTTGCTGACAAAGATGTTAAAAAGCACTGGGCCCAGAACAGACCCCTGAGGAACCCCACTCGTAGCTGATCTCCACTTGAACATGGAGATGTTGATCACAGTTCTTTGAGTGCAACTGTCCAGCCAATTCCTTATCCACTAAGTGGTCCATCTGTCAAATCCATGTCCCTGTATTTTATAGACAAGGTGTCATGTGGGACAGTGTCAGATCCTTGCCCAAGTCCGTGTAGACAACATCAGTTGCTCTACCCTTAACCACCAATGCTGTAACTCAGTTGTAGAAGGCTTTCTCAGGCATGATCTGCCTTTAGTGAAGCTGTGTTGGCTGTCACCAGTCACCTCATTATTTCCCTTGTGCCTCAGCATAGATTCCAGGTGGATCTGCTCCAATATCTTGCCAGGCACAGAGGTGAGACTGACTGGCCTGTAGTTCCCTGGGTCACCTTTTTTCCTTCTTTAAAAACAGTGCCTATGTTTTGACTTTTCCAGTTGGCAGGAACTGGACTAGACTGGCCCGACTTCTCAACTTCATTTACCAGTTCCCTCAGAACCCATGGGTTTATCTCATCATGTTCTGTAGACTCATGAACCTTCAGGTTCTTTCTAAGATCATGAACCTGATCTGCCTCTATCACAGGTGGTGCTTCATTCTCCCAGTCTCAGCCTTTGACTTCTGTGATTTGGGTGGCATGGTTTGAGAGCTTTCCAGTGAAGAGTGCCTCAAAAGGAGCATTGAGCACTTCAGCCTTCCACAAATCCTGGCCCAAGAGGGGATGTGTTTCCTTCTAGAGAGGGCTACATTTTCCTTTTTCACCAATACACTTACAAAGCTTTTCTCGTTGGCCTTGATGTCCCTGGCCAGATTTAATTCTATCTGGGCTTTGGCTTCCCTAACCCTACCCCTGGATGCACAGACAATTCCTCTATGTTCCTCTCAGACTTCCTGTCCTGGCTTCCACCCTCTGCAGGCTTCCTTCTTGTCTCTGTTTGTCCAGCAGTTCCTTGCTTGTCCACTCAGGCCTTCTGGCATTTTTGCCTGACTTTGTTTTTGTCAGGATGCAGTGCTCCTGAGCTTGGAGAAGGTGGACTGTGAATGTTAGCCAGTTTTCTTGGGCACCCAGTCCATCCAGGGCTCTATCCGATGGCACTCTGCTCAGGAGGTACTTGAAGAGGCCAAAGTCTGCTCTCCTGAAGTCCAGGGTAGCAAACTTGCTGGGTGCCCTCATCACTGCCCTAAGGACCTTGAACTCCACCATCTCATGATCCCTGCAGCCTAGGCTGACCTTGAGTTTCACATCCCCCATCATCCCCTCCTTATTGATGAGGACAAGATCCATCTTAGCACCTCTCCTTGATGGTACTCCTCCACCGGCTCCTCTACCACCTGGAGGGGCAAGTGACTGTCACTGCTCTCCGGGAATCTCATGGATTGCATACACCCTGCTGTATTGTCTTTCCAACAGGCATCAGGGTGGTTGAAGTCCCACATGAGGACCAGGGCTTGGATTTGTGATAGGATTCTGCAGTTTTTGCTTTACCACCTGTTCCCATAGCTTGTGCTTGAGGATCCTCAAGTCTGAAACAGACTTTTTAGTTCAAAACTAGGCATAAGCACTGCTGACATGCTGGACCCAGCTAGTCTGTGGCAGGGAAACTCTCTGGCTCACCTCGTCATTCCAGCTGGTGTGGTGGCCTCTCTGGAGCTGTGGTCCTCACAGAGCCACTGCCACTGTGACTGCAGCTCATCTCCAAGACCTCACCTCTACACATCACATGGCAAGCTCAGAGGAAGGACTTCCCAGCACTGGCACCTGAAACAGGCACTTGGACTCCAGCCAAAGCATTGAAGAGCTGGGATTTCTCCTCTCTTCAATTTTGACTCCTTGCCAGAGAGACAGACTCTGTCACACCTCGTATTATGCTGTTCTCTAATTCTCCAAACCTGGAAGAACCTCTAAAGTTCAGTCAAGCAGGATAGAAAATGCCAAAGACTACTTAGGAAGGATGCTGACAGGCTTGAGACAGAGGCAGCCCACCACGGTTTGGAGGTGTTGCACAGATGTGAGTGCACTACCAAACCCTGGGGTCCCTCCTAGTAAATCACACACTTGTGAATACTCTCTGAAAGGAACTGGCCCATAGCTGAGCAGGGTCTGTTACTCCTGCTGTACCCTCACCTCTGAGAAGCACGGATGGACGCTGCTATCTCTGCAGCTGCATTAGGCTGATCAGCCACTCAAATGGAGACAGAAATCTGTTCTTTCCTACCCCCCCCCCGTCCCCCCCCAGCAAGGTAAAAAGAAATGAGACTGAATTGCAGTTTCCCCCCTTCTAGACCTTGGAGCATATGAAGAAACATGTAGGGTCGTTTGGCTCTGACGGCTGAGGGATGCAAGCGCTTTGCTGCAGAGCCCGCAGGGAGCATGAGTCACATGGAGTGCCTCGGCAGATCCGGGCTGACAGCATCCACCGAATCACTGCCTCCCGTTGCACTCAAAGAGCAGAAATAAACCGGGAAGCAGGAGGGGCTCGGGAGGTAGGGCTATGGGCTGAGATTATTGCATCCCACGTGTTTCTAGTTCAGCAGAAATGGACAGGGCAATAAATCTTCAGCTGTGTCTAAGCACCTTCGTCTGCTGGAGCAGCAGCTCTGTGGGTCCTGACAGGGGACCATGCATTGGAATTGGGTCCAAAGGACTGCTGCAAGTGCTTTTCCCCTTCTGCAGCCAAGAAACACGGGGAACAGTAGTATCAGGAAGGCCAACACATTAAGGAAAAACCAGCACTGCTCAGTTTTTTCTGAACTTTTGCTTTTAGCAGTGTTTCCTCATCACTGTGTAGACCTCCTGCTGTAGACCTCTGTAAGTATAGCTGTGTATGCCTGAGTCCTGCCATCATCTCATGGCCAGTCTGATGAGCTGTTGCCACATGACAGCACATGCCTGCCGTTGTGTCTGCTGCTTTGCAGAGCTGTGCGTTGTGGTGGTTCGTGTCGTGCAGGGGCAGTTTTTGCGTTGCGTAGTGTGGTTACACTCTTGTCACACCTAGCAAAGGGAGGAGTTCTCAGTACCTCCTGAGATGGAGGACCAGCATACAAGCAACACAGCCCTGGGATGCAACAAGGAAGAGTCCACACAAAAGTGATCTGATAGGAACACCTGGCTTTTCATCTTTCTCTTCAGTGCTGCGTTGGAGCACTGTTGCCACAGTGTTACCGGCTGCATGGGCTGTGAAGACAGTGTGTGGTGTCAGAAAGGGACCGTGCTGTTGTATTAGTGTAGCCCAGGTCTGGGCAGGAAGTGGCTACAGTCTAGTCCAGCTGGAGACTCCTCAGGTACATCTACATCAACCATTATGTTTTGTACCAGCTTGTTCTGATCTGGTCTGAACCTCCACCTCTGTACTGCCCCTCAGTGAGGCCTTCAGTTTTGCACTCAGATGGAAAGCAAAGCCCATCTAGGACTTGCTCTGTTGGATGACTTTTCTCTCAATCAAGGCAGCCTGTGCATCTAGGGAGCAGACAAGGTCATCATGTGCAGAGATCCAGACTGGAGAGCTGCGAAAAAAGGAGAAGGGAGCATAGAGTGGCTTGTACTTGCTGGAGTAGGGCTGGGCAGGGTCAGGACTGCTGAGATCAGGAGTCCTACTAACAAAGCATGCACTTGAGGAAAGCTGCTTGCTTTTGTTATGCCCATCCAGATGGGACATCTGGAAACTATATATCTGTGGATACAGCTGTGTACTTACAGGCATCCCAGTGGCACCATCATGTCCACTTAATGCCAGGCAGGCCACCTGGAAACAGATGGAGAGACCTTCTGCATCTGATGTGAGCTTGGCCATGCCTTGCAGGTCAATCCCAGCTGTGAATGAGGACACAGCCATTGGTTGCTTGTGGAGACCCAGAGTGCCTTTTCCAGCCCTTGGAAGAGAGCAGAACTGGGTTGTTGCACATCCACACAGTGCCACTCCTTGCTCCATGGGAGGGCCAGTCTGGCTTGGAGACTTCACTGTCAGCTACTAGTGTGAGGTCAGGGCTGTGCTGGGGCAGATGTGCTGCCTCGTGGCTTCAACAGCTGCAGGCAGTGCCATCAGGCAGCACGGGCATCTCTGTGTTCTCCAAGCCACTGGTGTGGGTATTCTGTCACCCATGCTTTTCTTTGCAGACAGGCCAGTTCTGATGGACTCTGTCCCAGAGGCCATGGTGGACCTGTTAACTTATTTTTTGTCAGGCTGATCCTCTCCCTGAGAAAACTGAGGCTTGTGTTTCCACACATGGAGGTGGTTGATTCAGCTGCCAAAACCTCAGGTGAGCATCTGAACTCCTAGAGATGGCTGCAGTGCTGGAGGTGCCCATGACAGTCACTCATCCAGGGTGCCTCCATCCCTTCTGGAGATACAGGATAATCCCTCTGCTTGGGACACCCGTCTGAGTGGAAAGAGAATCAGATTTGGGTACTGGAGCAGTTATTTAAGAAGGGCCTGGAATGAAGGAGCAGGGGTTGGTTTTGGTAGAGAGTACTATGCCAAGCACTTTGTCATGGTCATTCTATCAACCAGCACTGACTCTGTGCTCATTTTCCCTCACATAGCCCCCAAATAAACCCCTCCTTAAGCCCTTATTATGTCCCATTTAGCAGACTGATGAGTGTTGTCAAGCTCCCAAGGTACTCTGGCACTTCAGGGACAGGACAGTAGCAGGAGGAACAACTGCACACACCTGGAAATGGACCAGGGATTTTCCAAGCTTCATGCAGTTCTTTGTGCACCAGCCCAAGGAATGGGAACAGAAACAGCATTAGGGCAGCTCTTCACCGCTCCTGCTTGTGTGAGAATGAGGAGCACGGCCAGTGGTAGCCCACACCTGCTGCCACAGCTGCCTGGGGCTGTCCCCCCACTCCAGGGGTGGGAGGATTTCTCCCAGCTCACCGGTGTCTCTGATGTTGCTGCCAGCTGTCTTTGCTCTGTCGATGACACTGTGATGCTGGCATGACTGTTACACAGAACCACCTTCCCCAGCACTGGACATCCTGCAGAGGGGTCTCTACCATGGGGACCTCTTCCCACAGCCCAGTTCCCCTCTCTACCTCTCCCCAGCAAGCCCAGCACAGAGGAACAAACCTGGACTGCAGCCAGCGGCAGCTGTAGCATCTCAAGGCCTTTTTGATCCACCACTAGCAGAGAGCAGAGTAACTTCTATAAACACAGGGCTTCTGTGTACATACTTTAACAGTATTTTTCTTCAGGACATTCTGGCATCTCTGCAACACATTTTTACTTCCATGAAAAATTTTCTGGACTTTCTAGTCTCCCCCTTCCCATCTCCTTGAGCCACCACAGAGTGATTTTGGTGAGACCCATTTCCAGTATGTCTGTTCTCTGCACTCCATGGGCTTGTTAGTCCAAGGCTGTTTTGTTCTCCTGGGAAGTAACTTTGTCACACTCTTCCCAAACTGACCACCTAGCAACTTCTTCAGGCTCTGACTTGCAGAAGCTATTGGTATCCTGAGCTGCCTTCCCAACAAAATTAGTCCTGAGTTATCCCACTGCTCGTGTTGTACATTGGCTTCTTGTGGGAGAGGTGAAGACTACAGGCTGAGGGATTGGTCTGGGGGTGCTGTAGAGCTGAGACAGCACAGGAAAGACAAATGAGTATTTCATGGAGAGCAGAGGGTTTGTGCATTAAGAAAGGCTCGTGGCAGCCAGGGAGGTGGGAGATGGTGAGAATCATGATTCCAGGAAAAGGGGAAATGTAAGTTTGAGCCAGACAAGATTGCCTCAGAAAAAAATTCATCCAGCTTGCAAAAAACCCGCAACCCCAATCCCCAAGTAATTTATTGTAGCTCAGATAGATAAAAGAAGCACATAAAACTGGTTCCACAGGAAGGTCAAATTAAGTGCAAATACAAGCACATACATGTCCATATATATATATTTATATCTCCTGTTCAGTGTCTCTCGTTATAGAACTGGGGATCAATCATAACCCCTAAGGGTTTCTTTTCCTGTTCATTGGCTCCTAGCCAGGCAACATCCCTCCCTGCCATTAGACTGGGGGAATGATGGAGGAAAAAAGAATTGCATCAAAATGGGAGAAAGGGAGATGGATACACAGAGCACTATGGTCTGGCAGGTGTCTGGGTGCAGGCAGAGACTTCATCGGTCCTTCTGACTCCAGTGCTGCAATACTACTTATTCATCCGGCTGCAGGATAAAAGTATTGTGTGAGTACCAGTACTGTAGAGGTGAGAGGCTTCAGTCAGGTGCCTGGAAGCCAGACACCCCCCGACTTTTTTGCCTAGTTTTGAGAATGACTGCCCTCCTTTGTAGCTGAGGAGGCAGTTACTGGTGCATCCACAAGGCTGTGGTTTGGGTTTCAGTTGTGCTGAGCTGTGTACTTGGCAAGGAGAGATAACAACAGTATCAGCACTTGCGCTGCACAGATTTATCTAGTTTGGATGTAGCTGTGTGGGCTTCGTCCTCTTCTTAGAAGGATTACTTTTTAACCTTGATGAAAAGTAGGTGAAAACGAGGTGAGTTCTTTCATAGAATCATTACGGATTGGAAGGGACCTCGAAAGATCATCTAGTCAAATCCCCCTGCAACAGCAGGATCGCCTAAACCAAGTCACTCAGGAACACATCCAGGTGGGTCTTGAACATCTCCAGTGAAGGAGACTCCACAACCACCCCGGGCAACCTGTTCCAGTGCTCTGTCACCCTCACTGTGAAGAAGTTCCTCCTCAGGTTGATGTGGAACCTTCTAACCAACTGGTCACCGTGGCTCAATGTCCAGATGGAGACTGGTGTCGAGTGATGTCCCTCAGGAGTCCCTACTGGGACCAGGGCTGTTTAATATTTTCATCAATGATATAGACAGTGGGATTGAGTGCACCCTCAGCAAGTTGCCAGATGACACCAAGCTGAATGGTGCAAGAGAGACAGGAGCAGTATGAATTTCATGAGGTTCAACAAGGCCAAGTATAAAGTCCTACACCTGGGTTGGGGCAATCCTCAATATCAATACAGGCTGGGAGATGATGTGGTAGAGGGCAGCCCTGTGGAGAAGGACTTGGGGTACTGGCTGATGAAGAGCTGGACATGAGTAGTCAATCTGCCCTCACAGTCCAGAAGGCAAATTGCATTCTGGGCTACATCAAGCAAAGTGTGGCCAGCAGGTCAAGGAAAGTGATTCTCCCTCTCTGCTCTGCTATGGTGAAACCCCACCTGAAGAACTGAGTCCAACTCTGGGCTCTTCAACATAAGAAGGGGAATAACCTCTTGAAGCAGGGCCACAGAAGTGATCAGAGGGCTGAAACAGCTCTGCTATGAGGATAGGCAGCACAAGCTGGGGTTGTTCAGCCTGCAGAAAAGGCAGCTCTGAGGTCACCTTATTGCAGCCTTTCAGCACTTAAAGAGACTCCAAAAGAAAGATGGGGAGGGACTTTTTAGCAAGGCCTGTTGTGTCAGGACAAGGGGTCATGTTTTTAAACTGAAAGATGGAAGATTCGGGTTAGATAGAAGAAAGAAGTATTTTACAGTGAGGCCAGTGAAACACTGCAACAGGTTACCCAGGGAGGTGGTGGAGGCCCCATCCTTTGGACTATTCAGGGTCAGGCTGGATGAGGCTCTGAGCAACCTGTTCTAGTTGGAAAAAAGCCCAAAAAGGTCTTCTGTACTTAGACATTCACTGAACTTTTCATGCAGTCATTTATACTGCCTTTTGCTCTCCAGGTCCAGTGACAGCACAGTGGTTAGTGTTTCTTCACAGCTGCTTCTGATGCCCAATACCATAAAAGATTAAAGGTCTGAAAATAAACACTTTTTCTGCTGTGAATCTCTCTTCAAAAGGGCCTGGACCTGTTGGTGGACTTCTTTACTCAGATGTTTCCCAGCATAGTGCTACAACAGGCTTTGGGCATAGCAGGAAATTCATTAAGTGTAGCCCGTAACACTTAAGTGTGACTTCATGTGAGTAAGAGATGATGTGACTTCATGTGAGTAAGACATGAAACCCCAGAAATGCAGTGGCAGCACCAAGCAGGCTCAAACTCTCTTTCTCCCTACTTGACTCTCCACTTTCCCTGTATTGAAACCAGTGTTTTTGCCCATTCGGGGTGCCCTCGTTGCCACTTACTGTTGACACTGGCATGTCTTGTTCTCCAGCAGATACTGTCTTGCTCGTGCCATCCTTTTTGCCCGTTGCTGACAGGAGAGAAAAGAGAAATAATGCTTGGATGTTTTCATGCTCCAAAACTTTCCTCTAAAGTACTGTCTGACAGATCTGCAAACTGTTCATCTTTAACCGTTTGTTTGAGTCTAAGGACCAACTCTTTTATCTGTTCTGTCCTGCACCCAGACAGCAAATCAGACTCTTCCTATGGTTTGGGGAGTCTGTCATCATTTAATCTCTCACGGGGACCAGAGAACTCACCCTTCTCCGCTGCCAGCTTATGCCACCAATGATGCACAGGCATGCAAGGCCAAACACCAGCACACTCCCTCCAATACTTGCTCCAGTTACTGTATAGATAATCCAATCAGGAGCTTCCTCTGTGGAAGCAGAAAATTACTCAGATACAGAAGCAAAAAGGATTTTAAGGCTTTTGGGTGGATGTGAGGATGCGATGTTAATTTCCATACCGACAAGGTAATTAAGGCTGATCTTCCTGACATTGTCTTCTATGAGGTGACAGTTCCACAGCCCTGCAGCACTGACATTCACCTCCACCTTTACTTCATGCTGCTTTGATTTCTTCATGTCCTTCTTAGTCCCATTCACATGTTCCCAGGACAAGTGGGCGTTGGGTGGGAGTGGATTAGAGACCTGGCAGATCAGGGTCATCTCGGCCCCTCTGAGCAGTGGTCCAACAGGGTTAGCTGAGACTGTAAAGGTAAGATAAAGATAGTCAGTGGGAGACTGGGAGGACAGATCAGCCCATACTTTGTGGTTTCCAGGGTTCTGCAGCTCCTCATCTCTTGACTCACTTGTCTTCCTCTCACCTTTCATTACCACCAGCTCTATGCTGCTCTTCGTGTGTGTTCCGTTGTACGCCAGCTGGCACTGGTACTGCCCAGAATGGTTGAAATGAACTTTGGGGAGCTTTACTTCTATGGTCCTTTCAGATTCAGGTATTTCAAACTGAAAGTGGGTGCTTTTTTTGGTCTTTTGCCACTGTCCTTGTACTGAGATGTTGAAATCAAGTAGCTCATGAGCAGTTGTGTTTTCCCGTTGTTTCCAGTTCAGTTGCCCTGTGAAACCTACTTTCCATTGTATCTTCTGGAAGTTTGGAGACCACGACAAGATGATGTTGCTATCTGCAGCTGCGTATCTTCTTTCGAAATCTGGATTCTGAAAACCTGAATAGAGAAGGGACAAGGAATACAGAGGCAGGGGAAGCCATGGCTATGCTTCCCACTGCCCTCCCTGATCTGGAGAGATGCATGCTGTGCTCAGCTGAAAGAGCACTTGGGCAAAAGCCACAAGAAGGATAAACATAATAGGTTTAAAGAGCCAAATCTCCTAAGCTCACCAGAGCTGAGAAGCACAGACCCCAAGGAGATGAGGATCCTCTCCTCACCAAAACTGGAGAGGAAAATGGGAGCAAGTGTGGAACAAAGCAGAATAACCCTCAAGCTACAGTGCCAGGAACCCTGGGAAATCAGTCTTGGAGCACCATTGCTTGGGATGCTGCAAAGTCAAAGCTCAGCTCATGAACCAGAAAGAGCACTGGTTCCTGAGCCTGCATGTGAGTTGCGTACCTAATACCTTCACAGCAAAAGTGATGTTCTGGTTAATCAGTGGAGAGTCTGAATGGATATGACATATCCACGTCCCACTGTCCGTAGCCTCCAGTTTGTTTAACTCCAGTGTGTATTTTTGGCGCGTCTCCTTTTGTATGAGTTTTGGTTTTACTGCGTTATGTTCTCTGTTAAACAGCCTGATGTGAAGATCAGGTGGAGAGTGTGATGAATTTTGCATTAAAGTCAGCCTGGGGACTTGATTTGTCAAGAAATGCCCATCTGAAGGAATTATCACTGTAAAAAGAAAAAGTGTAGCCAATAAGTTATCTCTTCATCCAGTGAGAGAGACATGTGTCATGACAAAGAGAATACAGAGACTTTGTGCCTTGGACCTGGAGCAGAAATGAACTATGGTAGCCCAGAATAAATGGCAGCTGGGTAAACAATCCTTCTCTCTGATCTCTGTGGTCCCCTCCCACATCATCTCCTCATAGATAAAAAGCTTCTAACCACTCACATTCAAAGACATGCAGTGAGACACTGACTTCAGCATGGTCGTATATACAGGTGTAGGTGCCAGCATCGGAGAGCCTTAAGTCCAGTATCTTCAGGTGTTTACTGTCGGTGTTGATCTCAGATCTATCAGTCATGGTAGCTTTGCCTTTTGATAAAATAAACTTGGTTAGGAGGGAAAAAGTTCCTCAGCCACACGTCGGGGAGAAGGGATGATGAATCAGAAGTCTTACCTCGAAAATGTTGTTTATTAAACTTCCTTATGTAAGTGTTATCATACATCCAGATCACATGTGCGTCACGACGTATGCCTCTGCAGTTCAGGATCACTGCCTGTCCTGCGACCCCAGTCTGCAGTTCAGCCTCCTTAGCCATAATTGGGATCAGACCTGAAAATCAATACCCACCACAAAAGACTGAAGGGTGGCTCAGCGAATAATCCACATCCTTCCAGAAAGATGCAGATTTTTCTCCTCCCTTTCCTAGATTCTGGGAAGATATCCTCAATTTCTGACATTTTCACTCATTCCCCTCTGATTGATCAATCATTCAATCAGTGAAGACAGAAATACTGGAGGTTACATCAGTGGAAATGCTTTTGAGGCTGTAGATATGCTTCAAGGGACATCTGTGAACACTGCAGAGCAGCTGGATTTGAGGAGCTGGCATGTGCCCCAATGTGAAACAGTAGTTAGTGAAGCAGTAGGTGAGAAAAAAACCTAAAAAAAGAAAAAAAAAGAGGACGAGGAAACCTCATCAGTTGCCCTCACTTTTACCAGCAACAATTTGCCATGTCCCAAAGCAGACTCTTCACGGTGCTTAACACAGCACAAGAGGACACGTGATCGTGTAGACAAAAAGTAGTCATTCACAGACTGAATCAGTCAATCAGTCCGCCAACCAACCAATTTCCCATATATACAGAGACAGGGAAAATACCCATGTTTGTAGGGCTTTCACTATCATTTTGAGATGTCAACAGGTTTGCTGAGACAACCTATTTCGTCTGGACAAGATTCCATTGGCCTACTGGTAGCAAAGACAGGACCACTTATGCCAGCACTCCTTCACTCCCTAGCTAAGACTTGGAATCATAGAATCACAGAACAGTTTTGGCTGGAAGACACCTCAAGATGAAGCCAGTTTCCTAGCCCTATATGCACCACTACTAAACCCTGTCCCCCAACAAAACATCTACCCTTCTCGTAAACACCTCCAGGGATGGGGACTCAACCTCCTCCCTGGGCAGGCTGTTCTAGTGCCTGACAACCCTTTCAGGAAAGAAATTCCTCCTAACAGCCAACCTGAACCTCCTCTGGCAGAGCTTGAAGCCATTTCCGCTCTTCTCACTGGCCACTGTGGAGAATAAACCAACTCCTGTCTCAGTTGTAGAGAGCAAGAAGGTCTCTCCTCAGCATCCTCCAGGCTAAACAGCCCCAGCTGCCATAGCCATTCCTCATATGGCACCAGTTCCAAATCCTTCATTGGCTTCGTTGCCACCTCTGTCCCCTCTCCAGCCCTTCAATGTCCCTACTGTAGTGAGGGGCCCAAAACTGGACACAGACTTGAGGTTTTACTGGCAAATTTGCTCCTTCCAGTTTTTGCATGGAACAAGACTAGAGGCCCAGAAAAATGAAAGAAAAGAGAAAGAAAGAAGACAAGTTCCTGTTCTTGAGGTGAAGCCTCCGTGACAGTAAAAGAAGCAGTGTGTATAATGTTGATGAAGCATCAGGAGCAGTTTCTTGGAAGAAACACTTTCTTTCCTTCACTTGAATGGGAGGACATCATTCAAGGGTGATGGAGTTGCCAGAGGTTTGATTGAGAACGGGTGAGTTGTGGTCTTCTGCCTTGCTGCTGTTAAGCATTCAGGACTGCTGAACCTTTGGGTCCCCAAGGTGATGCTGGTACTAGAGAGCCACAGTGGTGCAAAATAGAAAGTTTACATGGGATTATTGAGGATTTTCTGCAAGCTACGTATTGCTCCAGGAACACGGGTGTTTTGCACCGCTGCTGATCAGATTTGTTTTCTGTAATGATAGAATCACAGAATCATTTAGGTTGGAAAAGACCTTTAAGATCATTGGGTCCAACCATTAGCCTAACTGTACCAAGCCCACTGCTGAGACAGGTCCTTCATTGCACGCTGGACTACAGAAAATGATGGCTTTGCCTTAAACTGTGAAATTGTAAATGTTACTAGTAAGAGTTAGTATCTTCTGCTTTGCTTTCGGCTCAAGGGTGCAGAAAAGATTTCCCATCTTTCCTCTGCAACCAACCAAAGGAATCAAATCTGAGTATCTGTGAAATGCAGACTTGGCCTTATTCAGTCACCTTCCTTTCTTGGAAAATGACCACTAAAAAGTCCACCAAACCTGATCTCATTAGCAGTGAAGCTAAGCAAGCCAATAGCATCACAACCGCAAGGGTAAACATGTGAAGTTTACACTTGGGTCAGCCCAGGCAGCTGGAGGCACTGTGAAGGGTGGTATTTTCCACCCTGTGCTCACTGGTGGCTCTCACAGGACTCCTACTCCTGCATCTCCGCAGAGCAGCTCTTCAAACCTGATGATATTCCAGACACCCTGGTTTCAGCTGGCAGGCTCAGCAGGCCAGCTGGGAATGGCCAGAGTCCCAAAGCTTCTTCTGTCTGTGCTGCCTCTGAAATAACAGGACAAGCTCTCAGCTTCCAGCCCCTCTGTCCTAAACTCTACTACATGACCCTGTGGAGAGCTGTTGGGCAGCTGTCACAGCTTCTTGGTGGGAATGAGCCTGCTCTAAACCATGAGGTTTGTTGTATTTACAAATAGGAAGAGCCTAAAAGCACCCCAGATGTTGTGAGGCTTGTGGAAAGGCTGTAAGAGCTAGGAAGGTTTGCTGAGCTGAGGACTCACCCAGATGCAGAGCCAAGACGACTGCAAGTGTGCTGCTCTCCACCATGCTGCACCACTGCATTGCTGCAGGAGTGCTCACCCCTGCTGTGTGCTGCGGGGCTGGAATTCCTGTCACTGCCAAGGGTTGTATCCTGGAAGACCCAAATGCTCAATGTTATAATTGATTTTCAGACCTCGGGGGATGAGACCCACATTTCCAGTCAGTGCCCACCATCCTTCAGTGCAGTCAAGTAGAAACTCATTGGTGAAGTCATCAGAGCCCTGTGCTTCAGCAAATTATCCAGCTGCACTGTTCCCCCTTAGAGATTGGTATTAAAAACATAGTTTTACTCATCCCTAGGTTTCTGGCATTCACTCAGCTGCAGGTGTTCATACTGCCAGGAGTGCTCGGCTTCTTTACTTCTCTGTAGTGGTTTGTCATTGCTGTTGCAGAGGTTAAGGCTAAAGATACAGAGAACTGTGTTTCCAAGAGCACAGCCAGCAGGCTGAGGGAAGTAATTATGTCCCTCTCTTTGGCACATCAGATATCTCATCTAGGATACAGGACCCAGTCTTGAGTTCCCAATACCAGACAGATGCCAACAACCTAGAAAAAGTCCAATGGAGAACACCTGGGATGGTGCAGAGGTTGGAGCATGTGATGCACCAGGAGAGACAGAAGGGTTTAGCAGGGAGAAGGATGCCACATAATGTCAGTCTCCCATCATCTAAAGGACATTACCTAGAAGTCACATCCTTCTTGACTATGCACAGGAGAGAAACAGGAGGCAGAGCAGCCATATTGCAGCAAGGAGCTGTTGACTAGATATAAGGAAAAATGTCTTCCTACGGAAGGGGGTTGTGTTGGAATAGAAATGACAGGCAATCTCCACCCTTGGAGATGTTTACAAGTTCCCAGGACAGCATGTAGTTTTAGAGCTGTGAGCAGGAGGTTGGACTGGAGACTTCCAGAGGTCCCTTGCCATCTAAATATTTCTGTCTAGTTTTGTGATTCTCTAACTATGACCATCTTTAGGCTCTTATTAGTATTTTTCTTTGGTTTGTTTTTTTTTGTTTACTTATTTCCTACCTTCAAAACCTCAATAACTGCCAAGTGTGATGTTAGAAAGGCCTGCTTGAATTCTTAGAGCTAATCAACACAATGTCTGGTGACAAGGGAGGAATGAAGTCCAAGCTAAGGAGTTGCATTGGTGGTAAAAATGTTAGGCAGAGAACAGGGAGCTAACTGTCACGTTAAGGGGAGTTATCAGAATAGACGAAGCGGTAACAGAGACCAAGCTGCAGCTGGGTGGACTGACAAGGTAAAGGGGACCATGGCTGCTGATGTGAGAAGACTAGCAAGGCCTCCATCCCTAAACCAAGGCAAACATTACAAAAACAAAGCCAAGCAGGTTAATTGGTCTGAGAAATGAGAAAAACAGTGAGGTGACCTCATTTCTCCAGAGCAGTGAGTGCTCCCTATGCTAAGAGCACGCCAAGAGAAGGCTGGAGTCACAGTGGGATTGAACTCACAGGAAAGGAAAGAGCAAATTCATGCAATATTTATAGGTATGAGGTGCAATATTATGTGCACTGTATTCTGTTAGAGGATCGTTTGGTATGGCAATTTGTTTAAATGATCAGAGAACATGAAGCTATCAGAGTAGATGAGAACAATGCCATGGAGATAGGTCAGCATGACGGGCAATGTGACAGTTAGGCAGCTGTGCACACATGCACACATGAAAAAGGCAGGTGCAAGGGCAAGGCAGCAGCCATGAGCACAACTAGAAGAGAAATAAATGGCAAAGGCACAGTCAGAGAGAAGACCTTTGACTTGCCTGCTGCTGAGCAAAACACCTATCCCAGGGAGTATTTGCATGACTTGTTCTGTAGTAAAATAAAGGAGTCAGTGCATGTGGTTGAAGATCACTTCTAACCTGATGCAGTAGCAGTGATTGAGCATTTTGCTGGGATACTCTACAGAAGAAAAGAAGGGGCAAAAATGATCATAGATCATAGATCATAGAACATAGGGTTGGAACTGACCTCTAAAGGTCACGTAGGCCAACCCTCCTACAACAAACAGTGACATCTCTAACTAGACCAAATTGCCCAGAGCCCCATCCAGCCTCACCTTGAATGGCTCCAGGGATGGGGCATCCACCACCTCTCTAGGCACTTCCACCACCCTCAGATTAAAGCACAATTTCCTGATGCCCAGCCTAAATCTACCCTTTTCCAGCTTAACACCATGACCTCTCATCCTATCGTTCCCTGCCATATTGAACACCCTTCTGACAGCCCCTTTTAGGGATTGGAAGGTCACTGTAAGGTCTCCCAGATCTGGTTTTCCTCAGGCTGAAGAACCCCAAGTCTCTCAGTCTGTCATCTTTATGCATCTCACTCTGAAGAAACTTCGGTAACTGAGAACTGGCATAGGGCCCTGACTGAGATCTGTTCCTGAGACAACAAGAGAAACCTTGTTAACTGCTGTGAATGCTGCGATCAACCAACCCAGTGGGACCAGTATGAAAGTCAACCCTTACTCTAAAGTGAAAACTACAAGTTAAAAGGATCAGTGCTGGATTCGAAATATTTGAAGTCATTAAGCTTTATATAAAAATTGAAGATTTTATATAAAAACTGAAAATAATGAAACAGGTAAAAATTAATACAGGAAGGACAGGGACCTGATGGAGTGGGTCTAGAGGAGGCCACAGAGGGCTGGAGCACCTCTGCTACGAGGACAGGCTGAGAGAGCTGGGATTGTTCAGCCTGGAGAAGAGAAAGTTCTGGAGGGACCTGATAGCAACCTTCCAGTACCTGAAGGGGGCTACAAGAAGACTGGAGAGGAACTGTTTACAAAGGCCTGAAGTGATAGGGTGAGGGACAGTGGTTTCATGTTAGAGAAGGGCAGATCCAAGACGTTCATTAGCAGGAGGGGATTGAACACAGGAACCTGTTGCGCAGGTTGGTGGTTGAGGCCCCATTCCTGAAGATATGCAAGGGGAGGCTGGACAAGGCTCTGGGCAACCTGATCTAGTTGAGGATGTCCCTGCTCACTGCAGAGGAGTTGGACTAGATGTCCTTTGGAGGTCCCTTCCACCTAGGCCATTCTGTGATTCTATGATTCTATAACAAAACTGCTCATGCACAATCATTTTGTTTTGGTTGTGAATCTCCATTTCCCCATCATCTTACAGCTTCGGTTCGGTTTTTGCCTTCTTGCTCTCTGGTTATTGAGCAAAACCGCACAACCAGAGCACCGTGGGACAGGTGAACTGCTGACCTTGCACAGCTCAGAAGATGCAGACTGATGCATCTTTGTTTTTATGCCTTTTTTCTTGTGGTTTCAAATGCTCTGCATTCCTGCTTCTTTCACACTAATCTTTGAATTTCTGTGGCAAGTCTCTAGAACATGATGTTTATCACCTGTATGTTACAAGTCGGTGGGGGAAATGGGTTGCCTTCAGCTAGCGATTGTTTCGTAGCCTTTCTCCCCCTCCCTGTTTATCTCTACTTCTCATGCATGCCACTTCCTACTTTTTCCTCTTATCTCCTTCTGCATCACTCCAGGCCAGATCACAAGCAATGTTACTCTAGATTTTACAGACCTCAGAGAGCAAAGCTCTGCTGTGCTCACTAATCAAGCCGCCCTCATTAGCAGATGTCTGCAGTAGACCCACAGACCGGCTGTGTCTTTTGGTGGTAGTGATAAATTAAGTGGTGTCAGGCAATGTCCCCAGGCACTGGAACACACTTACCACTCCTGTTAAATTGCTAGAACATTTCCTGACACATTTTTGGCCCAGGACAGCTCTCACTCTCCTGAGCATCTCCCAAGATGCACTTAAGAGTTGGCATGGGCCAAGGACCACTCCCGTTAGGTGACTGGCATGTAGCCAGTTGATTCTGGAGGTTAAGTGAGTCTAATAAGCCAAACCATCTCATGCCAATTGGCCTTTATTCCAAAAGCAGTCCAGGCACACTTGATTTGTTCACTTGTCTAGCGACAGGACCAAGGCTCCCTCCCAAGTGAACATTGATTTCCATTTCATTTTAACTTCCTCCTCTTATTAAACTGGTTTAATTTCCTTCTTTCTTTCTTTTAATAATTCCTGCCTCTCTCAGGGATAGAGAAGGCGGGCTGATGTAGTGAGCAGTTTTTCTCTAAAGGATGATGCCTGCAGGACCACAGAATCACAGAACATTAGGGATTGGAAGAGACCTCGAAAGATCACCTAGTCCAAACCACCTGCCACAGTAAGATCACCTAGACCAAGCAAGTCTGGAGTGGAGAGCTACTGCTTAGTAGATGAGGTGGGAGACCCTCACCACCTCCAGCACCAAGCCCCAGCAAGAGGTGGCTGCAGAGAGCTCTTCACCCAGGCTGATACCAGCATGACACAGGAGGAAGCTGAAAATTAAAAAAAAAAACAAACCACAAAAAACTCAGTAACTACTCCTGATGCAGAACAGACCATGTCCCTCTCTTGGTTAGTTCCTGTGCCTCTTTTATGCAGTGTGGTTTTCTTGTTTTCTTCTCTCGCTCTGGCTTGTGGCTGTGCTTTTGATCTGGCAGCAGCTTGCTCTGCTGGGGCAGGGTGTATGTGGGGGGCCCTCCCATCCATCCATCCATCCATGCAAGGGCTCCATACCTCAGCCTCTGCCTTTTCCCCTCATGGTCACTTCCAGGGGAGAGCTGAGGGATGCAGTTGCCTCTGGTCTGTGCACATTGGTTCAGCTTGGCTTTGGGGCTCTGTGTTATGGAGGATCACCTCTGCTTTCTTCAGTTTAAAGATCTAGAGCAAAGCTGACCTGGTTTTTTACTGAGCAGTGGTTTCTTTGAAATTGCTATTAACATCAAAGCAAATGTAATTGAGAAGCAGGCAGGGTAAGAGACCAAATGGAACAAAAACAGCCAACAGAGAGCAAAGAGAGCATAGTGGAGAGGGTCCTTTCATGAGCCCCACTGTCCCTCCCAGACTGGCCAACCTCACCTTGATTTCTCCTTGAGTGTTTCTGGCTGTTACTGTGAGAGCAGCAGGTGCTTGAGCTGGGGCCAGGCAGGTGAAAGCTTCTAATCCTCTTGAGAGAAGTCCCACTGTCAGGATGAGGCATAATGTCAGCAACAGCCAAGCTCTGTTCCACCAAATGCCCCTGATCTAGCCACGCGCTTATGGAGGCCATAAGATGCGGCTCCGTCTTCACAGCCCTGGGTACTCCCTACAGCCTATAATCCCTCTGCAGGCCTAAGAGGAAGCCGAGACTTGCATTTGTCTTGGAGATATTTCAGCACTTTATGAGCTTTTCCACCTCTGTCTAGACCCTCTTCCTTCTTCCCAACCCTCCTCTTTTTGTCTCTGCAAACCATCCTGCCGTTTGCAACTGCAGCCCAGGGGCAATTTTCTAAAGCTGGTGGAGGCTGTGACTACCAAAGGCACCGAGGTGCTCTTTGATGGCAGGTCCTCCATCACCCTTGCAAGCCATGTGCACACTTGGGATGGTGTTTGGGTATCACTAATGCAGATTCAAAAGCAGCAACAGTGGGATCTTACCGTGCAGTTTACTTGGCCTGCAGCCCAGATGAGAAAAGGCTCTATAAACATATTGATAGGGTCATCACAGCAAAACGGTGGCTATCTGCCCATTCAGAGCAAAAACACAGCCCTGTTTAATTTGTCCTTGGTGAACAGAGGGTGCCTGTGTAAGGCTGTGGCAGCCTGGGTGGGCACTGTCCCTGGGAACCTGAGGAGCACTAGTGGAAACACGACGGATGCTTGATTTAGATGAGGCAAGCCCTGCCGCTCCTGCAGACTGCTTTAACAGCCATGTTTGTAAAACATCGAGGGCGACAAAGAAAAGTCTGTGAACTGATTTGAGCCCCAGGTGCACTAGGAACTAAAGAGGACTGTTCAAGAGAACATCAAGTAGTAAGCTAAACTCAACCCTAATGCACCACGTAAAGGAGTATCTGAAGTGGCTGGAGAATGTTGAGTAGGATGTACCACCTGAAAGTTGAAAAATTCAACCAGAAATGAAACTTCTCTTCTCAGCAGTGCAGACACCCATGGAATGAAAAAGAAGATACCTTTTCTGGTGTCTTTAAATTGAAAAGATCCCTCTTTCTCCAAGAAATCAGCTCTGAGCTAGTGGATCAGGCTGCATTGGCACCTGGTGTCAAAGAGTGAGCCAGTCAGTCTGGATCAGCAGAACAGACCTCTCTGAGCTCAGCACGTACAGATGTAAGCGGCGTCCCTAGTTATTCAGAGGCTGGCATCTTCTTATTTTTCAGGCTTTTTTTAGAATAAAGTTCCCTTTCCTGGAGGCCATGTGGAGAAGGTGATAGCAAGTGGCAGCTGATGCTCCCCAGTACATTTCCAGCCCTTAGGGATGTAGGGTCACCAGTGACAGGCCCTCATAGTGGATTTTTTTCCCTATATATGTATTTAAAAGATCTGCAAGACCCCCAAGGCTCTGAGGCATGTTGATCTTCTCATAGCTCTTTTTTTTTTTTTTGCCCCTTCCAGGGAAAAATCCAGGGAGACAAATGCTTCTTAGTTAAAACTAAAAGGCCTTAGGGAATCACACACAGCCAGAAGTATTATCAAGTCAAACGTTCAAGACGGTTTTACATCAGACCTTTAAGTGGGGCAAAACCAGTCCATCTGTGCCGAAACAGCAACTCGTGTGGAATAGCACAGTTCAGAACATTAAAAACAGTGAAAACAGACTGGCCTCTTTCCTCAGGGAAAGAAAGAGAGAGAGAAACAAAGAAAGAAAGTTAGTTTCCTTACCTCTTTACGTTCCTCTCTGCCTCTGTGTCTCTGTCTCCTTGAGTTTGCCACCTGCGTAATTGATCTCGCCCAGCGACAGCAGAAACAAAAGAAGAATGAAGTTGGTGTTCAGAAAGCAGCTCAACGGACGTTGGCCTTGATGTCAGAGCGTCGGCAAGGTCTTGCTGCCAGTCCAGGTTCTGCTGACATCCGCCAGCTTCTTTAGCTTGATGGTGGTTTCCCAGATGAACGTGAACATGAACAGAAATGGAGATGGCAACGGAAGGTGATGTATTGCAGCGTCCGGGCAGAAGGAGTGTGTAAGACCGAGAGAGCCTATTGGCCATCTGGCAGCTGATGGGAGGCCATGATGGGGCTGAAATGTAAAAGCAAATGTTTGGAAACCAGTTCATCGTGGGGTCCTTCATGAAGTGCCCCAATATGAGTCTGTCACAGGGCTGTGGTTCTTGGTATTCAACTTGATGTAAATAATACATTTTTTACAGTGCAAATGATCAGTCGCTGGAACAACCTCCACAGGGACATGGCAGAGTCCTCATCACTGGAGACTTTCAAGATGTGATTGGACAGAGTGCTAGGTAATCTAGGGCCCCTTTCCCATGAAAAGCTGCAGTGGATGGTCTTTCGAGCACCTGTCCAACCTGGGCTGTTCTATAGTTTAATGGTTCTAACTGCTTCAGCATGTGTCCTCTGCACTGGGTGCTTGTCCTTCAGGAATGGCCTGCTCTATCACAAGTACTCCAGGGGCCACAGCTAATGCCAGAGAACCTACTCTAGCGTGGGCTCCTCTCCATGAGTCACAGCATGCATCAGGTGCAGCGCAGACTCTCCAGGGGCTTAACTGTGGGTATCTGCCCCTACATGGACCTCATTGGGCTGTAAGGGCACAGCCTGTCTTCAGCAGGGGCTACAGGAGAATTTCTGTTCCTTTATATATATCCCTCGTTCTTCTCTGATCTTGGTTTCTACAGTCCTCTCTCGCAGCTGCTGTGCAGTGTTTTTTACGTTTTCTTAAATAGGTTCTCACTCAGTTTTGGCCTGTGGTGAGTTTGTTTTGGGGCAGACTGGACAAGGCTCTGACTGACATGGGGCCAGCTCCTGCTCATGCCTCACAGAAGACACCCACGCAGCCCCTCTGCTACCAAAGCCTTACCATGCAAACCCAGTACAAACTTGTTCTCAGGTACCCTGTACCGCTATTGAATCTTGTCTGCTTCTCTTCTCTGGGGTGGAGGAGGGGGCTCTTGTGGTTTTCCACCCACATTTGCCACCTCTCTCTCTGAATCCCAGCCTCAACCAACAAGGCGGAAACCCGCTGAGCCCTAGACATGGCTGAGATTTCATCTCTGTGCCACCCACTCTTCTCCTCTTGGCAGAGACTCCTTCATCTGGAGATTAAGGGTGCAAGATATAACCAGGCTTTGCAGGAGCAGGGACAGACAAACGCTTGGAGGAGCAGGGCTAGACAGACAGACATGGCACCAACACTCATCATGTGCCACATGGAGTGAAAGGAACAGCACTTAGCAGGCCTCAAGTGCAATGGCTAGTCCATTGGCTGTGTCTTTGGAGAAAGATGAAGAAGTCTCCTCATAAAGAAAGAGCCACGTGTGTAAGGCAGGACTTTCTGGTCTGAGACACAGGCTGCAGGATGGGAAGAGATGGGTGTCTGTTGTGCTAGTGTGCAGAGCCCGTGACAGCCCTGTTCTGATACTCATCCCTCCTGCAAGGGTCTGCCACATCACATCAGTGTCTCTCACATGTCTATAAATAGAAATGTCCCTTCTAGTCCCTGGCAAGCAGGAAGGGGCTGTTCTGGGAGAAACAGAGCTGAGAGAAGGCAGGCTGGGATGATAAGAGCCTGGTAGCTTGGGGCTCTTGGCCATGGAGCTGATGCTTCAGCTCACATGGAGTCTGCCTTGCATTTTGTCTCCCTAGCATGCTGTAATGCAGCAGCACTGGCTTGTTTTTAAACAGTTTATTTGTGTCACTGCAAAGATCTACCAGAAATAGCATTCCCTGAAGAGGTAAAGCTTCCAACATACCGTTGAACTTGATGCCGAGTTGCAAGGAGAAGTAAGGCTGTGGGTCTGAGCTGACAAAGCTGCAGGCTCAGCCTCTCCACAGACCCGTTCTTACCCTAAGGAAGGGATTTGGGAAGGGACCCTCATATCTCACAGCTGCTACACTGAGCGGTGAACCAAGGGTCGCAGTATGTGATGACGTGTTTGTATCACTTTCATCCAAGCATCTCTAAGCACTTTGCAAGCATTAATTAAACATCAGAATCCAGCCGGGATGAATAATATTAGCCATCCGCTCTCTTCTCTGACGGTAATACTCCTCATAAATATTTAAGTGGTTTTTAAATTCCATGTGAGTCTGGTTCTCACCTCGCTGGGACAGCTGCTGTACTGCACACATGGGGAAAGGGGAGATTATCCAAGATCACACACTGGCCCTGTCATGTTTGCCTGTCCCCTCCCCTGCAGAGACACTCCTCATCCACCCTGCACTGTCTCTCTTTGCTCTGATCTTTGCAATATTTTTGCAAACCAGAGCTGATGAGCAACAGATTCCCATAGACCTCAACAGACAGATGAAGGTCCCAGGCCATGCTGGGTGGATCACATTGGCAGAGACAAAAATTCTCCCTGAAAAAGGGATAAAAGAGTTTTATAACTCACGTGTTGAGAAGGCCCTTTTGGTGACTCCACTGGAAAGCTAAGAAGCCTCCAGAGATGGTCTCCTTAAAACTAAGTTCCTTGCACATCAGAGGGTGCAGGGCTAGGAGTTCTGTGACTGTGAGGTCTGAAGGGAAAAGAATACCCAGATATATCAGAAAATTAGTGGTTGCCCAGTGGTATTGGAAAAAAATGTTGAACATAGAATGAAAAAACACCTCTGATTCTTCAGGTACCTGAATGACAGCAGCTTCTAAAACCAGGGACTGTTTCTTTGCAACAGAATAGCTGATACATGTGGAGTTTGCTGAGGGGCATTTCTGATGCTAGATATACACAACTAGAAGCTACCAGCTATTTGGGGAGGAAGTCTGGTAATTTGCCTTGAAAGGGGGAAGGTTCATAGGTTGTGCTGGGGGAATAACCTTTCTGCAGGAGCTTGGAGCCTCTCTGGAAAAGCTTAAATTGGGAAGAGAGGACTCTCTAAGCAAAAACCGTCACAGGTGTGTTTGCTGATCACAGTGGAAAATCAGAGAATCTCCAGAGATGTTCTCCACTAGCAGGGATCCCCTGTAATTTGGCACGAGGTGTGAAGTCTGATGGAGAAAGGCTAGCCAGATGTGCTGGGAAGTCAGAGACTGCTTTGGAGCACTGGAGAGGTGGGTGATCCATCAATCACCAGCAGCAAAAGTGCGTGGCCAAAAGTAACAGTGAGCCTAACAAAAACCAAGCCTATGTTAAAGATGTGTCCAGAGCACAACAGCCAGGAGGAAGGTGTATGGGGGAGTTTTTAAGGACCAGTGTAGACATGTATTACTTGCTGTCTTGCTGTTTATGACTTGGCAACTGCAGGAGAAGTTGCCCAGAAAAGAGGAGACTCAGGGGGGACCTTCTCCCTCGTTACAACTACTTGAAGAGAGGTTGTAGTCAGGTAGAGGGTCAGGCTCTTCTCCCACACAACTAGTGACAGGACGAGAGGGCAGAGCCTGAAGCTGCACCAGGGGAGGGTTAGGTTGGGTGTTAGGAAGCCCTTCCTCACAGAAAGGGTGATCAGGCGCTGGAATAGACTGTCCAGGGCAGTGGTGGAGTCGCCATCCCTGGAGGTGTTTAAGGACAGGCTGGATGTGGTACTTAGTGCCCTGGTCTAGCTGATGACGTGATGTCAGGTAGTGGCTGGGCTGGATGATCTCAGAGGTCTTTTCCAGCCTCAATGGTGCTGTGATTCTGTGCTAATATGAAGGAAAATGAGAGGGAGATGACAAGCAGTACAGAGCGTGTGGAGTGTGCCACTGGAAGCAGCTGGAGGCTCGGAGCATTACAGCGGGTTGCAGCTGAATAGGACACGCTGCTGGGGTTTTCTGCCGAGTAGGAATGAGGAGCATTTCCCTCCGTGAGCGGAACGCAAAGGGAGGGAGGGAGGGAGGGAAGGACTAGGGCGCTCGAACCGGCCCCTGCAGGGCTGCTCCGCGGTTGCTGGCGGCGCAGGCTGAACGAGCGGTGGACGGCCCTGACGGTGCAGGGTCCGGGCGGGACATCCCCGTCGCTTGGGCACTAGATGGCGGCACGAACCCGGCCAAGGAGCGGAGCCCTGTGCTGCGCGGAGGGGAAGTCGGGGAGAGCGGCGGCCCCTGGGCCGCAGCGAGGGAGCGGGGCCCGCAACGCCCGGCCTGTCTGTCTCCTCCCGCGGCCGCCCGCCCGCCCTCCCTGCTTCAAACCGCGGCCTTCGGAGGGCTGGGGAGTGCCCGGCCGCAGTGACCCGGCTGAGCTCCTGCCAGACCCCAGAGCTTTCTAGGAAGTCTGGTGGGGCCTTCTTCTCAGTGAAAACACCTGCGGTGGTTTCCATGAAGAAAGGAGGATGCTAACTGGGTTACAAGAGAGGAAAACACCCGGTGTTTGTGAAGGAACATGAGAAACTTCAATCAAAATGAGAACCGGCAAGTCCTTCCTAAAGCTGCCCTTGTGCATCACCTCCTGCCCGTTTCCCTGGGCACAGCCAGTGCCCTGAGCCCTACTTACCCGACACTCTGAAACTCATCCCTTCAGGTGGGTTTTATCCCACATCCCCTTCAGAGAACACGATATGACAACTTCTGAGGTGAGCTGTGTTGGACTGACAGGCCAGCAAGATGGAAACACAGGACTAGCACCTTTCAGCATAATGGAGTCAACCACTACAGAATCACAGAGTCACTGAGGCTGGAAAAGACCTCTGAGCTCATCCAGCTCAGCCTATGACCTGACATCGCCACATCAGCTAGACCAGGGCACTAAGTACCACATCCAGCCTGTCCTTAAAAACCTCCAGGGATGGAAACTCCACCACTGCCCTGGACAGTCCATTCCAGTGTCTGATCACCCTTTCTGTGAGGAAGGGCTTCTTCATATCCAACCTAACCCTCCCCTGGTGCAGCTTCAGGCCCTGCCCTCTTGTCCTGTCACTAGTTGTCTGGGAGAAGAGCCTACACCTGACTACAACCTCCCTTCAGGTAGTTGTAGAGAGGGAGAAAGTGCCCCCTCAGTCTCCTCCAGGCTAAACATCCCCAGCTCCCTCAGCCTCTCCTCATCAGACTTTCCCTGCAGTCCCTTCCCCAGCTTTGCTGCTACTCTGGACCTGCTCCATCCCCTCAATCCCTTTCTTGAAGTGAGGGGCCCAAAACTGCCCCCAGTACTGGAGGGGAGGCCTCAGCAGTGCCCAATATATGGGGAGAATTACATCTCTAGTGTCCTGCTGGCCACACTATTCCTAATACACTATTCCACCTGAGCACACTGCTACAGCTGTGCCAAGTGCTTTATATCTCTGTGGGTGGCACAAGATGCATTACCTACAACAGCATTCTCATAAGGAGCTTGATTTGATGGGCCTTTGGATGACAAAATGAAGGACGCCAGATAATCTGGTTCTATGTGTTGCTGCACCAAATTGTTGAAGAAATCCAAGCAGAGTAGCAAGACATGGGGTAAGTTTTCTTGCAGAATTGGTGCTGATGTTGTCCCAACTGATTTGCCAAGTAGGTATACAACTTAGTGTGTATCAGAGTTCAAGACGATCCAAGATGAGGCTCTCATTTTTACTACTTTAAAAAGGCTGTGCAGCATGTACCGAGACTGCAAAATACATATTGTTCCTAGCTGCTTTTTTGTCAGAATACCCTATTTGCTAGCACTTTTTTAGTCTCTCATTTAAAACCCCTCATAAGTCTTGGATGTGGAATATCTGGACCTAGTTATGGTGGGGGAGGTGTCTCATATTCCTAGTCTTTCTTATCAAAAAAGATTAATTTGGGATTACAGATCCTCTTCCCATTCCTTGTGGAGGAGTCAAAGGACTTAGCATGCATAACAATTTCTTTTCCTTCCTTAACCTACTTCCCTCTGCCAAAAGGGAATAATGCACTAGCTTTCCTATTTTTTCTCAAGCTTTCCACTTGAAAATATTTATCTGGTATCTTGAAAAAAATATATGTGATTTCTGAACTTGTATCCTTGTGGAAAAGCAGCAGTCTTTTTCTTTTGTACAACATGTTCTTTATTTGCTGTTCCTATTTATTGACTCCACTTGAGACATATTTCCAGATTTGTTTGCTTTATTGTACAGGCTCTTGGTCCCTTCACTTCAGCTCTACTGATTTTCCAGGTGATGTGTTGATTCTGAAGTGTTTTTGTTCTTCCTAGTGTTGCACTGATCCATTCTTTCTTCTGCAGCATTTGGGAGGCAAATCTGCCCATGGCTGTAGGCAGTTATTTCTGTATAGGTGGCAGCTGGCTTTGGAGCATTTTTCCTGAGATCTGTAGTATAAAGCAACTCAACGGCCACGTTTGTCATTTTATTTGGTGCCTGCGTTCTGTCAGTAATGCTCATCAAGGTGCACTGCTGGTTACAAAAGCAAGACTGCAATGCCTGCAGAGCTTCTGATATCACCAGTTCAGAGCTGGTGACACTGGTATTTGTATTCTACATAAGCATGGCTGAGGTCTTGAAGCCTTTGTAGACAGTGTCACCCCAACCTACGCAGATTATACACCTCAGCTACCACTGTCCTCTCTGTTACAAAGGAAGTGTTTTCAGGACCTGCTGCAGATATTATAATGAGAGTGAAGGTGCATATCCATGTCTTGCAGTGTAACTGTACTTTAACTGCATTAATGACTCTGGTCAAACTGGCTCAAAATATCATCATTTTGGGGGGCAGATTCATGAAGCAAGAGGAAGTGTGTTATAGAAAATAACCCAGGGCTCAGCTTGTGTCTACATCTTGAACAACTCACACCTTCTTCTTGTCCCCGTGGAGCTGTAGGGCTGACCAGGACAATGGATTGATCCTGCATTAGCAGGACACTGATAGCAGGACAGTGCTGGAGACTGGCCCCATTGTGGGCAGCAAGCAGGATTAAACAGGGGTCATCAGAGGCAACAGTGTGGCCCAAAAGTATCTGAATTAAGACATGAGTTACTGGTGTCCAAGGAGGTAATCAGCAAGATGGCCAAATATGTAGATGGCATGAAGCTATTTAAATTTGCTAGCGGACAAGAGAATGACAAGAGCTTTGGAGACATGTTAGAAAGCTGTGCTCATCAGCTTCAAGAAGGCAAATGAAATTCAGCATCACTGTTACCAAAGTTGTCTAGCTGGAGGGAAAATGTAAACCACACATAGACTTCTAGGCCTTGGCTTACTGTAGCTGCACCAGGCCAGGCTACAGCCCCAGGCAACACAACAGGCATTTCACTGAGGACACAGCAAACGGCTCTGTACAAGCTCAGTGTTGTTCAGCAGGGAACTACAAGCAGACAAGATTCTTGGAGCCATTAATTGTGGGATGGAAGTAGTGCAGAGAAAGGCAGGATGCCTCCATGTGAGCCAGAATTGCTCCCACACTGGGCTGCTGTTTCCTCTTCCAGAACAAAGAAAGCCCCACTGGATCTAACCATCTTTTGTCTATCTCCAAAGTATCTGGCAGAGAGAGGAGACTGAGATAGAGAGATCACTTCCACCTGAAAAAATTGTAGCATTATCATTTGCCTAAGAAGATGCCTGGTACCAGGCTGGACACTGTCCTTCGTTGTGTTGGTTCACTTTCAGTGTCTGCCTGAAATCATGTTGGAGAGTCGAAGCAGACAAGTGTACTTTGCACCTCTGTTGCATTTCTCTGTGACTCAATGGGTAAATGAGCATAATTTTCAGTAAACTACATGTCTAGCTGAGTAGCTAAACAGTTTCAGAGTCCAGACATTCTTTCCACAGTGGGCTAGCTGTGAGTTTTTGGGTGCTGTTCTACTATCTATAGTCAGAGAATCCCAGAGCTCATTCATTACCAGAATGCCTGAACCTCTTGTGGTGGGAGGGCGAGAGGCACGTAGCAAGAAGTTTGCTCCATGTGCCTGCTGAAATAATGAAAAGCTGAAGCTCTCTGTTCAAGGCAAGGGAATATTCCATCCTAAACACTGAGAGCTTAATTTTTATATCACCTAGAGCAGCCACAGTCTGGAGACCCACAGGAGAGAAACTACATGTGCAACGCTCTTTGCTGGTGAGGCTTTCTTTGGGGGTGACAACGCAGTGACTGTTCAAGAGCAGTACCACAGTCCTCCATGGCTGTTCAGGGCGGACATGAAGAGCATTGTCTGACTACACGAAACCTAAACACATTGAGGGTCTTGAGAGATAGGGCCAGGCAGACTCAAGCTTACAATTCTAAGTACATCCTAAGCAGGAGGGGAATGACAGAGCACTCTAACATCAATCAAAGATCTATTGGAACATGTGAGGTCTAAGGGAATAAGTGAATGAATGAACAGGGACAACCAGACAGGAGAAAAAGAAAAGACTGAAGCACAGTAGAAAGGAGATAATAAACCTGTGTTTCTTTCTTCTCTAGTGGCATTTTGTTTTCCCTTCCCCATTGTGACAATGTCATAAGTGAACAGGCAACTTCAAGTAAAACAGAACGGAAAGAGCAAGAGAAGGCAGCAAAGTCCTTAGAAGCTGCTTCACACAAGCAGAGGTACACCCAGCACCACCAATAGCCACGATCCTCCACAAGCACACACAGAGGCTGGCAGACTTTTTTGTCAGACAGGTTTATTTTAGATTCTAAAATAAACAACTAACAAATAGGTTCTAACAAAATAGAAAGTTCCAGTTGTGCAACATGTGCCATCTTCTATGGAGTCCCCTCTGCTACTAATTGAGCAAAAGAGCAGGGCAATGCAGAGAGAAGAAGAAACTGGGTGGGAGGAGAAAACACTGCAAGGTATCTGGGTTTCAGCCATGTCCTATGTGGAAGTGTCCCACCAGTGAAAGATTGCGGGAGAGGCCATAAAGGAGGGGCAGAAGGTTGGAGAGAAAAGTGGTGCTGAAGCAGGCGATCGCTTTGGGCTCAAATACTCCAAATAGCTCTAAAGTACCTGTGCTGTCTGCCACCCTACTGCACCACTGTCTCATCTTGCCCTGGTATGCAGCTTGCAGCCCCCTCTGCATGACCTCATGGTACATTCATGCCATCTCTAGAACGTCCTGAGAAGTCTGCATGGCCTGTCTCTCTGCAGCATGGCACAGAGTTTTGTCCTCCCATGCAGACTGGGCTGTTTCACTGCTACCATCAGCACTCAGTTTGCTGGATCTTCTGCTTCTGGATTTGCTCTACCCCCTTCTTCCTTGGCACAATGACTGCAACTGGCCCTTCCAGTGCTGGGAAGACAGGAGACCATGCCTGAAAGGGAAGAAAGGGTCAATATCCAGTATGAGACCATGCCTGAAAGGGAAGAAAGGGTCAATATCCAGTATGAGAGGGAGACTGAATGCCAGAAGTTCGAGCTTCTCCCAGTCACTGAAGCCATGGTCCTACTGCTTGCAACCACGAGGCTCCCATCCTCGTGGAACAAGGAAAGAGCTCAAATCCCACTGTCTGAGAAATGCAGTTTCTTGTGGAGAAGGCTGGCTTAGCATTCTTTTCTGTGATGTCATGGGCATAAGGAATAACAAAGACACAACGCTGTTAAGAGAGAGCAGAGGATGATCTGGATGGTGGTGAGGCCATTGCCAGCTTCAGTGGTGAATCAGATCCTACAGCACCTCTTCAGAGAGGGTAATTAAAGACATGGAGATTTGTGCAAAACAAGATAAGAATTGAAGACAACAACTTTCATATCTTGCTTTCACAAGTGACTTTCCAGACAATGGAAAAGAGGGATGCCAGGCTGAAGTCTAGGGTGACACACAATCAATACAGCAAGAAAGGTGAGATAAGCAAAAGAATGGCTTGGTAGGAGTGATCTCGGCTAAGAGGAAGGGATGGGGATTTTGCTGGCAGGTGTCTGTCAGGCTGCGGAGAAATGATAAGCAAAGATCATGTGTGGGACAAATTGTAATTGGCATAGAGTGCGCAAATATGCTAATGACTTACGTAGCTGATAGAGCTGAGAAGCCTCATTTGGAAGAAGGAGGATAGAAATGTCACCCAGACCTCAGATAATTTAGAATAATGGAGCAGTAAACTGGATGACAGTGAATGAAATGAAATAGTACCAACTGCACGTTGGTAGTCTCAGGGCCCAGGGGATTGGCAGAGGAATGTGCCCTTATATATGGGCAATAGCTCATCAAGGGATACCAGTGAGCAGCCAGCATTCAACCAACACAAGGAGATCAAATGTAATCTCAGAGAACACCAGCAGAGAGAGGGAGAGAACAAGAGAAGAGCTAACATCTTTGCCCAAGGCACCTCATCTTCACTCTCACAAAGGATGAGCCTACCCAGGAGACTGTGCAAAGAAGGGCATGAGGACAATCTGCAGATGGAGGACCTGTGCTGCAACAGAGGAGCTGTGCTTGGCCAAGCAAGCAAAGCTGTGAGGGAATGCACGAATGCTTTCAGGTGGCAAATATGCCAGCTGAGTTAGAGCTGTTCAAACTACCAGTTGGACACCTGGGTATCCTATTCCCTGCTAGCTGAGACAAGTAATTCCTGCCCAAGGTTTTGTGCCAGAAGTGGTGGTTCATCTTGTCTCAGACTTGCACCTTCTAGGAAGTCACCCAGAACCTGCAGATTTCTGCCACAATGGTGCTGATGAAGGATAGATGACAAAGAAGTAGTCATGGTGAGTGCTACTCACAGTGGTTTTCTTAAAATACCCATCTTACTTCTGGTGCCTTTCTTCAGCCCCCAGCCACTAAGATTTGCTAAGAGTTTGTATCACACCCCTTGCCTTCTACTCTAGGCAGGTTTGAGGCACCCAGCTCTTTTGCTAGGGCAAGCTCTCCCAACCTGAGATCACTCTGAGCCTTTGGCCCTTTCTGCACTGGAAAGGGATTTTCATTATGAGCCCTTTCCAGAAAGCTAATTAGAAGTCAGCTACATCACAGCTACTCACAAAAGGTGTCTCTGGTCAGCAAAGGTAAACCCTGAAGGAAGGATTTGTCACGTAATTCGTTTGCAGAGCAACAGCATGAAAACTGCAGAGAAACCGTGTGACTTGACACAGATTTTTCCAGTGGCATGCTGAGGAGGAATCAGTCCTGATGCGGTCTTTGGGCTCGGCAAGGCTAGGCATGGTTTTCAGAAGACAAGATACTGGAACAAACTGAGCAAACAAAGGGTGAGTGAAGCAGACAGCCAAGGTATGGAGGTTGAGCCAGCAACAAGGCCAAGGTATGGAGGTTGAGAGCAGCGTCTGGGGACCAGCAGGCATTTACACAGAACTGGAAACTCTGTTACATCAAAGCACCCAGCTAAGAAATAAGAGAGAAGACACCCACAAAAGGTTAGAAGTTAACCCTTCTCTATTACAGAGTGGCTTGATCTCTGGGAGAATAAACATACACTTTTCAAGGCTGAGCTGTGGTTGTCTCCTGGGGGGTTCTGTCTCTTCTCTAAAACATCTTACCTATCCCTAGATGAATGCCATGGTTATTCAGAGCTGCCAGTGACCACAAGAGAGCTTTCCCTACATTTCATGACACCTTCAGCAGGCTGCCCAGGCCCTATTTCTTCTCTGGCTGCTGTGTCCATGAAATATTTCCATGCCATCTCTAGGGTATCCGGGGGAAGGTCAGATAAGTGCTGATGAATAGGAAAGCTAACAGAAATAGGGCAATGGACACTTACCCTTTTTTGTAGGGCCAGAGCCAGGACACAGACCATAAGCAGGAGGAAGAGTGTGACTGTGAGCCCAAAAGTGACCTGCCCACTGAAGACAGTGGGAAGGCTGGAGACCTGGGCACCTGTGAGGAGGAACACCAAGTTAAGAAAGAGGGGAAGGTCGACTTTGCACTGGGGCAAGGATGGGACTGCACAAACTGGTAAAGGGTGCAGAGGACTGAAAGGAGCCATGGAAGGAACTCATGAATGCTAAGATAGGATGACAAGATGGGATCCATGACATCATGGGATCCAAGTGGTGAACGGGACAAGGTGAGACTGAGAGGAAAGGGCACCAGGGAATTAATTGAGTGAGAAGAGATCAATCACAAATACATTGGAGAAAGTACCTCTGATCCGTAGCTCATACTTGACTGCTCCCAGTCTGCCTTCTGGGCCATATACAGTGCATTCCCAGGTGCCCCTATCTCTTTGTGACACTTGGGGTATTTCCAACTTAGAGCCCTGCAGATTGCGGGAGGTGGCCGCATCCAGCTTGCTGTCAGCGAGGGATGAGCCAAGGTGCTTCCACTGGAAATGTTCTTGTCCCCGGGGGTGTGTGAGGCTGCAGATGAGCAGCAAACTAGATCCCTCAGAAACCGGTCCTTGGATGCTTGGAGTGACTGCGGCAAAGGGAAAAAAAATACCCTCAAGAAAGACTATAGGCAGGCCCACATATCTTCCTCATCCCTCCTTCTTCTATTAGACATCTCCTTTACTACTTGTTCTAATTTATTCTCAAACTTAAGAATAATCAAGTTACCCAGGAAAACCTCTGTTTTCAGTAGGGTCCAGTGAAATGCAGTGTCCTGAACTGAGACCTTGTTTCCTGCCTCAGGCTTGGAAATTATGAGCAGGAGCAACACACACTGCACTGGTCTGTGCAGAATTGTTTGTGCAAGCACAGAGGGACCCCAGACAGGTGGTGCACCTCCTTGTCACTCCTCTCACCTGTAATCACTGCCAAAGTCACATCCCTGCTGATTGCCTTGCTGCCAACAGAGACAGTACAGCGGTACTGCCCTGCATCACCTGGCCCCACCTCAGAGACACCAAGGGGGAAGCTTCTGCTGCTTGAATTCTGAGAGATGCCCCGGTCTTGCAAGTGTCCTCCAGCAAGACGGCTCCAGTGAGCTGTCACGGCACTTATCCCAGAGGCACTGGGAAGGTAGCTCAGGGTGCATGGTAGATGAGCTGCAGAGCCAGCTGGAGCATAGACCACAGTGTTGGTTGGACCATCAAAACCTGAGCCAGAGAAAGAGGACAATGTGAAGTGATGGCTGGAAAGAGGTCCACAGGGAGGTGACTGGCCTGGGAAGTTGGGACAAAGAAGGAGCTGGGAAGCTGTAGCTGCTAAGGTTGGCCAGTCACATCAAAGGGAGCAACTTGAACTTGGGGATGCTGAAGTAGCAGCACAGAGGCTGAGCTCACCTAGAATTTGCAGGTTGTATGTGGCAGAAATGACCTTCTTATCAGAGTATCTGAGCTGGCAGCACCAGGAGCCAGCATCACTCATAGCTGGCTGGAAGATGGAGGGAGCCCCATGCAAAGAGCAAAAGGTCCTGGAGGTGGGGACTGGGTGCCTGTTGTGGAACCAGCATGTCTCCACAAGGCTGGCCTGGTGGCTAGAGTTGCAGCTCAGCAAGAGCGGCTCATTTTCTACCACAGGGCTGTGTGGACTGAGTGTTACTGCAGGAAAAAGAAAGCCTTGGTGGGTCTGGGAAGCCAAAATCGCAAGGAAATCACCATCCCTTTGTGTCCATCCCTTCCTAGCCTTGTCCCTGAGGTAGCCCACCCTCCAAAGCTGAGAGCAGACAGCAAGAAGCTGACTGCTCTCAGGAGGCTGCTGCCTGCACTCTAAGCAGACCTCCACAGACATGTGATCCCGTTCTGTCCCACCCTTAAAATATTACCTGGTCCTAAAATTAATGCTTTCCAAGATTTCCATCTTCTCCTACCTGTGATGACCCCCAGCTCCACCTGGCAGCTCTGAATGTCCGTGTTGTGTGCAACCCATGCTTCATACAGCCCGGCGTCCTTGCTCTGGACTGGGTCAATCAGCAGGGAGAAATTGCCGTTGCGTAAGGCGGAGTCCTGGACTGATACCCGAGCTCGCATGGGTAGGGCAGTCTTCCGGATGCCTGAGTACCCCACTTCCAGCACCATGTGTGGCTCCTGGTGGGTGCTGGGAGGGGGACAAGTGAGCAGCTTGTGCCAGAGACAAAGGCAAGATCAAGGAGGGGAGGGCGAGGCAGGAAGGAGGAAATGTGGGGAAAGGGAAAAATTGCTGAAAGTGTCTCCTACCCATCCCAGTCACCCCACAATGACACAGATCTGTCTTGGCCCCAGCATACCTTCCCCCCTGCCGCTTCCACAGCACGGATATCTTTTCAGGAAAATGCTTCTGCATCTTCCTGGGACTCAGGTGGCAAGGCAGCATGACGGAACTCCCTGCTCTGGCCCACACTTCCTGCCTGTGGCTTTCCCCATCTGCTGCTCCTGGTAGGATGTGGGCAGCTGTAATGAGATAGATGGTTGAGCAAAGTGTGGAATTAACAGACCAGAGGCGATATCTGCCCATCTTTGATGGGCTTAGAAGGGCACAAAATCTCCCTTCCAGTTCTTTTAGGGACCAAGTGACCTCCAGACTAATCTTACAGCTACTCTGCCCTCCTTGGTATGTTCAGCCCCTCTTACCATTGAAAGAAAGCAGAGTGAAGGTCAGGAACAACAGCAGGGACACTGGTCTCATGGTGGCATCCAGGACAGGGAAGGGGCTGTGTCTTCCCGCTTATGGTCAGGTCCGAAGCTTTAAGAGATCAGCAAAACCAAAGCAAGGGCAAAGAAGATGCCAGAGTGAGTGGATGAACCAAGGGGCGGTCAGTTGGACACGCTTGCTGTCATGCTGTCTCGCTCTCTAATCAGAGTGTTGGCCTAGATGCCCTTATATTGCGTGTAGGCAGCTAATTTCCTCACATCACTAAGGAGATGCGTCACGACCAAGCAGTCACTAGAATTCTGAGGCATGTGAAGGTAGAGCTGAAGCCAGCGAGAGAGAGAAGGGAGGGACCACAGACACTGTTCTAAGCAGCTTTTAGTGGAAATTCTTCGGGTTGCTGTTGTTTTTCTTATGAGTTTCGCTTCTACTTAGACAAGTGGAAAAAGTGTAGAAGACACTTCCCAGCAAGTGCCCTTAATGTTTTTCTTTCATCTGTTACCTTTTTTGGTTTGATCTTTCCGCCTCTTACAGCTTCTTTCTGATTGTTTCAGGACTTTTGAGAATATCTTCATCTTTTCACTGACTTTTTGGGTCTTTCTTTCCTTTTTGTTCTTTTTTTCATTTTTCTTTCCTTCTTTAATCCATCAAATATCCTGATTTCTTGGCTTGTCTGTGCTGGCTAGCTCACAGGCAGCATGAGGAAAGGCTCTATGGCGAGGTCCAACAAGAGCATATGTGACCCTCCCCGTCCAGAGTCCAGGGCAATAAGGGAGAAAGCTGAGGTGGTCTGAGGAGACAGCAGAAATCCAGGAGAAACAGCACTGAGGAGATGGGCCACATGCTGCAGCACTGCAAGGGATGTGAGGAGGGATCTGGGGCTGTTTAGCCTGGATAAGAGATTGAGGGGAGATGTTCTTGCTCTCTACAACTACCTGAAAGGAGGTTGTAGAGAAGTGGGGATTGGTCTGTTCTCCATAGTGGCCAGTGATAGGATGAGGGGAAATGGCCTTAAGCTGCACCATGGGAGGTCCAAGATGAATGTCAGGAAGAATTTCTTTCCTGAAAGGGTTGTAAGGTGCTGGAACAGGCTGCCCAGGGAAGGGGTTGAGTCACTGTCCCTGGAGATGTTTAAGAAAAGAGTAGATGTTGTGTTGAAGACAGGATATATTGGTGATGATGGGGTAGGAAAACATTGGACTAGATGATCCTGAAGGTCTGTTCCAGCCAAAACTGTTCTATGATTCTAAGGAACCCTCCTTCTCCACCAGTGCTGGGGAAAACCCACCTGCATGTGTGCACGGAGGGGACCTGTGCTAGCTCCTGTGTAGCTGCTGAGTTTTGCAGAGGGTATCAGATTTCCATCTGTGTGCCTCATCTTGGGGACCCTTTTACCTCAGTGAACCCCCACTGTTGTGGCTCACACTTTCCAGCAACCTACTAGCTCTGACTCTTTCAGATTTAATCAACCCTCCATCATGGGAGTCAGATCCCCAAGCCCTTAGATTAGAGCAGGGGCTTTTGCTGGGAGTAAGGGAAGGGAGGTGAGTCAGAGTGACCACTTAACTGTGAAAGAATCCTTGCAGGCTCTTTAGTTTTCTTTAGTTTGGTGTAAAGATGGAGGATAAAAGAGAGCAGGTGATACTCCCAACCTCAGGTCTCCCTGATGTGGTAACAGCTCTCAACTCTTTTATCACACATGGCTCTTCAGCCTCCAGAGAAGTGGAATTGTTGTGCAGGAACTGTGTGCAGCTTTGTGTGCCTTTAATGGCCCTTGGAGACTACTTCATAGTGGCCCTTTAAAGCCCTCTGTGTTACATAGCCTGTGGGATCACATGAGATAGGAACAGAGGAGAGAATGTGGGGAGAATTTGTGATGGTTGGCAGAGGTATTTTTTCCTCCTATTCAACAAAAACAGTTTGTGGTGCCCAATCCAAGTGGAAAGCATCGGCCTCTTTTTCCCCAGAATCAGCAGTGTGAGAATGGTGTGAGGGTGTGGGTGAAGATGAGAGAGAGAAGAGAGAGATGGAACCGTGGTGGGGAGGCACATATGGCACCACAGCCCAGTGTAATCTGCTCCCCCTCCCCTGACTGACATCACTGCTGTGCCACTCCATCCCAACCTGCTCTGCATTCCTAGCCTTGGTGCCCTGGCACTATTCCACTCTGATCTCCTACAACTTGACTGTATCTATGCTCTAGGAAGGTCCTTTGTCTTGTAAGAACTGGCAAAGGGGTGAGACTATTCCCATCCTCCTGTTGCTTCCCAAGAGGCAGTCATGAAGGTCTGATGGAGAGCCCAGGAAAGAGCCTGAAGTGTCTGGCACTGTTTGGGGCCGGGGGTTATGCTGAGTGAGCATATTGTGAAATGAAGGGTTTGGAGGCACCGTTTTACTCAGCACTGGACTATCTTTAGCAAAGACGCATGTGACGTTCCTTTCTAACAACCCGTGTGAAGTGCTGACTCCCTCAAATGGCATTTTCGTCATCTCCCAGAACAGGGCCCTGCCACAGAAATAACAGTGACTGGAGATGCATCAGCACAGAAGTGTCTTCTCAGAACTACCTGTGTGAGTCTCCTGGCAGGGATGTGTGGGACTCTGGTAAAGCCACAGGGCACGAAGGGCTGGCTGCAATGAGAGTAATCTGGAACAGCAATACAGAAACCCAGCTCACCAAGTGCTCCTTTGTGTGTGTGAGGAATTAGCTACCTTCAGCCAGGTTCCAGACTCACCTGCAGCAGTCACCTTGTGCAATGCATTGCTTTGCTGGTCTCTCTCGGCATGTCTTATGGGTGCAAAGGAAACTTACCAAGAAAAACAGGAGTAGAAAACACTGGTCTGTAATATCATATGCAGTCTTACTGAAGTGGTTTTCTGTCGCATTTCCTGATCCCTGTCATACAGTGTTTTCCTACTTCAATATTCTGGTCCTCGCAGCATCAAGTCTCAATCTTCTGGTTCATGATGACTTTTTTAGGTGCTCTGCAATTTTCTCGCAGTCTTTAACGGACCTGAGAAATTGCACTGTGACTTGAAGACCAGGTTACCAACCATGCAACTTGAGATCAGTGGGTCCGGGTGTTCCTGCGCTAGAGGGCTCACCGAAAGGACCTTATGTAAAACATCCTGATCGCTGTTTGCCCAGAACTAAAGCAAACATATCAGTCAGAAATAAGTTACAACTAAGAAGAGATAACAAATAACTCTGTAGAGAGGGACTGTGAACAGAAAGCAGCCACACCTGGGGAGAAGGGCGGTCCTGGCAGGTGTTGTAGTGTGAGTAAAAGCTGCTGGACAGGTTGGGACTCAACAGGCTGCCGAGGGAAAGTACTGTCGATGCTCAGGACAGATGCAGTAGGTCCCATTTCAACACCTTTCAGCTGTGGAGGAGCAAAGCAGCAGAACGCTGAGACAGAAAGAGCTGGTGTCCACGGTTTGGCAGGCTTCGTGTGAGAGGCACACCGTGGAAATGCATTGGAATGGCCACCTCTGAGGCAGAGGGATGCAAGCCACTCTTCCCCTACAAAAGGCTGTGGTGGTTTCTACCAAGTCATCAACTCGAGATCCATTGGGTATTTAAAATTGCTCTGCTTCTCTAAGTCAAAGATGAGTAACAACCATGCTTCTTTTCTTGTGGGGTGAAGAACTAGCTCCATACGTCTGTCCCTCTGTGACACCTGTACGCAGTTTGTTATCTTCCCAAGGTCATGGGAAGACCACATGTCAGACGGTGGTCTTGGGGGAGGAATCCATTTATCTGTGGTGACTGGTCCCAAAAAGAGGTGAGGAAAAGAGGATAAGAAAAGAGAAAGTTCGTATCTCGCAGCAGATCTAGGCAAAACCAAAATGTGCCTCTGTGGAAGTGCTGGGAGGAGAGAGAGTGGCTGGCTGGCTGATGATTCTAGGGAGTCTCTTTTGAGTCCTTTATAGAAGACTTGCTGGGTGGGCAGTGCTTTAGTCGCTGCAGGTCTCTGAAATGGAGCTGGGGAGAGTCTAGCAATGGTCTGCCTCCAACAATCCCATGGGAACACCTTTAGGAGAGCACAGCTTTATGGAGTCCTTGGGCAAGCCCGTAGCCTCTTTCTTAGTAGTACTTAAAAGCCTAGAGACCTTTGCATGACAGTCTTTGACAGACAGATGAATGTCTTAGAGAAATCTGAATGAGAAAGTCAAGAGCAATATTAGAGAGTGCCAACTGAAGCTATGGGCTGCACTTCTTCTCAAAAACTCCCAGGGATTTAATCACTGAAAAGAATCTGCAGCATTCATGGGCGTTATTTGTCAGCCAGCACCTTGTATCTCGCCAGCGTTAGCTGCACACATCTGTGGAACCATGTAACTCTTCTCTTTTAAAAGACTTTCAGATCATTCCTGAGGGAGTGATGGAATGATGTGGGATCCTCTTTAGCCATCCACAACTACCTGTGGAGATGGTGATAGATATCAGTGCCTCAACCAATATCTTAAGCGATGTCTTTGATGCTGCAGGTTGTCTTTGATGCCACAGCCTCCGCATTTTGCCACAAAGGGTGAGCCATGCAGCAGTCCAGGTTACGTTTTGACTCATTCCTCACTGCAGCAGTCATGCTGTGCTTTGAATCCAGTGGGAAAATATGTGATCCTAGAGCTGCAGTGAGTTTTCTCAAAAGCAAAGAGGTGCCCAGGAGCCATACAAGGGGTGGAGGGATAAACATGCCAGCTGTGAGAAAGATCTCCATTGCACTCACTCAGATGTGTTAGTGGGGCAATAGCAGAACAGTCCTAAAAGGATTTCTTTACTTCAGTGCTGAAAGGAGCTGAGGAGTGCTCTGGTAAGAGCTGAACCTTGGTGTGGAGTGGGACTCCTGAAACATGATTTTCCCAGGCTTAGCTAGAGAGAAAGGGTCTGACCATCTGCAGGGTCTTTGAATACTATAGAGCTGGAAGGTCCATCCCTGGTAGCAGGGCTGGATGGCAGATTAGTGTTGGGTACAGAAAGTGAATGAGCACCAGCAAATAAGACATCTGAAAGAGGTGGTAAGTGTATGTCGGGAGAGAGGCTGAAAGAATGATGTTGAACATGTGGTGGAACCAGGGCATCAAGGTTGCCCTAACAGATTACACACAAGCCCCTTCTCAGGTGTGGCTTCTTAAGTTTGCCAGTCTACTGACAGTTTTGCAGAGAAAATATATGACTGCTTTCCCTGAGAGACTTTTTGACCTGGGACACCTCCAGAAGAGATGTGGGGTTTTCCTGCTGATGTAGAAACTTCCCTGCAGCTGATCTGGGGAATATACATCACAGAATCACAGAATTGCAGAACATTAGAGATTGGAAGGGACCTTGAAAGATCATCTAGTCCTGTCCCCCTGCCACAGCAGGATCACCTAGATCAAGTCACACAGGAGAAGGAAATCAAGTCCTTCCAGAGAAGGAGACTCCACAACCAGTGCTCTGTCACCGTCACCGTGAGGAAGTTCCTTCTCATATTTATGTGGAACCTCCTATATCCCAGCTTACACCGACCGCCCTTTGTCCTATCATTAGATGACACTGAGAAGAGCCTGGCTCCATCCTCCTGACACTTGCCTTTCACATATTTATGAACATTAATGATCTGCTGGATGCAGAGAGGGACAGGCCAATCCAGATGTGCCCGTTTCAGATACCTATTGCTGCTGTTACTCTCAGCTGACAAGACAGTAAGTGTCCTCTGAGAAAAACAACCCGACACAGATTGCTTTCTTTGCCTATGGGGCTCAAGTAATTTTGATGTCTTACCCTTGGCAGTGGCTGGGTCTGTGACACAGCAGAGGCTCCTTAACCATGTTTCAGATGCTGTGACACGAGCATTGCACCGGGCACAGAGTGATCTGGCTCTAGGCGTAGTGGCACGTGCTCTCAGGAACTGTGAAAACACAGATCTGATCTCTGTGCTCTGTTTTCATGGTGCATCAAGACAGGAGAACATGGGCTCCTACTTGACAGTGTGCTGGAGCTCTGGAAGCTACAGGCACATACTTAGTAATAAAGATGATGGTGTTTGTTAGCAGGAAAGCTAGAGGGTAGTGGGTAACTAAACTACTGGGTAACTAAAGCAGCAAATGATACTACAGGAAAATCAACTGCAGAAGGATACAACTCCTGGGAAGGTTCATGTGGACAGTGGCATAGGGAGGAAGGGGACAGCAAAAATACTCCTGAAAGGTATAAATCTCTGATTTGGTGATCCCCAACCACTTTGCTTTGAAGAAAATTGTCTAGGGAGGGAGATGGCACATTTGTAAACTGAAAAGGCTCATTGTAAATCTAAATTGATTTGTTTTGTTAGAGTTCATGCTTGATTAACATGATTGTGTGACAGACTGCAGGTCAGAGTGTGGTGGCAGCTGAGCTGGTTTTTTTCCCATTTCCTCCCCATTTCATACCTCATGGCCGGTAGCAGCCTGCACTGGTTTGTAAATGGCTTCTACTGCAAAACCAATTGTTACTCACGCACGACAGGAAGATTTGTGTGGGAAGGGAGCCTACATCCATCCCTTTGCTACCAGCAGAGTGACCCTCAAACCACACTGGGTTGCTTAAGACCTAGACTTCAGTTGTGGAGCCTCTCCAGCCTCTCTGAAAAACTCCTGTACCCGTGACCCTGTGGAAGGACCCTGGCTCTATCTTCTCTCTGACATCTTTTGGGTATCAGCTGTCAGGTCCCTCCTCTTCCTCATGCTGAACAAACACCCATTTGCACGTCCTTCGCCCTAAACTTGATGCTGCTGGACTTGCTGCAGTGTGCCAGCACCCCACAGTATTGCAGATGTGGCTTTCCTTGTGGCATGAAAGCACTATTAGACCCTGCTTGCTGTGTTCTTGCTAACAAAGCCTGGCATCTGGCTGGCCTCCAGCACTGCGGAGAGACCCTGATGGCTCTGGAGGGAACCCATTCTCACCATGCTGGAAGAGGTCTGCCAATACTGATGGTGCATCCAACAGTCTTTGTGGGTGTATTTACCCTCAAAGAAGGCTGGAATCAAAGAGATGAAACTATACTTCTGTGTAAAGAAGATGTGATTTACTTCTGGGCTTTACATTTCTGGGAGAGATCTGGATTCCCAGGATGGAGACCCAACAATGCTCTACCAGCAGTTGGTCACTGGGACACGTGTAGTTAATGTCACATAGGGAAAGCATGGGTTCAAGCTTGATTTTTTGGGGTTCGATGGCAATTTTTCCTGATTCTAAGAATCTTCTGTCTGCACATGTCAGGTCCCATTTCTCAGGAGTTGAATAGGTCATGCTGAGCAGTGTTCCCTCTGCTGGAACCAAATACTCTGCCAAGTTTTTCTCAGAAAGCCAAAGACCAAAGAACCCTCTCTAGCTGTGGAGTGTGTGTGAGAGTGGAAGACAAAGTAGCTCATGAGATTGTGTTCTGCATAAACAGAATCATAGAGTCATAGGGTTGGAAGGCACCTCCACAGATTATCTGGTCCAACTACCCCTGCAACAAGCAGGGATGTCTCTAACCAGACCAGACTGTCCAGAGCCCCATCCAACTCCCCATCCAACCTGATCTTGAATGGCTCTGGGGGTGAGGCCTCCACTTCCACTCTAGGCAGCCTATGCCAGCATCCACCATCCTCAGATTCAATAACTTTTTCCTCACGTCGAGCCTAAATCTACTCTTTTCCAGCTTAAAACCATGACTCCTCAAACTCTTGTTCCCTGCTCTTGTGAACAGCCTTCCCCAGCCCCTTTCAGTGATTGGAAGGTTACTGTCAGGTCTCCCAGGAGCCTTCTTTCCAGGCTGAACAATCCCAACTCTCGCAGAACCTTTGCTGATGAGAGATGAAAGCATCCTAGAAATTCAGAGTCTGTGAACTTCCAGTGCTGGGCTGCCATGATTTGTTCAACATCCGATTGCTTTCTGGTGTCCGTGGCTGTCCTGCGCTGCCAGAATGTGGTTAAGAGGGCTTCACAGCTCTGCGGGTGTGACTGTCTCTGCTGGCATGATGCACACTTCAGATTTGGCAAGGTTTACAGGAACCAGCAGCCTCCTAAGACCCCTGGCAAAAATCACACTCAGAATTAACACATAACCTTATGTTGAGGAACAAAGTACATGGATCACAGCTCCAGAACAGAATAAGGTGTCCTGGGAAGACAAGACTCCGGGGACGGAGATCCGTGGTCACGCACTGTATGAAGTGGGATCTCACCAAGAGAACGCAATATGTTACTTCTGTTTACAGAACAAGGTGTTGGTACGTGCCCGTGATTTGAAAATTACGTGGAAAACATGGGAAAGGATTTAGAAGAGTGGTACAAGAAAGTCTGACCTGGGGCCTTGTTCTGCTTTAAAAGCTGAGCAGAATCTGTCGGTCTAATTTGTGTGCTTTCTGCAGAAAAATTTAAAGTTTGGGTTTACAAAGTTGAAAAGTGCCTGCCCCCCACTGCCTCCCTTTCCCCCCCTCCACCTTCTTCACTTCTCTCCATCTTGGACTGTTGGGAGCTGCGTTGCTGTTGGTGAGAGAGCATGTTATTGCTTCTGAGAGTGTTATTGCTCTTCAAGTTGAAGAAAATTGATGGCGAGTGGGAAGATTCTCCTGGACCTGGAGAGACTGTGAGAATTCTGAACTTTGAAGATTAATGAGGATCGAGACTGAAGTCGGACGACCACTGTGATTTCAGAGAGAAGCAAGAGCTGTCTACAGTGGACATTCTGAATGTTTTACATCTCAGTTACTGTAAGAGCAGTGTGACAAAACTCCGTGTGCCTGTATCTATATGTTGTGGGGTTGATTTCTCTGATGTGTGGTGGGGGGAATGAATTAAAATGTCTTCATGTCTTCCTTCTCCAATCTGAGTCAGTTGTTTCACTGCCTATATAGTCTTCAGTGGGTTTGTTAAACCCTCTCTTTGTGTCTGATGCTTTAGATAAAAGCTCTTGGTTGAGATATGGTCAGGGCCTCTGACCCACGATGTTGGTGGGGACTCTGGTGGGACGTGCGGAGATCCAGACAAGGACCCACATAACACCCTTGCTGCTACTATGCCACCATAGACCTGCAGATCTTGTTTTTGGATGACTTTGGAGTGGGCTGCCCAGGGAGGTTGTGGAGTCTCCTTCTCTGAAGACGTTTGAAACCTACCTGGACATATTCCTGTACAGCTGGATCAAGGTGATCCTGCTCTGGCAGGGGAATTGGACTGGATGGTCTTTTGAGGTCCCTTGCAGTCCCTGATGTTCTGTAGTTCTATAACTCTGTACAGAACTTGAGGTGTTTGATCTATTTTACCTGTTCTGTAGGACACTGGTGAGCTCAGGCAACAGTCTGAATGCAAACAACATTTTACATGCTACAGAAGTGGTAGAATTATTGTTAGAGGATGTGGTGGAGACTGGGAGTATAAATGAGCTCAAATGGGCCTTAGGTAATTTGTGGGCTGTCAAGTCCTCATTGGCTTTTGGCTATGACATCTTGGGTATGAATGCCAGCTCAGGATGTCCTTGAGACTTTTCAAGGAACCTTCTACATGATGCCTTGACCCTCAGGGCCTTTCCTTAGGGATCTGCTGTTTGCCATATCAGAGGACTGGGATAGAGGCACCACTGGCAAAGCCATTTTTATGCTCTTACAATCACAGTCTATCTTTGATATTCTCTTTCCATTAAAAGATATTAAATTGAGAGAGATTCTTTACTCCAGCAGAGGAATAAGGATGACCAGTGGCTCAAAATCAAACCCAAGAACTGGCTGGAAATGAGGTAAATGTTTTTCACAGCAAGGCTCTGACAAGGGAAGAACTTACTGGTGGCTTCTTCACTACCTGCAGACTGCTAACATTCAAAATGGGCAATGGCATCCTCTTGCTCAACCCTAGGATACAGGGCTTTCTGCAGGAACAAGGAAGCCAAGCCAGCTGATGGCCATCATTATAAAAAAACACCATCTACTCCTATCTATTTCCCCAGGATTTTCTCTTACCCACACCCCTGGCTGGAGGAGTTTTCTACAAGTGCATGTGTGCCTTCTGCAACGCTCAGGAAAAAAAACACATGAGGTCTTATTCTGTAAGAAAGCTCCATCACAGAGGTGGGAAGCAGCAGAGGAGCAGGGCTGCTGAGTTGAGGCACATAACCCACAGGGAAAAGGAAGCAAAAGGCTCCTGGACCCAAACAAACTCAGGTGGTAGCAGCATGTGGGTGTCAGGACTTTCCCCTGAACTTAGCAGGGACCTGCTGTTTTTATCCAAGCTACAGGTGCTCAGAGATCTCACTTGCTCCAGGCTTGAAGGAGTTTCTCTTTCATCTATCTATTCATTTTTATTGTTATTGTTTTCTCCTGTCTTGCTGCTCAAGTCAAAATAAAAGTTGCTCTGAAAGACTGGTAACTCAAGGGTTTTGTGTGCCCCTGTCTGAACTATAAGAGCAGATCAGCTTTTGCAGAGGGGAAAATATGGGCAGAATTGTCTATCCGTTAGCCAAGGTAAAGTTCAGAAGCCTTAATAATGGAAAAGGAGGCTTCAGTCAAAATACTGACTCAAGAGTAGTTATTTAAAATAAAAACAAGACCAAACCAAGACTAACAGCATTTCCTGACCTGGTCTGTCAAGAAAGTAAATGCTGGGGGTTTTTATCCTGGAGAAGAGGAGACCCAAGAGGAAACTTCTCCCTCTCTACAACTACCTGAAAGCAGGTTGTAGTCAGGTGGAGGTTAGGCTCTTCTCCCACTCAGCCAGTGCCAAGACGAAAGGGCAGGGCCTGAAGCTGCCAGGTGAGGGTTAGACACTGGAATGGACTGCCCAGGGCAGTGGTGGAGTCCTTATCCCTGGAGGTGTTTAAGGACAGACTAGACATAGCCCTTAGCACCCTGGTCTGGCTGATGTGGTGATGTTAGGTCATAGGCTGGGCTGGATGATCTCAGAGGTCTTTTCCAGCCTCAACAATTCTGTGAGTTTGTTTGGGGGGGGGGCTATAAACAAACAAAGAACTCCTCAAAGTGAAGGCACAGACTCATTGGAGAGTCAGAAGGTGACTGTAAACTTTCCCAGGTGCTGGTGGGTGGGCTACCATATTATGGTGGCTCTCATGAGGAAATAGGCTCTCTTCCAAGTCTGCCTTCCTAGCTCAATGGCACTGGGAGTTACTGCCTTGGCTACATCCTCGCAAGCACAGTTTGCGATGATATGGCACTTCATGGGGCTGTAAGCCAGACCAGTGTAAACATTAGCTTTAAAGGGAGGAGGAAAAGAAAACTGCAATTAGAACAGGGGATGACTTTCACTGCAGGTTCCTACAGTAGGCAGCTGCCCTAGCACAGTTAAGCGGATAAGAAAATGTGCTGAGGAGAAGTAAGGACAGAAAAGTTTTGAAACGCCGTTGCTGTCACATAGAATTACCCACTGGAGGGATGGCTGATATCTGCAAATGATGATTCCAGGAAAAGTGGACAATGCAAGTGATGCCCTAAACCCAGCTGACAGTGCAGCACTGGTGCGGGCTGTAAAGCGTCCAGCAGGCAAACACCACACAGACATGTATTCACCCTCCCTCCACCCTGGAGAACAGGGGAGAGGTAAGGAGGCTCCTAGGCTGGGATGCAAACACTTTAATTATTTCAATAAAATAAACTGTTTTTAAAATGCTAATAATAGCGATAACAGAATATACAAACAAGTGATGCACAGGGCAATTGCTCAACACCTGCTAAACAAAGCCCAGCTCGTTTCTGGCTAACAATCCTAAAAGAGAAAATCCCAAAACCACAGTCCTGGAGGACAGCCAGCTTCTTAGCCAACCCTTATGTTCTGCTTTCCAGCTTCTGGTGCTCCAGCACACTAGGAAGACATGAGAAGCTGAAAAGTCTTTGATTTCCTAGCAACAACTACAAACATAAGTATTTCATCAGCATTCATCTCATACTGCATCCCACACTGAATCCAAACCACAGCACTGTTCTACCTACTGTGAAGAAAAAATGAGCTCTACCGTGGCAGAAACCAAGAGGCTGGGACCGCTGCTTCTGTGATTATGTGGAGTTTTGTGGACCTGCCAGCTAAACCCAGAAGTCTATATCCTGAAGAAAAATGCTGCAGCTGACAACTCTCAAACAGGTTCTCTAGAAAGCTGCAGTGATCAGAGGTACTGGCTCTGTGGTTAGGCATCCAGCATAGATTCCAGCTGGAGTTGTAGACAGTGAGAAAAACCAGGAAAGGGTCCACAACCCAAGAAGAGTACCTGTGGTGTGAATGTGATAGTGCCTTTCTAGTAGATGTCCCAGAGACCTGCTGTGGACTCTTCCCAGATATCTGTATGTATTCAAATCAACCTGTGAACACCCACCCAAGACAAATCTGGTGTGGATGCTGATTGACTACATAGAGACTTGTGAGTTCTCCAAGCTTAAGTCGGGCCTCTGATAACACCGGTGGTGTGATCACAGCCATTGCTGATTCCTCCACACTGAGGGAAAGCTCAGGGCATGCTCTGTGCCGAGTGGTTTGGGCGCAACCTGCGGCAGGCTGCTTTCAGTCATTGACAGACATGTCCACCACGATGCCACCAGAGGGCCTTTGAGGCAGGATTGCCCTAGAGCGATGCTTAAAGAGTTCCAGTGATTCCTCTTCAGTTACAAACCTGCTCAAGAGGATCACGAGAGGTATTATTAGGTGCACCCTCCAAGCTGAAAGATGTATCAGTTCAAGTGCCTTTGGTTGTGCTGCCTGTTCTCCCGGAGCGCTGCCCTATTTCAGCACAAACACAAGAGGAAATTGTGAACTTTAGAAGGACTGGGTCCTGCTGGTCTCCTCAGTGATGAGCATGTATAGCACTGAGATGTTCTGCTGTACAGCAGTCAGAATACTGCAGGTGCCACCACTGTATCCCATTATCTGGAGAGGTTTAAAACCCTCCTGGATGTGTTCCTGTGCAATTGGATCTAGGTGATCCTGCTGTGGCAGGGGGATTGGACTAGATGATCTTTCGAGGTCCCTTCCAATCCCTGATTTTCTGTGATTCTGTGATTCCATGACAGCAGTCTTCCTTCTTGTCTGCAGTCTGGGATTCCATCAACTCTCACACTTAGAAGTAAAAGCAAAAGCAGCACTGGGGTGTACTGGGAACCTAGAAGAATCCTGTCATAAATAGGAGAATTTAAGTCAGGATTCGATCTGGAAAATCTTTAAAACGTAGAGAGAATGAGGTGGAACAGAATCCTCTCCCAGTGAGAAGTTACAGTCAACACAGCACACTGTTAGCAGTGCTCTACAAGAACGCTTATTTCTACAGCTCTGCACAAGGATTCAAAGACCCTGAAGCCGTCTGTGTTTCCTTTAGTTATGAGTGAATCCTCATGACTCATTTGAATTACAAGCTTGGGTTTCCCAAACTTCTTTACTGAATCTTCTGTGAAATTTGCCTTGTGAACTGGCAAATTCACAGCTCAGCTCTGGGTCCCCATCTACCATGCTGCTAGTGTGGAAAACAGGCGGTTTGTTGTACGACAGCCTCTGCTGTTTTCAAGACTAGACCTGACACTGGAAAACAATTAGAAACTGTCCTTTGCACAGGAAAACAGCAAATGGTTCTACGTTTTCAGATGGGGTTTCTGGTGTGCTCTGGTGGAGCAGCCTAATTCATGCTTGGGGAGTGTTGTGCAGCAAAGACACTTTTGAGAAATCACCTGGATGTGCAACAACAGGCAAGCTGCTGAAGCATGCTTCAGGCAAGGGGCTGTGAACATTTTCATTAGAAATTATGCAGCCTGATAACTGCATCCTAAAATGATGGATGAATTGCAGTAAGGCCTGTGAAAGTCTGAGACATGACTCTCTGCCAGAGCTGCCCAGAGAGGTATTGGCAGATGTGTGTAATCACAGCGCTCTGGAACCTGACTGTTTTTCTGAATCTTAAAGCCTTTACTGATTATAAGGTCTTCCATCTTGGATACATGAAGCCCCAATAACATTTTGGTCTTAGCAACAAGATTCTTCATGTGGACAAACTCCCTACTGACATCATGATGCTACTTCATGTATTAAGTGTCTAAATTGAGACTAAAGCATCTTGAACCCCACTAGGGTCTTGAGAGCATTCAGCTCAACTTGGTGAGACAAAGTGTTTGAGAGACACAGGAGAGAGAAATAAATGTCAGTGCTGGAGATCTGTAGGATGTGTAGCTCCTACAGCCTCTTGATGATAAGTAGTATCAGCTAGAGATCATCCACAGCATATACATGGGGGCAAGTGTCTTATATTCTCTTTGGGTGATTTGCAGCAAGTGACACAGTCATCTGCCAGAGTCTGCCTGCACAGGTACACCTGACAAGGTGAAGCTTGTCTCCTCTGACAGAATCAAAGAATTATTGATGCTGGAAAAGACCTCTGAGATCATCCAGCCCAGCCTGTGAACCAACATTACCACATTAGCTAGACCATGGCACTAAGTGCCATGTGTCCTTCAACACCTCCAGGGATGGGGACTCCACCAATTCCCTGAGCAGTTCATTCCAGTGTCTGATCATCCTTTCTGTGATGAAAGGCTTCCTAACATCCAACCTAACCCTCCCCTGGTGCAGCTTCAGGCCCTGCCCTCTCATCCTTTCCTTAGTTGCCTGGGAGAAGAGCCCAATCCTCATCTGACTGTCCCTAGTCCTGCTGGTCACATCTCAGTCCTCTGAAGCTCAGCTAAAGATCTACCGTTGTGCAGATACTTCCAGCTGGGACTCAAGCTTCCTGAACACCCTGACATGGGAAAGCATCCTCATCTGTGTCTGGTAGAAAATGCCTCCCACAAGAGGGAAGTTGTGCCTGATGGCACCATTCTTGGTCCACAAGCCATCTTCTGTGGCTTAGACCTTGAATACTTCAGGTTTCTCCACACCCCTGTGCTGGTCCATGTTTTGCTAAAACCATAAGAGCTCCGCAGGAAACAAACCTTGAGTTCATCACAGATACACAGCACTCCAGTTCTGTCCTTCGCAGTATGTCCCCAGTCTGTGTAAACACAGATTTCTTCTCCAGGAAAGCAGACAGTCTAGAGCAGCCATGAGTGTGTCTGCCTTGACTCTGCGCTCGAAATACGGGAGAGAGGTGGGAGGGAAAAGTACACGGGCTTCTTAAGGATCTGGGAAGGCAAGTTGTTTCAGTTTCCCATATGGCATATGGGAAGCGGCTGAGCAATGCATCTCCTAACCAGAGGGCCTAAAGAAGCCCCTGATCCCAGAGGAAGGGAGGGGTGGGGGGGAGCGGGTGGAGAGAGAAGTCATTAATCTTCACTATTTTTTTAAAGCTAATACGACAGGATGGTGATGGACTCTCCTGAAGCAAGAAGGGCTTTCCTCCCAGACCTGCAGAGGCTGGAGGGCTCACTTTTTCCGGGTCTGAAGGAGGGCTCACGATTCTGCCTGATGGTTTTGATTAAAACTGATGTGAAAGACCAAAGAGGGTAGGCGGAGGGATCATTCGCTAAAGGGGGAAATGAGGCAGTGACAGGTATAACATGTGAAGAGAATTCATTTGTGGGTTTGGCAGTTCAAACTGTCTTCAGACTCATCTCGGGCTTCCCATGACAGGCCTTTATCTCTTCTTATTTCTTTATTTCTGTTGCAGAAAGACGTAGATGAGAAGGAACTTCTGGAGGTCTTTAGTCCAACCCCCTTGGTTGCATCAGAGGTAGGTCAGGTTGTTTTTTGCTTAACCAGAAGCATCAGCTGCTTCATTCAATCAACATGGAGTTCAGCTTCGTCCTCTCTTGCTTGCTCTTTGCAGCTCATCACCACAGCCAGAGCTGTCCCCTTGAGGATACTGCGCAGGCACTCAACAAGGAGCAACTCTCACCCTGACAGTGCTACCCTAGAAGGCTTGGTAGCCCCCACCACAGCCTTCATCACCCTGGTAGGTACAAATCCCAATGATCTGGTGATCCCTGGGAGGGAGTGAGATGTCACTCACTCATCTGAGCTAGGACAGGCACCCAAGATCTGGTAGGCACCTCTACTCTTTGCAGTGGCATCTGTGCTGGCTTTTCTAAACCACAAAAAAGGGCCTTCATAAGCAGAAACCATCAGCCTAGAGGGAGGTCTCACAGAGCCTGCAGGAGCATGACTGCACCACCTCCACAAAATGCTGTCTCAAAGCAAGCAGCCCCGGAGGAGGTTGAGAAAGAAGAAAATCTGTGGTGCTAGTCTGTTAGCAGGACCAGAGCTGCTGGAAGTAGCCATCAGAAGCAAAGAAGGGACAGTCGATGGAGCTCTGCTCCCACTGTTGATGTTAACAGGTGGCCACAGGAATTAAATGAGTACAGAGTTAGCACAAGGCCTCTGAAAGGTGTCATTACTTCTGAGGAATCACCAGTGAAGATGGCCTTCATTCTTATCACAGAATAGCTGAAGTTGGAAGGGACATGAAGAGATCATCAGGTCCAACCCCCTCCACCAAAGCAGCACATTGCACAGGACTCCATCCAGGCAGGTGTCTCCAGAGCAGGAGACTCCACAACCTTATCTTGACACGAGCATGACAACATTGATCTCACTCTGGAAGCAAAGTCAGACTGGATGGTAAAAAGCATCTTCAGGCCTGACTGCAGATCAAACACACAGGCAGGCTCCATACAAAGTGCAGTGCAGAATGGTGTAATCTCAAGCTTTTCTGGAAATCTGTGCATCTTCTGGCTGTGATCACCTTGTCAGCTACAACACTACCAGACACAGCATGCATCGTTGTGGGTCTAAGAAAAGGGAAGAAACTGTGGTTTCCCACTGTATTATCTGTTGCTGACACCACAAGTCAATGGTGATGTCCCTCAAATCACTGAGATGAAAAGCACACCAAAGCAGATCCTCTTCTATTTCTGTATCTGTAGCTGTATTTTCTAGCTATTCATAGAGGAGGATCGGAGTGGTCAATCAAACTGAGTAAGATGGAAGAACTAGAGAAAAGAATTCTTCCATCCAGAGTCAAGCTGTGGAATCAAGGGGCCCACAGAGACACAAGGAACCTGGTGGACAGCTATATGTCTCTTCCCTCTGTCCTGCAGTGTTTCCTCAGAGGACACGATGGATGGCTGCTCACAACGCTAGCACTGGCCTAACAATCACATGCTGCATCACTTCTTTCTGAACGACCAGCTGGATAGAGTCAGAGGCACTGGTGTTTCATCCATGCAGAAAGCAGATTTGGTGTTGTCTCTCCACAACTTCTCATCACTACTCACAGGCAGGCAGTGCTGCAGTAGTGGGGAAGCAGCATGAAACTGATAATCAGCCCCTGCAGAGATTGTATCGGATGCTAACAAGTTCAGCACGGAACAAGAGACTGTCAGCGGAAACTTTGGGGGAGTCCTGAGGATTTGCTCCAATGTGAAGCTCCCTTGAACAGAAACTAGAATCCATCGCTTTTTTACAATGGAGCAGTAGTAGAAACTCAAACTTGCCCAAGTGCAGCTGAAAGGTCCATGAGGGCTGAAGGAGCACAGTGACCAGAGTGCCTGAGGCAGGCAGAAGCTGGGAAAGGTGTTGCAAGTCAATCCCAGACAGTAGCACTCTTCTTTTGCAATGCTGTTCATGGGGAAAGAGCACCCCAACCTGTTGTGGCTCCAGCTGTACAGGGAGTTGTGTGGAGTGGGACAGGGCTGCAGGAAACACTGCTGAGGCTGCCCCTGGGCAGCAAAAAGGAGCCAAACCTCCTCCCTGACACCAAGCTGGGAAAGAGCAAAGAGACCAGGGCAGGATGAACAGGGCTTTTGTCATCCCTGAGCTGAGATGTGTCCAGACCCAGCAGAGGCTCCAGCATCAAATGGATGCTGGGGAGCCAGTGCACACACATCCTGTGCAGTGAGATCCCACCAAGCAAGCACGCATCCCCGTAGTAAGGGTCTTGGCAGCAGCTGTGCCATTTGCACTGGGCTCGTGTTCCTCTGCACCCTGAAGCCAGGCCTGCAGCCAAACACAAACATTTGGATAAAAGGAAGGTTGAGGCTTTGGCTCTCTGGAGGCAAGCAGCTGCACACCCTGTATGTCATTTGTGCCTGCAATGGGACAAGCACAAAGCCAGGGGCCGGGACAAAAGCCATTATTTACAGCTCCCAGTCTCAGCAGCTCATTGCACGACTGCCAAAGTGCAAGATGAAAAAGGAAGAACCACCAGCAGCAGCTTTAAAGGTCTGCAAAGATAAAAAGCTCGGCAGATCTCTCCCAAGCAGCTGGTGGGACAAAGAACCACAAAGATCTTGAGCTTTAAAACACTTCCCTGTTGCTACAGAGACACTGCACAGGCTATGCCTTAAGGCAGCTGGGTCAAGAAGGCTGTAGGGCAAGTTACAGCTGGAGCAGTGCCTGGCCATGTCCAGCAGCTGCAGCTCAGTACCAGTTCTGACCCTCTGCTGCCTGGTACCAAGGTCCATCAGTGGTTTCAAGAGCTTTGTGACAGCGCTGAAGCTTTATTGCCCATTTGTGCCAGGACCTTGATCCTAACATCCTAACAGAGGGAGGGAACAGGATGCACCACTTAAGATACCTGACACAGGCCTTTTGACTCAGGCTCCCCTCACTACCCACTGCTGGTCAAGCCACCCCACCAACCCATCCCTAACAACAAAACCCGAGATGTACAGACACAAGCATCCACACAAGCTGTTTGAAATCGCTTTAAATGCTTTTATTTACAGTGCTAATCGAAAACAATATATATATTTGTTATCTATCATTCTTGTGATGTCTGTGCCATAGAAAACGCTGTGGCTTCTATTGCCTTGAATTTATAAAAAATGGCCACAAGAAAAATCAGAAGGGAAAAAAACGCAAATGAAAGTTTGGTCCCAAATAATTCCTTCTCTTGATTTGTTTTTTAAAAAAAGCCTCCAAATTTAAAACAAAGGCAAAAACCGAAAAACCCAAACCTGCATTTCAGATTAAATTTCATATATAAAAAAATCTTCTGAAAAATTCACGAGGGCCAGCTTGCTGTCATGTAAACTTGGAGAAACAAAAAAGCTTAAAAGAATTTCTGTCTCCACGTATGGTTTAACAGAACCGTTATTTGCTTGTAATACTCTTTGTCTCTCAGGGTTCAGTGGGAAAGCGGCTGAGAGGAGGCCTAGGACTGGAAAACGCACCATGAGATCTGTGTCTGCAGCCTCCCGGACTCTGGGGAGAGGATATGTGACAGCAGGTCTAGGGAGCAGAAGCTGTCAAGAATCTGTCATACTAGTGACAATAAGAGAAGGGCAAGTGAGGAAAGAAGGTGAGAGGTGACAGCCACGTGAGGAGCCTGGCAAGGTTAGGGTACTAGGCTCCTGGCAATGACGAGATTCTTGAGGGAAGAGGATCATTTGTAAGTCGGGCACAGCTGAAGGGATAAGAGGGGACTGGAATCATTTTGGGTGTGGAATGTCACAGAAAGGATAGGTCTTTGGGTAAGAAAGAAACTGCTGTCTTCCCTGTTTGAGAGCATTTCTAAGTTTTCCTCATCTGAGACGGTGTGAAGCCAGAGGCTAATGGACAGTGCAAGCATAGGCTGGAATGGAGGAGGACAGATGGACGGAACAGAGGAGACAGGAGGGAAGGACTCAAGCTGAAGAACCATTTTCTGTCTTCTGTCTCTTTGGATCCACTTCATCCTATTCAGGACATGAAGAGGGGGGTGGGAAAAAAGAGCTACCATCAAACAACGACCACATCAAGGCACCTAATTTCTCCAAAACATTCTTACTGCTGTTCCTTCCTCTGCAAGGAAATCTGCCCTAAATCCACCCCTCCTGAAAGCAGCCTCGAGTGCCTGACACACATGTTCCACTGATGGTCACTGTTACCATGCAGACGGCTTCATCTGGAGGGATACCTGTGCTGATACTCTCACGAGGGATAAGCAGCCCAAGCTCATATCATGTCAGACAACCTCCAAGATTCACCTTTTCAAGTCAGTCTTCTGGCTTGAAGCCCAGAAATCACAGGTATTTAAGGGTTCATTGCCCAGCACAATCCCAAGCACCCTGACTCTCAAATGCTGAGCACTGAGACTGCTTAGTGGGAGGAGTCCACCCTGCTAGTGGGAGGAGCCTACCAGGGTTTATTATCCTCTTGCCACATCGGATTTGTTTACCCATCTGCTGCTGAAGCAATGAGACTGGAGGCCAGTTTGAGATGCTCAGAGCACTCACATGGATTTGATTAGCACATAGCTGATAACCTAGTTTCTTCTCACTGTCATTACTGTCACTCACCTCTTCCTCCTCTGCAGATCGTTTCTCTGCATGACCATCCTGCTCTTGCCCATTCTCATCTCCTTCTAAGCACAAGCAAAGTAAGAAATCACAGGTTACTGAAGTGGCGTTTATGGGAATATAATCTCAGTCAGAGGGCTCAGAGAAGGAATTTCCCCTCTGTGATCTACTATTCACCCAAAGGCTGATTCCTTCTATTCTCCCTACCTTCATCCTCATCACCACCTTCTTCATCATCTACATCATCAGCATTCTCTTCTTCGTCCTCTTCAGTTCCATTTTCCTCATCCTGAATAAAACAAATTAGACAGAGAAGGCATCAGGATAATATCTCCATGTGCTCTGTGCTGCAAGTGCAAGAACAGTCACCACAGCTGCAGCCACCTGACTCCAGATGTGCCAAGTAACCTCTGTACTGTTACTCTGACACTGCTATTCCCATCATCCCAGCTGAAACCCTCCTCCCAACGTGTCCTCTTTACAAGAACAGTTAATTCCAGTCCCTCCCCACCAATAAGAATCTCCTTGACAAGAAGCAGCTGCCATCCCATCCCAATCACAGTGTGTCTCTGGTTACAAGCTAATGACTTTGCCTCTGCTTGTTGTACATCTGTTTCCAGATCTCTTCTGACCTTCATCAATCTGTGTATTTCCTCACTGTTCCTCCCTCCACTTCTCAAACTGATCCACTTCAGGGCAGTTCACCTCCTGTTCCACCTTCTTCCTAATTTCTGCTTGCTTTTGTCCCTATTCCCTTCTTTGACCTATCTTCTCATTGAGCCATGCTGACTATGCTGAACCATTCAAGGCTCATTCTCCAATTATGCTAAAGCTTCCCTTTGTGGGCTTCCTCACTGCACTCTTTTTTAATCACAGAAATATTGAGGCTGGGAAAGACGTCTAAGACTATCAAGTCCAGCCTATGACCTAACATCAACACGTCAGTGAGCCCACAGCACTAATCCTTTGTATTCCCTTCGTATTTGCTACCCATGCCATCCACCTCTTATCAAACCCTCCCCAGCACCTCGAAGGGCATCTCACCTCTACTATCTCCTTCTTCTTCTCTTTGTGGACTGCCTTCTCCTCAAGTTTTTCCTTCTTCTCTTTCATTTCCTATAAGCGAGGCAAGAAGAATAAAGAAAAAAACCCACACCAAAAGTCATTGCAGCGGTAAGCCGGGGCTGCTCGAATAAAGAGTGTCGAGAGGAGATACGGGCTAACGGTGCCCTGACAAAGGAAAGGCAGCCGCCCCACGTCACGGCTACTTTTAGCCCCCGCACACGTGGGGCACACAAATGCGGAAGAGTTTAACGTCCGCTTGGCTTTAAAAACAGAACCTTGTCGGCAGGATCGAGTAGCTTCCCTCCTCCCCTGTCCTCCCGTCTATAACCAAGGCGCCGCCGCTCCGCACCCGTACAACTTCCCGCCCCGGCCCGGGGGCCCTTCACCCGATTCCCCTGCCCGGAACCGAACCGAACGCGGCACGCGCGCCGCCCGCCCAACAGGGCCCCCGCCACCACTGCCCGGGCGGCGCGAAGGCCCGCACGCGCGCCCCCCACCGGCTGGGTATCTATGTCGCCGCCACCGCCGAGGAGAGTGGGGTCGCAATCCTCCTTCCGCCGCGCCTGACCCCCCACCCCCGAGCCGCGCGCGTCACCTTAGCGCTCAGCTCCGCCGGCGCCTCCTCGCCGCGCTTTTCCGACATCCTGGTGCGGGGACGAAGCGGAGAGGCCAGTGGGAACCGTGCGAGGAGGCGGGCAGGTAGCGGTCAGCAACGGGGACGTAGTCCCAGCGATCCCGTGGTAGCGACGCGTTCCTGCCCTGGCGGCCAAAGTACCAGGGTCTCCCGCGGTGGGGGGGGGAGGGGGGGATTCGCCGGGGAAAGGGGATTTATACACCTCCTGGTGACGAGGGAAGGAGGGACCTGGGGAGGGAGGGGAGAGGGACGGGAGGCGGAGGAGGGAGGAGAGAGGGACGGGCCGCGTAGCGGGGACTCTGTGGATGAACTCGGCGCTCAGCAAGCGCCGGCGGACCGAAGGCCCGCCCCACTGCCCCCGCGAAGGCGCCGCCTCTCCCGTCGAGGACAGGCCGGGGTGCGAAGTACCAAAGCGCCACCGCGTTCTTCCCGCCGCGCCGCTACACCGGGCACTGTCTGGGGTGGGAGTGAGGTCGAGACCTCCGTCCACCGCCCCTGTACCGGGGACCCACGATGGGCGCTAAGCGGCGCGGCGGCGCCGTGCGGGACGGCAACGCTGGCCACAGTCTGGCTCACGCGGCCTCCTGCCTGGAATTTTCCACTCGGGCTGCTGGGCCTTCCCTCTGGAAGCGCTCCCGGCGCCGGGGCTCCTCCCGCCCGCGGCACTGCCCTTCCCTCCGCCCAGCACCGACAACCCGCTGGGTGGGGGTGGGGCGACAGCGAGGCTGCTTTTTCCCGCGCTCTGTCCGCGGAGGGAAGGGCGGAGCCCACTCCGCGCGCGCGTCTGCAAAGCAGTTGGCGGCGAGCGGGTGAGCAGGCGCGTCCCGGTTCGCCATATAAGGAGGCACTAATGGACGGGTGTCTGATTGGGCGATTCAAATGAGTCTTTTGCCTGGCAACAGCGTTCCTATTGGCTGGCCGGAGCAGGCTCGCTGGTGCCGGGGGTGGGTAGGGACGGCGGGTTTAATTGCTGCAGCGGTGGGGAAGAGTGGTTATGGGCACGTGGGCCCGTGGGGAAGGCGCGCGAGAGACCGCAAGGGCCTCGATGCGGAGCTCAGCTGGGACCGTGGGCGCAACCTGGTGTGGCCCCGACCGGCAGCCAGGGCGGTCTGTGAGGAGAAGGGCCTGGCTGACGGCAGCCGGGCTGCGTGGGCCGCGGATAGGGCTGCTACGCCGCGCCTTTACCGCTGCACACCGGCGGAGCCCACGGTGGTTTGAGCGAGGCCGCACCTCGGTGTCCTCTGACCTGCGGGCCCCTACACAGCAGGTGTCATGGCTGGGGTCTCCGTGAGCCCCGCCTGCCCTGGCAGCCCTCGTTGGTGCTGTTGGCCAGGGGCGCTTCTGGCCCCGCGCTGCTAGTCCAGCCTCCCACTTCGACTGCGCATTAGGACTAGCGGCGGGTCGGACGAGCAACACTGACCCCTGCCGCCCGCCGGGGCGTCCGGTCTCTGCTTGGGTCCCTCCTGCCGGAGTATCTGGCCTCTGCACGAGTCCCACTCAGACCGGTGAGTCCGGGCAGGAGCCGCCCGAGCAGAGGGATCAGCGCTCTCCTTTGAGGCTACATGTCAAGCAGGGTTCTTTCTACGGATGGGCAGGTCGCGGCTTGCAGCTGCAGGGGTTTGTTGCTAGCAAAATAGGTGTTTCCATAACTGCGCTTCAGACGTTTTTTGTCAGCTTGACCAGATCGGGATGACTGAATTCCCTTTACCATTCCCAGAAGATGTGTGTTGTCCTAGTCTTGATCGCAGCAGCTCAAAGAATCCGCATGCTTTTGCAAGCACGTGTATAAAACTAAGCACTCAGGTGAGTCCATAGGGGTGTACACAGTCATTCTCACAGGTGCCAGGCAAGGTTATTAATCCCTCTGTTTGGGAAATTTATGTAGACACACTTGGCCTTCTGATACAAACCCAGTAAGCCTCTGTGCAAAGTCAGGATTTACAACTGGTGCTCTGAGTTTAACAATGTATTTCAGTCTGAGCATTTAATAGAAAAAGTGATTGGTACTCGTGGAACTGGGAAGGCTGTAAGTACATATTTCCTCAAGGGAGGTATGAAAGAGATTTGGATAAATTATAATCCGTATGACGGGGGATGGTAGCTCCTTGTTTTGTCATCCCATCTCCTCTGCAGTTACAGCAGCTTCTCTTTTGATCTGATTAATGTATGTTCCTTCTTGCTACACACAGTGCATCATGCTTGCCCCAAAAAACTACTGTAACCCAGACACACAGATCTACACTGGTCCTGACATAATGAATCATAGAAACGCATGCATTTTTTTCCCCCTACTCTTTCACAAAGCCCGTCTGCCTGTCTCAGGTATAACTGCTAAAGCATTCAAACCCTGGATTGGTTAAAGTACCCCTGTTTCGTCCTTCTCCAAGGAGAAAATCCTAATTTCTGGAGCTAAAACAGGAACGGGGAAAAAAATCTATGAAATAGACATTGTTCTCTGCTTCTGCTTGTCAGGAGATGAATGGCTCATGGCTCTGCTGTTCTCTTCACCAATCCATATTTGTATCCTTTCCTTCACATGCCCAGCTGCTGAAAAGGCAGAGCTACTGTGACACACATCCCTCGGCAGGGACAGTTTCACATTAATGTTCCAATAGATCTTGACACAGCATCCAGGAGAGGAGGGAGAGAGGATTATACTCAGTGATGTTGCTGTGCCCAAAGCATATTGTTGAGAGACAGCACACCTACAGATGCAAAGAGACAAACACCTGTTTGTGTAAGGGAAGTGGGTTTCCAGTAACTGGGAGGATGAGGCCATTTGGTCAGTTCTCCTACCTGCTCTGCTGCTTACAGCCTCTTCCAGCACTTGTGGTGTGCAAACTCTTCCATGCTCCTCACCACTTTGTACTTTTTACCTCATTTGCTGCTTTTCAGCTTGTGCCTCCTACCTATCTTTGTGGCTGTGTTCTTGTGGCCCTCATCCTGGCTTCTATTTGTGACATCCTTTATCCCATGTACAAAGTAAATCTTGCAGTACCCCCTCCCATTTATTTTTGTGTGTATCCTGATCTGCCCTGCATGCTTGTATCAACAGTGGTTTTCCCCTTAGATGTGCTGTGAAACTCTTCTTCATGCCATGTGACATGTCCATTTCTGCATCCCACAAGAGCTTCTTGCCCTTCAGATTGTGATGGTGAGATTCTGTCAGCTTCTAGTGTGCAGCTGCTTTGCTCAAGACCTGAGGGCACCCCTTAGCTGCCTCACCTAACTCTTCCCTGTCTTTGCTTGTGCATCTGATTTATGCCACTCCACGTTTCATCTGCCAGATCGATTTGCAGCTTTTCTCTGCTCCCCTCTCCCATCTGTTTTTTCCTTTGTTGCAAATGCAGCTATCATCACTGTGTGGTCTGCAGATGCTGGTCTGTTTCCAGTATGTCTTTCAGTAAGCCTTCCAGAACCTGAAAGGGGCCTGTAGGAAGGCTGGAGAAGGACTTTTTACCAGGGCATCTAGTGCTAGGACAAAAGGAAGGGTTTCAAGCTAAAAAAGGGCAGATTTAGATGACATCTGAGGAAGAAATTCCTCCCTGTGAGAGTGCTGAGGACCTGGAACAGGTTGCCCAGAGAAGCTGTGAGCACTCCCTCCCTGGAAGTGTTCAAGATCAGGATTGACAGGGCTGTGGGCAGTTTGGTCTAGTGAGAGGTGTCCCTACCCATGCAGCAGGATTGGAACTGGATGATCTTTGAGATCCCTTCCAGCTTGAGGCGTTCCGTGATTCCCTGTTCTGTAATCTGCTTCACCGTGTTTTACCAAGGCAGCAGAATATAGTCCATCCCTTTCAGACCAAATGAGGGAGGTGGGAAGCTAGGTGATGGATCATAGTTCAGGAACAGATGCTACATGCCTGCCCGCAGCCTGGACAACAACAGGAATGTCATTTTCTGAAGATAGTGTTGTAATTTGTGTGCTGTTTGTGCTGCGTGTTTTTGCTGGTGTGTACGTTGTTGAGGTGCAGAGTGTACGTCTTTACGTACCGTGCTGGTATTTTGTGTTGCGTGCGTTTGCTTTTGTGAGTACAAAGAGTGTGGCACTTGTCTATGGAAGCATGTTAAGCCACATATGCACATCTTCAACCATGGGTGTGTGTCTGGGCCTTCATGTGTGTTATTTTCCTGCTTCTAGTGTAATGCAGGGTGCCTGCACCTAGAAGCAAGTCTTTTTTGGTTTAATACCTTGCAAGTCTTGTCACTATGTTGTGCAAGTGTACGTGTGTGATGGATGCACTCAACTTCCCCTTAACCAAACCAGCAGCTGGTGCAGGCTTCACAGGAGAGAAAGGCCTTACCCAGGTCCAGAACCCTAGAAAACCCACAAAGGAGAGAGCAAAGAAAGGCACCTGTAGGTGTGAGAGGTCTCCTGCATACCCCTCCCATTGTACGCAATTTGACTACAAGCCAACCACTTTATCCCATAAATACGGCAGCCAAAGTGAGCTTTCATGGAGCTGTCCCAGTGTGGGTGCATGGCGAAGGTCTCCAGCAATGAGATCTTTTACTGATGAGATCACAACTGCTTTACAAACCAGGAGACTCTCTTGTTTGAGCAGTGACTCCACTCATTGTTAACATATAGTAAGTTTTAAATAGAATTAATCACTTAAGAGTTGTTTGCTTAGTTTTGCTTAATTAGCATGAGTAACTGGCTTTAATGAAACCTTAAGCCACAGGCTGTAAATTTCCACTTAGACTGACTGAATTTGCATCTATTTAACCAAAACAGGGCCTCCAGAACCTGCTGTGTAAATCAGATGATATGGAGGTTTCAAGGCTACAGCCATGAAGTGGCTGCAGGATAGAATCCAGAGAGTAGTGGTCAATAGGACAGAGTCTAGCTGGAGGCCTGTATCTAGTGAAGTCCTCCAAGGGTTGGTACTGGGACTGGTTCTGTTTGATATACTCATTAATGACTTGGATGAGGGAATACAGCTCAATGTCAGCAAGTCTGCAGATGACACAAAGCTGGGAGGAGTGGCCGACACCCCAGCAGGCTGTGATGATATTCAGTGAAACCTGGAAAGGCTAGAGAGTTGGGCAGAGAGAAATTGGATAAACTATAACAAGGGCAGTGTTAGAGTCTGGCACCTGGGCAAAAACAACCCCAGGTACCAGTATAGGGTGAGGACTGACCTGTTGGAAAGCCATGTGGGAGAAAGGGACCTGCAGGTCCTGACGGACAGCAGGGTGACCATGAGCCAGCAATGGGCCCTTGTGGTCAAGAATGTCATCCTGGGGTGGATCAGAAGGAGGATGGGTAGTAGAGGAGGGAGGTTCTCCTCTCCCTCTACTCTGCCCTGGTGAGACCACATCTGGAATATTGTGTCAGTTCCAGAAGGACACAGAACTGCTGAAGAGAATTCAGTGCAGAGCAACAAGGATGGTGAAGGGAGTGGAACACCTCTCTGATGAGGAAAAGGTGAGGGAGCTGGGTCTCTTTAGCTTGGAGGAGACTGAGGGTGATCTCATTAATGTTTATAAATACGTGAAAGGTGGGTATGAGGAGGATGGAGCCAGATTCTTCTCAGTTTTATCTAATAATAGGACAAGGGGCAACAGGTGTAAGATGAAACATAGGAGGTTCCACATCAATATGAGATAAAACTTCAACGTGAGAGTGATAGAGCACTGGAATGGGCCGCCCAGGATGGTAGTGGAATCTCCTTCTCTGGAGATGTTTAAAACCCACCTGGACGTATTCCTGTGCAACTTGATCTGGGTGATCTTGCTGTGGCAGGGGGATTGGACTGGATGATCTTTCGAGGACCTGTTCAATCCCTAATGTTCTGTGATTCTGTGAACAGCAGGTGCAGCTGGACAAGGTAACAGCCTGTGTGGGGACAGTGATGTAATTCAACAGGGAGTCACAAGATGTCAGACCAGAATAATTTCTCAGCCCAAAGGAGGAACAAGAAGACCAGAAGACACCCGGAGGTGGGTAAATAGCCTGTGAGGGTATAATTGCCATGGGATTTCTTTGCTCAGTTGGGACCCCTTTCTGGAGCCCTCCTGCATGAGCTGACCCTGTTGCTGTACCACTCTATTAATTACTTAGTTTTATAAAATCCAGTGCCTGAGAGTCTGCTTTGGGAAACCTGGGATCCAAACTTCAGAGCAAACTATTACCAGACACCTGGACAGAAGGTCTGTGAATTGGAAATAAGCCTGCTGAAACATTGAAATCTTAGCTAAATGGTATAAGGGATGGAGTGAACACACTTAATCCCTTAGCTGCAACACATAATCCTTTAAACAGAAACAGTTGCACAAGGCTGGGGCCAGGACTGGATCCAGCTCCTTTCTAAGGAGGAGTTTAGGAAGTAAGGGAGGTCAGTGCTGAACGTTGTGACTCAACAAAAGGGTCTCCCTCAACTTTTCAGGTTGCCAATCTCTGCAAATCGTTGCAACTCAATCCTGTTTTCTGTTGTATATTTCCCCTGTGCTGTAAAGAACACCCTGAACCTTGCTATGGAACTCTGTTAGAATCACTTGTACAAATGATCTAAAACAGCTTCGGCAGGGAGGGACAGACACTTTGTGCTGAATGCCGTGAGAGCTTTGAGCAAAAGCAAAACACAACACTGGGTGTTTCAAGAATTTTATCTAGTGAAATGACTTCTAAGTGGTTCCAAAACACCTCCAATAAACAATGAAAGAGGAGAAGGTTTTGTGTTTGCATTAATTTTTCTTGGATTGACATAAATTTAGACACAGAGAGTAGCTGCTCTTTCACTTGCTGTGAAACTAGCAGAATCTCAGCATGTGGGGAATACATTTGGGTGCATTTGTGTATTTAATCCACACTCTTTATCCTTTTGTGTCAAATAAAAATACTGGCAGATAATCAGTTTTATTATTCTTTCATGATACAGTGTCAAGTCAAGAAGAAACCCCTAGAATTCAACCACTGGCCAACTATGCATTGGGAAATGGCATCCTGAGAGACAACAAATGTAAACAAGCACTGTGGAGGTCTAGGAAGCAGAATAGATAATGCAGTGAGAGGAAACAAGAGGATTAGGAGGGAGCACTGTGGGATGACACAGCCTGTGAGAAGACTGGAAAGGAAGGGAGGTTTTCAGTCGTGGTTTTGTGAACTTATCTTTGCTAACACAGGACAGATGGAGGTCGTGGTTCTCACAGCATGACAGACACATTCTTAACATCAGCAAAATATTCTGCAAGTAATTGCTGCTGCACAACACAAGCTGCAGCCACCACAAGCTGGCTCTAGCATCCCAGATATGAATTGTCACGTCTGAGGATCAAATGAGAGCTGTCCTTCACTCAGGGTGCCCTTCGTCTGAGGTCAGAGTTACTTGTTGGGCGAGGATTATGTAAGAGGCACAGATGAAAGGAGCCAATGAGGAAGCAGCTGTGGGTAGCTCCGACTTCTGATAACGAGGATTTCTTTGTCTTGCAGGCGTTCACAGGGCCCTGGAGCATTTGGACACGTAGAGAAGCTGTTTCTGCCTGGAAAAAATGATCAATCCCTAGAAGCAGCAGGTAACAAGGAATGATCTCTCAGTGTGTCGCTTAGTTACCTTCAACATGTAGATGCTCCGCATGTTTTTGAAATGCCTCCACTGTGGCTGCCCCTTTGGCAGACCACTGCTAAGGGTGATGAGGATACTGGGGAGAGGCTCTCAGGCAGCAGCAGTAATAGGTGAGAGAAGGAGGAGTCGAGGGCAGTGACATCATTCATCCCACATCCATTTTGCCCTCCACTCACCCCCTCCTGGCTGCCTGCTGAGCTCCTTCTTCCTCTCCTTCTCCCCATCCTCCAGTGCCTCTAGCACAACCTGAGCAGCTTAAAAAAGAAGAAAGGAAATGGAGGGATGTAGTCAATGGCTTTTATGCATGATGAAAACAGAAGCAGCCTAAATAGAGAAAGAATGTGACGGGAGCAGGATGGGAGTTTTGCTTTTCATTCACGCCCCCACGTGCATCGTTATTCTAACCCAGCAAATGCCATCCCCTTGGTACTCATTATACATAATGCAGTGAGCACTATACAGAAACCTCTCCTATAGTAGCACGGCTTCTGCATTCCTCACAACTGTGTGCTTGTCTGCGTTCCAGAAAGCTTTTGTGTTTGAGGGTTTCACCCAGCGTTTGCCACCAGCATGATTCTTTGCAAGCTAGATTCCCTCAGGATTTGCTGAACTGGTAATGTACCACAGGTAATGTAGTCTTTGGTGACGGAGGTTAATCAAGTGTAACGGCTGCCTGTAAGGCTAAAGAAATGTCCAGAAAGACTCACAGCCTCAACCCCCTTTGGGTTGGGGGCCACTTGCAGAGGAGTAACACTCGGGTCAGAAAAAGATTCTGCAAAGTAGAATTTGCTCCCAAATCCATTCCATTCCTTTCCCAACTTTGTGTTTGGAAGGCAGCAATGCCTGACAGTATCTGGAAAACAACTAAGGGAGTCCTCTTATCTCCTGGACATTCCTGGTGGAGGATCCCCAGGAGGATCTGGGGGACAGCAAGTCTCAGATCTTGGAAGGGAAAAAATAAAGAGGTTCTTGCCCAAGCAGCACTTTACCTGCCTTTGAATCCTGCCACTCAGCAACTCCACACACTCTATAATCAAACACCAGGAAAGCCTCAGAGCAAAAGGAAAACACCAAACAGGAAAGGCTTTCCAGACTGGAGTTCTCTTGAGGATACAGGGTTGCAGAAAGACAGATCATCTCTGAACTGGTGACACGGAATCATTCCAGCAGCTCATCTATGAGCAGATTTGTCACTGCTTACTTAGCACATGCCCTGCCCATAGGATCTGTCTCTACCTCACCACCCTGCACCTTTCTGCTATCCACAACTTCCAGATTGTGGGCAGTCGTTTCAGCCCCTGAAAAACACACATCTCAAAAAGGCCTCCAGTGAGAAGTGTTCTTGCTGGACACCAAGCAGGTTTGAGACCTGCTGTTGGCAGTATTGCCAACTCCCCTATGCATTCCACCAAACTACTGGGTTATTTTCCTCTAACGCTCCGAAATCCAAGGACGTGGGTCCTGCTGCAGCCTGGGAGTTTGATTTCTCAATCACATTTTGCAACCTGGTATTTCCAGTCTTCTGGCATGAATTTAGCCTGGCTCCCACATGTAGTTGGCAGAACTTGACAGTCAACAAAAACACCACTGAAGTGAGACCACTGTCCCGGTCTCAGACTGGAATGAGCCACTCTACTCTCTTCCCTTTAATCCAGTGGTGGTAGCTGGAAGCATCCAGCTTTCCATAGTGACAGGTGACAGGAGGCTGCCATCCTACTGTTTTGTGGAAGTTCCATACTACCACAGGAGGTGCACACAGCAAGTATCTGTGCTTCATCTGTGGCTCACTGTGACCACCCAGACCCAGTTTAGAGTGTTCCCTCCCGCAGTGTTCTGCCTGTCAGAGCACCAGTGTGCATGCACAGCCTCTGCCCTCAGCCCAGGCAGGGCACATCTGTCGCTGCCTGGGCTTACTGCAGCCCCTGCAGTGGTGCAGCCGTGGACTCTGATAGCTGAACCTAAAGGTCACCAGCTGCGGGGTTTATGGCTACTACTACTCTGGGCTGTGCTGTGAGTGGCACAGGTACCCGGGGCCCTGTTCCCTCTGCTCCTGAACTCAGGGCTCGCACTGCCCCTTCGCTGGCATATTCGGATCGAGCGACACCCTGCTGCCCGGTCGCCGTGGCCAGTGGCCAACGGGACAGTGGCCCTCTGTCACAGTGGCCGCTCGCTGACGGACCCTGCAGGCACAAGGCAGCTTCAGGAAACCGGCGTTGGGCCTACTACCGCCTGAAGCCCGAGGCGGTCCGGGCTCAGACGACCCAGGCAGGGGACGGCACCCCGCGCCGCTCGAGCTTCGGAGGGGGCGCGCGCGTGCCGCGACGTCGGCGATGGGCGGGAGCTCTCTGCTTCCACCCCACCCCGCCCCCGCAGTGTGCGCGTCGCCGGCCGGGCTGGTAGCGCGTGCGCGGAGCGGCGGGGACGAGCGCAGTGCCAGGCCGCGATGGGAGTGGAGGCGTGAAGGGCCGTCGGGTCCTGCTGCCGCCCAACGGGAATCGCCGTGCCCGCCGCTCGGCAATCAGCGACGCGCCGGCAAACAGGGTAGGGGAGCACTGGGTGGCGCCTGGGTTCCGGGCCGGCGGGGTCGCTGCGTGGGGTCGCGGCCTGGGGCATCGCGGGGTGCACGCTGCCGCCACCTGCCCGCTGGAGGGGCGAGTGGGCGGGGGGTCCGGTTCCGTCGCGCGTCCCTTTCTCGGCCTCGACTGCGTTCTCACCGTCCCGCTCGCTTCCGCAGCAGACTCCGCGCCGAGGGCAGCATGTTCCGGCTGATGAGGGATGGTGAGCCGGAGGACCCCATGTTCGCCATGTGAGTTGGGGGGGGAGTCGGCACTGATCACCCCCGGCGGGGCCTGCGGTGCGTTCCGCGCCTTCTGACCGGGCAGGCAGAGGCCTTGCGGGCCGCAGGAAGCACCGCAGCGCGGCTGCTGTCTGGGGAAAAACAAACATTGTCCTCAGGGGCAGCGGAGGGAACAGCCTGGTTCGTGTCGGTCTCATTTCTTTGATATTGGAGCATGATCTCGGAGGAGGTAAAGTAGGCTAGGAGGCATTGCCACAGCCTTAGGAAGGGAGCGCTGCAATATCCCTTCTTTTTAATTTGCATAAGGATTTGGTTTTCTTATGCAAAGTAGGATTGAAATCTTCAGAAGGATTAAATAGATAAAACTGTTGGTCTGGCGTTTGTTGTTTGTTCTGCATAGGAAACCATAAATGGAACTCAAGAAGGCTGCTGAAGCAGTTGTCAAGTTGTTAGGAGTTCAGTAAAGGCAACACAACAAGTAGTTTTGCAGTACAAGTCTTGAAATCTAACAGAGGTCCCAAGAACTCTTCCTGGAACACACAGAATCAGCACAGTTAGAAGGGACTTTAAAAGATCATCAAGGCAAATCCCCTCACCAAAGCAACACATTGCACAGGGCTGCATACAAGCAGATTTCTTTTATATCTCCAGAGGAGACTCCACAGCCTCTCTGGTCAGCCTGTTCCAGGGTTTTGTGACTTGCACTGTAAATAAGTTTTTCCTTATTTCTTAATGAAACTTCTGTTGCAGAACCTGGATGCTATTGATGTATTTTGGCAGTGAAATTAAGTTGATCGTTCTTGCCAAAGTGGATGTGGAATAGACGAATAGATTGTATTACAATAAGAATTGCATTATGCTGAACATGTCACTGCTGGAAATTGGGTGGAATTAATTTATGTAGAAGAATAAAGTCTGGGTTCTGCTAGTAAAATTCTCACTTATTGCCAGTTTTATCAGCTGTAAACAAATTAGCAGGAGAGGAAACATTGGTGTCCCAGTTAGTCACAAAATTAACATGTATTCTCCTTGATGTGTCAGGTGTGAGTCTGCCTTTTATTATGGGAAGCATTTCCAGTAGGGACAGAAAAGTAGTGGTTTGTAGTAGGTGCTTTAGTGATCTCAGAAATAGTCTATGCTGAGGTTATTCATGCTGAAGAGGGATAAATGCAGACTCCAAGACCTGCAGACAAATGGTATGGTATTATCCCACTAGGGCGGTTCGGATTGGATCTTAGAAAAGTCTTCCCAGAAACAGTAGGGAGGCCCTGAATGGGCTGCCCAGGGATGGGTTGGGGGCACCAATCGTACAGGGGTTCAACAAATGAGCAGACAGTGTGTTTCAGGAGGTGGTTTAGTGGTTGAGGGTTATAGGGTGGACATTTGGACAAGATGGGGTCCAGAGTTTGATTCCAACCCCAAGGATCACTGTAATCAGCTCTGAGTTACCAAGAACTTGTAGAGTAAGATTGATGGTTGGGCTTGATGATCCAAAGGGTCTTTTCCAACCTGAAAGATTCTATGATTCTATTCAATGATTCCGGATTTCCAGGTTGTACAAGAATGTACCATTACATAAGACGAACTGGAGGTGAGAATGGTGGATGGAATTGTGCAGGGCTTTGTCTTCTATCATTCTCCCTCACTGTTGTTCTCTCCACTTTTCCAAAAGGGATCCTTTTGCCATCCACCGGCAGCACATGAACCGCATGCTTTCCGGAAGTTTTGGGTTCGGCCCGCTCCTTGGCATTACTGATGGGACCACACCTGGGGCTCGCCAGGCTGGCCGGAGGATGCAGGTAAAAGAAGGGCTGAGTACAGGATAGAATTTTCTTAAACTGCCCTCTTAGCTTCTGCCTTCCACCATCATTGGGTTGGCCACAGCTCTCACTCCTACACAGCTGGTGGGCACAGAGTTAATCCACCGCAGTGGTGGTTTTGTCCTTTACTTCATGTACGTGGGTACATCAGATGTAACTGTGTTTTAGGTTGAATGGGAGGAAGGGAAGAAACACATGGTGTTTCTCAAGGACATAAACCAATATAACTGTGAAGAATTTAAGAGTGTCACCTTCGGACTGGTTTGTTAGGGGTGATGTGGTCTGAACCTTCATGAGTCTTTGAGGTACTTCCTTGATCTGTTTGTTGCGCCTGAGTGCTCCCAGTTCTGTTTTTGAGAAGGATGAGGGTGTTCTGAGGAGGATCTAGTGTTTGGCTGTTGCAAAGACATTCTCGTTTCTGTTTTTCTGTTGTCCCAGCAGGCAGGAGCTGTTTCACCCTTTGGGATGCTTGGCATGGTGAGTCCTCAGCTTTCCTGGGTCAGACTGGAGGTTTTCCAAAACAGTGTCTCCACACTGAGATTCATCAGTGCTGTGTGCAACCGGTGCTAAAATGTAGCCATCTGCAAGCAAAATCATCTGTCTTGAGGGGTAGTGAGGGTGGGAAGGTGTGAAGAGAGTAGCATGAGCTCAAGATTGATAGTAAATGGAAGGCAGAAGAGGATATTGAACTGAAACTGGAGGCAGCTGGTTTCTCTTGGACCTGTCTCACCGAGTTGCTACATGACCCCAGGCCTTTCCCATCTTTCACCTCTAGTGTTTTAATCTAGTCCATGAGCTGTTGCAGAGGAGAGATTCTAACTCTGTTTATATGGGGAGGTTTTATTTGCACCATGACCAGAGGAGAGCCCTAAAGCTGTTATAGCATAGTATTTCATAGGAATTGGGACAGCCAATATCCAGGAAGAACTGATAGCCTCTTAATAGCCTCATATGTCTGAAAAGAAGCAGCAGTTCTGTTCAGAGGTAATGGAAGAACTGTGACAACATGAGGAAAAGATTCGGCCATCAGTAGGTAGAGGTGATGCTTTAGCCTCTTTTACCAGTGGTGGCAGATGGAAAAGCCAACAATACTTGAGGTAAGCAGGACTAGAATAAGAATGGCTCTGCGCGTGTCGAAACACCACGCTTGGACCGTGCTGAGCTCTGTCCTCTACTAGAATAATACCACGGAAATAAGATCTTCCAGAGGCAGCAACTTTAGCCACCTTGCTCTGCAGGATTGCCTTGGTGAAAGAGACTAAGCATCCTGGAATGGTTGTAGCTCAGAGAAGGGTTAATAAGAGTCCATAGAGACTTCAAAGGATAATAGCCTCATGTGTGTGAGTACTGCTCAGTTAGAAGCAAGAACAAGAGGCTACTTGAGGAAACAGAAAAATCAACAGTTTAAGCTGACATGGTAGTTTTGTTTACCTATTGCACAATTAGCCTGTGAGACCTGCTGGCCCAGTGTGTTACTGCAGCCTTTAACTTTACAGGATTAGAAAGTCAGGTGTTTGTAAGGGAAAATAAGAAAACATGTCATTACATTAGAAAAAATGCAGTCAGTGGGAACTTACTGGTGCTTTAAATTACGGGTTGGCAGTGATGAGGTAAGAACAACATTGAGGATAACTGTGTTCTGGTTAGTGCACATCACTTTGCAGAGTGCCTGGACTCACAAAGCTCTGTGCATCGTGAGTCAGACCCAGCCTAAAAGAATAACCTTTGCTTTATCAGAGATCTGGAGAGCCAGATTATGTGGGCAATGCAACCTGAGAGAAGGAAGAGACCAGCAACCCCAAATCACAGTATCACAGTATTACCAAGGTCGGAAGAGACCTCATAGATCATCAAGTCCAACCTGTCACCACAGAGCTCAAGGCTAGACCATGGCACCAAGTGCCACGTCCAATCCTGCCTTGAACAGCTCCAGAGTCGGCGACTCCACCACCTCCCTGGGCAGGCCATTCCAGTGGCCAATGACTCTCTCAGTGAAGAATTTTCTCCTCACCTCAAGCCTAAATTTCCCCTGGCGCAGCTTGAGGCTGTGTCCTCTTGTTCTGGTGCTGGCTGCCTGAGAGAAGAGAGCAACCTCCTCCTGGCCACAACCACCCCTCAGGTAGTTGTAGACAGCAATAAGGTCTCCCCTGAGCCTCCTCTTCTCAAGGTTAAACAATCCCAGCTCCCTCAGCCTCTCCTCATAGGGCTTGTGCTCAAGGCCCCTCACCAGCCTCGTTGCCCTTCTCTGGACACACTCAAGCACCTCAATGTCCTTCCTAAATTGAGGGGCCCAGAACTGGACACAGTACTCAAGGTGCGGCCTAACCAGTGCAGAGTACAGGGGCAGAATGACCTCCCTGCTCCTGCTGGCCACACCATTCCTGATGCAGGCCAGGATGCCATTGGCCCTCTTGGCCACCTGGGCACACTGCTGGCTCATGTTCAGGCTGGTATCGATCAGCACCCCCAGATCCCTTTCTGTTTGGCTGCTCTCCAGCCACTCCGACCCCAAAAAATCCTGGGGGTTTTCTTCACTGCTGAAAGAAAGGGAAGAGTAGCTTCCTTTCTTGGTCAACAGTTTTATGTCCTTTGGAGACTGTTTCTTCTTCCCTCCTGTATAACTACTCTTGTTTTTTCTTTTCCTTTTTATTAGGCAGGTGGCTTCATAGATATGTTTGGGATGATGAACGACATGATTGGAAACATGGTAAGAACTCTTCATAAACCATACTCCTGGCATCCCGTCTGTCTCCCATCTAGCTGTGCCTCTCTGGTATGAGCTGTACTCAAGCTGTCATGGTGTCAGAGGCCAGGATGCAGTGACAGAGACCTTGTCCCTGAGGCATACCCTCTGAGATCAGGGAGGAGACATGAATGAGTGAGGAAGGAAGTGTGGGGGTTAGACTTGTTCAGGAAGAAGCAAGAATTAATTTAGCAGGAAGCTGCATTCTCCAGAAAGGTGGACCATTAGGATTATATATGCTCCCTGGTGTTATGTGTTCCTACTTTATTGTATATAGAGAGAATTAACTGCCATCTCTTCTCTGCCACGTAGTCTTATACCATTCCACATTTCCTCTTGCAGGAGCATATGACAAGTGGTGCTAACTGCCAGACTTTTACCTCCTCAACTGTCATCTCCTATTCCAACTTGGGTGATGGGCCCAAAGTCTACCAAGAGACCTCAGAGATGCGTTCAGCACCTGGAGGGGTAAGGAACAGACTGCAGTAAGTCTTCTCAGCATGAGGCTGCTGTTTTTGCTGTGAGTGGGTAGACTTCATTTGGTGGCTCAGTACTGGCCACCCACAGCACTTCTGCTTTGCAGTCAGCTGCAGTTTGAGACGTGAGTTGTGACTCACCGAGCCGTGCTGAGGGTCACAGAGGGGATGGGAAATGCTGGCACGGGGAAATCAGTTTTTCTTTCTTCATTATGTTGCATCTGACATCCTGGGATCTGGTACTGCAGGCAAGAATTGGGGTCTGTTCTGGGGCTGGGACAGGTATTTCAAATGCTGATCCTACTTGGGAATCTGCCCTCAGATCCGTGAGACTAGACGGACTGTAAGGGACTCAGATAGTGGCTTGGAACAAATGTCAATCGGACACCACATCAGGGAGCGGGCCCACATCATGCAGCGGTCCCGGAACCATCGCACAGGTGACCAGGAGGAGAGGCAGGACTACATCAACATGGATGAAAGTGAGTACTGCCTCTACCCTCTTCCCAGCAGGTCTAGGGGCTGCTTCTCCATCACCTCCCCATCTGAGCTTCTTCGTGTTTCCTCGTGTAGGTGATGCAGCTGCGTTTGATGATGAATGGAGGCGAGAGACGTCCCGTTTCAGGCCACAGCGGGGCCTGGATTACCGACGTCACGAAGGCAGTGGTGGCCGTCGGGCTGAAGGGACCCGTCTTGCCATCCAGGGCCCTGAGGATTCTCCTTCCAGACAGTCCCGTCGATATGACTGGTGAATCCAGGGCAGACCTTGTGGCGGGGGTGCAGCATTGTCACCCCCAAATCTACCTACACACTCTTGTAAGTCTTAGCAAGTTTTTTTTCCTTCTCTTCTACGACACGGTTGCTCCTTGGTCACGTGGTTATTTTTTCTGTTGCTCCAGTCTTAGGTTATTTGGAGGCATTGTTTGGGAATGGGTTTTCTCACTTAGCATCAAGAGCAGGGGAAAATGTGAATTTTGAGAAGATACTGTTGTGAACTGGCAGGTGGAAGCTGTTTAAGCTAGCTTTGTCATCACCAAAAAAGCCTGGTGTCAGCCATAACTGATGGTTGAAACGGAATGAAGTGATGTAGGATTGCAATCTGCAGTGTTTATCCTGCCATTGTGTAGAACTTAGAGCATTTGCTGTGTCAGTCCAGTTTACGATACAAGTAAGTGCTGGTGTCTGCTCTGCTGTGTTCTGAATAAAGTTCGCTAGGGGCTTGTTTCTTTTTGTCAGTGTCCAGTCATCAGGTCTAATCATGTCTTTTTCTGTCTTCCGTGTTGCTTTCTAGTCTTTTCTTATTCTTTTTATGTTGTCCATTTCCCTTCCTCCCAGGTACAGACAGTGAAACTGAAGCCTTTCAAAGCACCACTTGGACCCTCCTCAAATTTAGTATTAACTTCCCTCCCACTTAAGAATTGAAACAAAGCAACTAATCTTCTACTTTGCTCTTTTATTTCACCCCACTGGGTGCTGCAGTTGAGGTATGGGGAGTCTCACTGATGTACAAGAAATGCATTAATTGCCCATTCCCTTTCTTCTCTCCCTTTCCTCCCTTGGTTCTGTTCTTTCTGCCAGTAGTGGTGGGCACGGGAAGTTGCCACCTTGCTTCTTTCATCCTTTCCAGTCTTTCTGTGGTGGGTTGGGCTGGTCCTGAAGTGCTGTGGTTTAGGCTCACCAGGACAGCAACTAAATACCACGCAGCTGTTCACTTGTTCCTCCCCCTCTCCACTGGGACTTGGGGAGAAAATAAAACAAAAGGGTCAAGACAAGGACAGGGAGGAATCTTCAGCTATGGTGATGGGCAAAAAAAGAGTTGACTTTGGGAAACATCACTGATTTCATTTAAACACCACCACCAATCTACCAATCAGATTGGAGTAGGATAATGAGAAATACTACCAGACCTTAAAAGCACCTTCACCACCACCCCTTGCTGTCCCGCTCTATTGTGGGCTCCCTCCCACAGGAAATAGTTCTGCACGAACTTCTCCAACATGAGTCTGTCTCATGAGCTGCTTCAAGAACTGCTCTGGCATGGGTTGCTTTTATGGGGTTCAGTCCTCCCAATGATGGACTGCTCCATTATGGACTTCACTCAGAGTCACAACATTCTGCAGCTTCGGCTTGGGGTCTTCCACAGGCTGCAGGTGCACCTCTGCGCTACTGTTACTCTCCATGGGCTGCAGGAGCACAGTCTGCCATCTGTCCATGGGTTGCAGGGGTGTCTACTCCAGTCCATCTCCCTCCCCTGCTTCACTGACCTTGGTGTCCACATAGTTGTACCTTTCACATCCCACTCTTCTCCACTCCAAAAGGTCTTGCCCAGTAGGGTGTTTTCTTCCCCCTCTTACATACATACGTTATCACAGAGGTGCTGACTGGCTGTGCCCTGGCCACAGGTGGGTCTGACATTTGGGCCAGGGAAGCTTCTAGAAGCATCTCACAGGAGCCACACCTGTAGCCCTTCCCCTGCTACCACAAACCACTGGACATCCAACACACAAAGTTTCTGTTCAATCCCCTGTGAAAGGAAGTATGAGGGAATTCTAACTCTCAGAACCCTATGCTAGTCCCCTCGGTGGGATGAAGCCTGTGATTCATCTCCTCAGGATGGCTCTGGAGAAGCAGAAGGATGTATGTGTTAGACAAGGGAGGAGCAGAACAAAAGCTGGATCAGCCTGTGGCCCTCTCCCTTGACTCCTCTTCAGTCAGCTCCCCCACTTTTTTAATTTGTGAAACTTGTAACTAGATGTTTACTGAATAAAGAAAGAAACTGTAAAGAACTGCTGGATCTGTCTTTACCTTCAGCTGACCTCATTGTGCCTGCTGGGGAATGGAGTAACCTCTTTGATATCCTTGGCAACTTGCTGAGGAGGAGCTTGTTTAAGACTGTGTTTTCTCTACAGTAGCTTTGTAGCCTTCCTGTACAGTTACAGAGTGAGAGAACGCCCACCAGGGAACTGGGAGACTCCCAAGAACCCACCGTATTCTTTAAATGCCAGAGTCCTGCTCTGCACTCAGCGGAGATGCTGCTTGTCTGTCTTGCTGCCTGGTCATCTGCGCAGCCCTGAACGGGGCCTCTGGGATTCATGTGCAGCCAGGGAGTATTTCCATTAGATGACCTGTTCTTCAGTATCCTGACACCTTCACCTGCGAAGCCTGAGAGGCAATAGGGAAGGTACTCTGGTGTGCCAGGCTGGTTTCCTGCTCCAGCATGTGCCCTTCTAAACCTTGTCCTCAGCTCACGTGGAACAGAAGGCAGGAAGCTGATGCCTTATTCACACGTGGAAAGGGCAAGCTGAGTCCTTACTGTCTACTGTCTATCCCCATGTTGGGGCCCTAACCAAGACACAGACACCTCGCTGAGGACTCTTGTGCTGGAAAAAGCGTACAGATCCAGCCCCTGAAAGCTTAGGACAGAGTTTGCACATGTTCTACCCTTCAGGAAGTGCAGGGCAGAGCCTTACCTGACCGCAGGCTCTGTCCCTGCTTGTCTGTGCTGTTTTGTCCCATAGCAAACCCAGCAGGCTTCCTGGTCTTGAGGGTGTTGCCTCCATGTCCAGGTGTGGTTGGAGAGGTCCCTTGCATCTGGAAGAGGGAAGGGAGGGAGCTTGGTTGAGACAGAGCAGGAAGTGTTGGAAAGGGATAAACCAGCTGCCCGTGGGAGTGGACTGGGTTTCTGGAGGTGTCATGGTCAAGGCAGGCCCTGAAGAGAGCAAAGCTGAATGAGGAGCTGCACAGAAGCAAAGTAGGGCTTGGGATAGATTTAGTGGAAGACAAGTCATCTCGGGGTTGCCAGGCTTTGAAAGAAAGGAATCGAGCAACAAGCAGCCCTCATCTCAGTGGTAGTCTGGAGCTGGTGGAAAATGTGGGACCTGGTGTTTTGATCTACTGAAGAACCAGCTGATCTCAGAAAGGTGCTTGCAGCATGGAAACAGCTTGTGGTAACTGGCTGTGAAGTCCTGGCCTTTCTATGAAGCAACATCTGAGCAAGAGTATAAGAAGATGGGCACCAGATGGGGGATTAACTTTTAAGATGTGAGGATCCATTCCTCTTTCAGCATGGAATTCCTAAGCTTGATCTAATCCTTTTATCAAGATTCAGCTTCTGCACCCTGTTGGGTGTTGTTCTGCTCATAGACCTGGGCTGCTTGTGTGCTCTTCCACTGTGGAGCTGGCGCAAGTGTGACTTAGCCACCTGCTTGCTTGTTGCTGACAGTCATTTCCAAGGCGTGATGAGGCTCTAGGGGAATGGAAAAGAGGTTCAGTTAGAGGAGGGCCCTGTGTTAAGGCTGGGAAGCAGAAATAGGAGCCCAGAAGAGTTTTAGAGGAGATCCCAAACTAAACAGTAAGTACAGGAGGTGTTTTGGGAAGGTCTCCCATTTGCTAGTCCCAGGGCTGACAGGGCATGTTAACCTCTGTGAGATGCACTGCCACCACTGCCTTCTGCAGAGTGAGTGTGAGTTATGCTTGAGTTTCTCCTTTTCTCCAGTACTCTGATTTGATGGAAATTCATTCACTGGTCACTGCTGTAGGTTGTTAGTTCAGTGGAAGGGCACACAGAGAAACACAGAGGCAACAAAAAGACATGTGTGCACAACTGACCGTTTACTTCTGTCCCTCCGTCTTTAGACAAGCAGTGAGAAGCTCTAAGGTGGTGCAAGCACGTACCTGAGTCTGTGCACAGCACTGCTGCAGCTGAGCTGCCTGAGAACAAGAACTCCTGTGGCATCAGAAAGCCTACTGCTGTCACACACACCCCCCCCAACTTTGTAATTCAGGCCACACCTACATGTTGTTCTTTGTTCCTGTTAGTTATGGTTTTAAGTTAAATGGTTTCCTGTTAAAAATAGGCCACCTGCTGTATCTGAGTAAAGGGAAGGTGTAGGATGAGTATCCTAATGTTTCTGAGATGTCTTTGAGTTCTTCCAGCACAATGAAGTAAGAGAAGTTTGGATACAAAACAGTGTTTAACATACACAGGTTGTGGTTCCAGGTCATCCTGAATCCATCTGATGGGGTCAAAATCCACACTTGTTCTTTCCCCCTGAGCTGTCACCTTCAGATGAGCCTAGTTGAAGCACCAAAGCAGTGCAGCTCAGGAGCCAGTAGGGAACCTACAGTGAGACAAAGGGGCCTGCTGTGCTTAGAAGCAGGGCAGAGAGAAGGAGCAGGTGGCAGGGTGAGGTGGAGACAGGCTGCAGACACTGGTAGAAAGATGAGTGATGTAACCTCAGCTGTGGGTTCCTCAGCTACACACAGGCAGGGTAAAGAGTGCAAAGGTTTGGTTTGAATTTTCAGTTGTCCATATTTCATAGAATCATAGAATCATCAGGGATTGGAAGGGACCTCGAAAGATCATCTAATCCAATCCCCCTGCCACAGCAGGATCACCCAGACCAAGTCATAGAATCAGTCAGGGTTAGAAGGGACCAAAGGATCATCCAGTTCCAACCACCCCACCATGGGCAGGGACACCCCACCCTAGATCAGGCTGACCAGAGCCTCATCCAGCCTGGCCTTAAACACCTCCAGGGATGGGGCCCCAGCCACCTCCCTGGGCAACCCATTCCAAGCTCTCACCACTCTCACAGTGAAGAACTTCCTCCTCACATCCACTCTAAATCTACCCATGTCCAGCTCTGCTCCACTGCCCCTAGTCCTGTCACTACCTAACATCCTAAAAAGCCCCTCCCCAGCCATTTTGTAGGCCCCCTTCAGATACTGGAAGGCCACAATAAGGTCACCTCTGAGAGGCTCTGAGAGGACCATGACCTGTGGCGGCTTCGAAGCAGCCGTGGATTCTGAAGCTACCACCATCCCGGCCCCGAAGTGCTGCCGCGGACACTGCTGCGTGATCCTGGCCACAGACCGGAGGAGCAAGACTGGTGCAGATTTGCCATCACGACCCCCATCCCACGGAGCAGCCCTTCAGCATCGTGGTGAGCTGGGGTACTCCTCTTCCTCCTGGAGCTGAAAAGGGAGAGGGAGAGGGAGAGGGAGAGGGAGAGGGAGAGGGAGAGGATCTTTGGAAGACCCTCTTGGGGGTTTGCGGCCCTGCTGACGCAGCCATGCAGTCGGTCTCCATTTTTGATCCCGCACGTGGCCGGGGCCATGCGGCTACACCGCCGCCATTTTGGAAAGATTGATCAGCAGGAAGAGAGGCTATTTGTCATTTCTGCCACTGAGAAAAGACTGGCAGCGCTTAAGTTTTGGGGGAGAGCTCCTTCATGCTTACCTGAAGAAAGCAGAAGGACTTGAGAATCCTTAAACCTTGGATCCGAAAGACAGAGAGTGGGTTCTTTGTAAAAAATGCATGTCAGGCTGCGCCGAGGGATGCAGCTGTGGGCACTGAGCAGTCAGGCCATCCCGAAAGCGTTGAGCTGGAGAAGCTGCGCTGAAGAATTGAAGAATTCACCAGTCTGCAAACAGTTTGGGTCTCGCTGTATCGCAGAAGGGGGTGATGCATGAATAATAGAGAGGGTGGTGGTACTCGTCTCTACTGGACTGACATGGTCTTTTTCCCAGGTCTCTAAACTGAAAGAAGAACCAAGGCCCAAACTATAGTGACCTCCCACTGTATTTTTCTCAGACTGTGTGATGGCATTTGTGACACAGTTTCTAGTTTGTGTGCACTGACTTGCTTAACCTTCTCTTCCTTTCTGTGTACGGTTATAGAGTTAATAAACCTTTCTGCAGTTCTCCCTAAGCTATCCATTGTCTGGCAAATTTATCCGAGATGTCATCGAGACCTCTCTTGTTTTGCTTTCTTTTCTTTTATCTTAAATTGTGGTCCTGAACCCACCACACTGTAACATTTTCAGACTAAATCGAGGGTTGGGTTAACAAAGGTAACCTGAAGTCAAAGGCTACAAGGTGTCTCACCTAGCATCACTTGGCTCTGTTCCGGTGTAAAACAAACAAGTAAGTATTGAAACACAGAGCAGGCTGATGCTGTGGTGTTTTTATTCACTGATTAATTTCAGGTAACAAGGAAGGGAAAAAGACCCCCAGAATATGAAATGATTTCTAGTAGAATCTTGTTCTGAAACTAATGCTCATTAGTAACGTGATTAATGAGCTGCAAGACAGTATTAACCCAGTGCTGATGATGCTTTCAGAGGAACCAAGGAACAATGAAAGTGATAAATGGTGGAGAAAAGATGAGATGTGCAGAGCGATCCGTAACTCTTGCTGTGCTGTTTATTTACAAAGGATAAGTATTTGTGGCTGTTCTGACAGCAGAAAGACGTAAATCCAGGAACATAACTGTAGGCTGTGCCCTTTCAAGATGGAAGACTGTTTTCTGGAAGCTCTGGAGGGAGTCCAGAAACAATGAGGGGACTGCGACGTAACCAAGCAAAAGAGTGGCACTTGCATAATTCTTGGTCTGTTGAGACAGGTTGCGCTGGGATGCCTGAGGCTGCTCTCACCAAGGAGAGAGGGAAGTTTTCTCCCCTGTAACTCACCGGTGAACCTGTTGTGTGCAACCTCAGCCTACGACGGTAGAAAGAGCTCAGAAGGACCCGAGATGGGAGCAACAAGGATTACCTGAAGCCTGGAAACACTGGCTGGCAATACAAGGTAACATGAACTCAAGACTTGTGTCTGAGCTCGATCTGCTTCAGCAGGGCTGGTGTTACCTCTCTGGGAAGGAGGCTGCTGACAGCAGAGGGCCCTTTAACCCAGCAGAAAACCAGGTGATGGAACTGGAGGTGAAAAACAGGCCTTCACAGGAGAGTGTGATCACTTGAGCACACCTGGGTTTTCCAGCTCTTATTATTCCAAACCAATCAAAGAGATGGAGAGCAGGCACAGGAATGGGATGAAGTAGCTTTTGGCCACTTGAGAAGTCCCTTCAGTATTTAAAAATTCATGAATTGGAGAGGAGGGGTAAGGAAGAAAGGTCCCAGTGACTTAACAGACTTCAAAGCACCTTGGTCCTCAGACTGAGCTGCAGGAAACAGAGTGGTCTGTAGGCACAATGGTTGGTTTGGGATACAAATGGGGACTTGCACGGGGTGAGAGCATCAGATCCCACAGGCAAATGGCACTAGAGAACAATAGGGATTAAAATAGGGTCCATACAGGGTCGAGTTTAAAATCACTTGTTTGATTTTGCAACATCTCTGCTTTCCAAAGCAGTCTTCAAAAACAGGTCGTATTTTTCAGCCCTGTCTGAAATGTAACTGTCTTTCTCCTCCTGGGGTTTTTTTAAAGACACCACTTTAAAAACATCCCCATGGGGAAAACTCCACTTAGGTTGTTATTACTTCCACTGTCTCCTCACGCCTGGCTGTTTTGACTGGCTAGTTTGTAAATCCTGGTGACACTTAATAAAAACTTAGGGGCTGGGGGCAGGAAAGAAGGAAATGGAATAGAATAGAACCCATCTCCAGCTGCTGGGGTAGTAATGATCAGGGATAAGCTGGAAGCAGAGCTACTGACCTCACTAAGGAGACAACAGGAGAATAAAAAAGGTTAAAATATAAATGAGTAAATAAATAAAAGTCAGACACACTGCCAGATGGGATGAGGGTATCACGTAGGGGGGTGCAGATGACCTTGAAGGTGTCACTAACAGCAAAGGGGCTGAAGTTCGCAGAACAAAGTCAAAGGGAGAAGGCACGCAGGACACAAAACAACCACGACTTTCTTAGCTGTAACCTGGAGTCTCCTCTTGTGGGCAGCAGAAAAGAGTAAAAGCTCCTAATCAGCAGTGAATCATCTAGTAATTGTAAGCACCTCCTGAGGCAGCAAGGAGAAGGCACGTTCAGTCCAGGAGGCTTTCCCAATAGCTCCAGGTATGTTGCTGTTGCTGAGCCAGACACCAAGCAGACTTCACCCATGGGAGAGAGCTGGGCTCGTTTCTGGCCAAGAAAGCTCAGTTTGGAGTGAAAGTAGGAGCGAACTAGCAGGGCAGCCTACAGGCTGTGGAGAACTCATGGTGTACCAGGAGCTGGTCGGTTGAGCAAAGGAGAAAACACCAAGGAGGGCGAACGGCTTCGCTAACGCCCCACTGGCACAGGCACGAGTGACTATCAACTAACTGCAGAGCTGTTGCAGCTGGAAATTGGAAGGAAGTTCCTAACCACCAGAGCAGTCAGGTTCTGGGGCAGCCTGCCAAGGGAGCCAGGGGGGACAATAAAATGAGCCAGTCTTTGGTTGGCATTCAAGAAGCTTTTGCAGGGGATTATGAGACAGGGCTGGTAAGAGATCACACTTGGTCACCGAGAGCTTCTTTCTCGCTGCTGCTCTCACCAGATCATCCATCTTTCTGTGTTCCAAAGCCAGAGCTAAGTGCTTCAGAGGCAGATGCAGGCAACCTGCAGGAGACAGGACACGTCCTTTCCAGAAACAGTTTGTCCTGATCCAAAAAGCTTGGGGCTTCATTTGTGCCTCAGAGCAGGAGAGCAAAGAGCTAACGCAGGCACAAGTGCAGGCAGCCTAGATGTCGCTGACACCTGCACAGGGGTCACGGCTGTGGAACCCAGCTGGTGTTTCCGTGTTCACTGAATCCAGGGTGACAGACCTGCACATGAAACAAAGAGGTGTTGCAGGTTCACTCCTTTCCCTGGCAGCAGCAGAGCCTGCGACCAGCAGAGGAGGTGATCAATTGATAGCCCACTTGGGTTACACTGCACCGGCAGGGATGCTCATGGAACACTGGAGCAGCCCCAAAGAGGAAGAACCCAACAGGTGGGTGGCTGAGGAACTTCTAGAGAAAGCAGGGGCAGGGTTGTTTTGAGTGTTGCGGTAAGCAGTGGCTGTCACTAGGGAAAGAGCTAAGGAAAGAGGAGCCCTGCAGGTGGGAGTACAGACAGACACCCATGGAGGTGATGGCACAGAGGGAAAGGGGGTCCCAGAAGGAAAACGAGCTTGAAAAGGAGACCAGGAGGATATCAGAGATCTGAGAGATCCATTTGCAGCTGCTGATGTGGATTGTTCTGGCTATTCTACTTTGCTGTGCACTGTAGTCTTGCAGAGCCAGGCCCTCATCCCAGGGGGGCTGCTCTAGCCGTGGCAAGAGACAGGCATAACCCTCAGTGGCTGCTGTTGGCCAGGAGCCTTTGTGAGAAGCCCCATGGGAAGCAGACTGAGATGCCCAGTATTCTCTGTCAATTCTCCCAACAGACCAGACTATCAGGCACCCACCTTCCACAAGAAGCTTTCAGAGGAAAGGCAAGCCAGTGGCTCGTTGTGGGAGAGGTGGGGCAGCCTCACGTGAAGCTCTGGGGGACCACACAGCCTCACACACCTATGTTCATGTACAGCAGCCCTGCTGGTTATCAAAAACCAACCAAACAAAAGCCAACCCTTTAACATCTCATTTGGAGCACAGAGGTAAGGGCAGCCTCCACAACTCTCGTAAACAAATGGTTGGGTCCCTGTAAGGAGCCTTGGTGAGGGCCATTAAGCATGAAGACCACCTCTACCTCCACAGGTCCCTCAGCATAAACCTCTAGAAGCTCAGGAGTGCCTTGGACAAGTCGTGCAGGGCTCTTGCCTGCCTGTTACACTTCTCCTCACTTGCTAGGGCTTTGGATAGCATGTGGTGTCTGACACCACCATCCTCTTCAAGAAGGGGAGCAGCAAAAAGAGATGGTGCCCCTAGTAATGCAATCAGAATTGCCATCATCAGCCCTGACTCCTAATAAGAGTCCGTGGTTCCCACTCAGCAAGGGGCGGGTGGTTGGCAAAAGTCAGACAGTCATTCAGGTCCCATCCTGCCTCCTCACTTTTCTGAGTCCTGATCTAAAAACCCAAAGAGGGGGGTTGCAGTGAATCTCTGTCCAAGAGTTCTACAGTTTTCATCCTTAGAGTGGCAGTTCTCCAGCTCCTTAACCTGGGATGAAGGCTTTTCCATACCCTCCAATCCCCTTTGCCAGGGCTTTGGATAGCATGTGTCCACTTTTTTCTGTCCTGGTCTCCTCAGGGTCTGTTTTTCTCAATATTTTCTCTGTGAAAAATGAAAATACCCAGCATTAAACTACAAAGATATTTAAAATATAAAATTAAAACTTACATGGGAGACTCAGGTGGCACCTTCTCCCCCTCTACAACTTCCTGAAGGGAGGTTGTAGTCAGGTGAGGATCAGGCTCTTCTCCCAGGCAACTAGGGACAGGACAAGAGGGCAGGGCCTGAAGTGGCCAGGGGAGGGTCAGGTTGGATGTTAGGAAGCCCTTCCACACAGAAAGGGTGTGGAATGGACTGCCCAGGACAGCAGTGGAGTTCCCATCCCTGGAGGTGTCCAAGGACAGACTGGCTGTGGCCCTGTGGTGGGTTCAAGACCACAATTAAAGGCAAAGAAAACAAAGCAGTTCAGTCTCGATGAGACAATGGATAGCTTAGGGAAAATGGGAAAGGGTTAATTAACTCTGTAACTGTACACAGAAAAGAAGAAAAGGTTAAGTGAGTTAGTGCACACAACCTAGGAACTGTGTCACAGGTGCCATCACATATTCTGAGAAAAATACAACGGGAGGTCGCTACCGTTTCAGTCCTTGGGGGTTTTTTTTCCACATCATAGACCTGGGGAAAGAACATGTCAGTTGAGCAGAGACAAGTACTGCCACCTTCTCTATTATTCATGTGTCACCCCTGCCTGCAAACAGCAGCACCCGGGCTGTCCAGACTGGTGACTTCTTCAGTTCTTCAGTGTAGCTTCTCCAGCTCAACGCTGATCGGGCAGGCCGGATTCCTCAGCACCTGGACTGCATCCCTCGATGCAGGAGACAGGCTTTCCAACAAAGAACCCAGACTCTGTCTTCCATACCCAAGGTTTAAGGATTCTCGAGTTCTTTTCCTTTCTTCAGCTCAGCACAAAGGAATTCTCCCCAATACTTGACCATCCCCAGTTTTCCTCAGAGGCAGAAATGACAGTCTCTCCTCCTGCTGATCAGTGCTTTCTAAGGTGGCAGCAGCGGCCGCATGGCCCTGGCCACGTGCAGGACTTGAGATGGAGACCGACTGCATGGCTGCCTCAGCAGGGGCCCCCCCACACTCTGAAAACTTGGCTGAGAGGGTTCCATGACCCTCCCCTCTCCTTTCTCCTCCTGTCTCAGCTCCAGAGGAAAAGGAAGGAATTCTTTCAGCTCACCGTGGGTCGCCGAACAGCTGCTCCATGGTGGGGAGGAGAATGGTGGGTCGGCACTAAGGTCTTGCTTCTCCGGTCCATGGTGCCAGCTCTGGACTGGGCTGGGATGAAACCAGTGCCACCGCTGCTGAGCTGGGGTCAGGGCTGCGCAGAGCTGCTGCATCACTCCCCGCGGCGGAGCAGGGCTGGGGTTCAGGCCGGGGCTGGGGAGGGGGTCCAGGCCAGGGCTGGGGTCTGGACCAGGGCCGGGGCTGAACCACAGCAGGCCCACCTTTCCCCCACCTCCACCATCCTGGAAGTGTTGGGGTGGTGGGCAGAGGGTGAGTATGGGACAGCAGCCTCGTGCTGGGCTAGTGGCCCTCAGCAAAACAGAGGCAGGGCTAAGATCACTCACCCTTTTTATGTTCTCACCTAGCCCATCCCTCAAAGTCAGGTACCTGGGACAATTCTGTAGTGTCACCTCCCCCAGGACAGGTCACTGAGGTCACTGGGTGGGGGGTCCTCTTAAAGCAATGTAACTTTTTTCTTCATGAAAGCACAAATCTACGCATCTGAAAATCCTGGTAATTCTCAAACCACAACAGGCCCTTGTTGCCCCGCTGTAGCCGACGTGGTGATGTTAGGCCACAGGCCGGGCTGGATGAGCTCGGAGGTCTTTTCCAGCCTCCACAATTCCATGTGATTCCGTGTGATGCTCAGTGCTTATCTGGCTCTCACCATCTTCACAGTGATTTGCAAACCTTAACTAATTCATCTACACATCCTTCCTGACTGAAATTCAGCTTCACAGCGGAAGCGAACAGGGACACCAGCAGTGTGGGTCTCAGGCGAAGGGCAAAGGGAAGCCCACTGTTTGCCACCCAGCAAGGCAATCTGCAGCAGCGTTTTCATTCTGCACTGCACACCTCTCATTTATTTTTCAGTCACACCAAAGGTCTCAAGTAATTTGATGTGCTGCCTCCTGCTTCCTCTTTCATAATGGAGGGCTGGAGAGGTGTTCCTGTGGCAAAGTAAACAAAGTGGAAGACTTTCAGTGCCACGCAGAAGCTCCTTGATCAAACATGCTTAATCTCAAATGCTTCTGAAATTCTCAGCACAATCAGCCTCCAAAGGCACAAAGAACAACATGGGAAAGGGGGGAGCAAGGCCAGTGCTGCTAACAGACAGTTGCACTGAGCTCAGAGAAGAGGGTAAAGGTGGGCACCATAGACAAAGCAGCAGACTCTTGCTCACTCCAATTCAGCTGTGAGGACCTGAGCCTGGGTGATCAGCACAGCCCCCAGATCCCTGTGTTGCTCCATAGTCTGGTGGCTGTCACCCACTGGCAGGTTGTTGTGCTCACTAGACTGCTGCCAGCACGGGTACAAGGCTCAGGCACCGCTCTGCCTCGCCCTGTGCTGTGCAGGATGCTCACACAAGCACAGAGCTCTTGGTGATGGCCCAAGGATGCTTCTGACTCTGCTCCCAGGATTTAAGCTGTGGATTCAGAGTGTTGGAAGAAACCCCTGTGTGCCTGACAGCAATAGAGTGGTTGAACAGAGCAAAGCCAAGTGGCTCAAAGAGGAGCTGATGTTCTAAGTGGCCACGAGACACATCCTTCTCTGTCACTGGTAATCAGCTCTCCCTGGAGATCACAGTGCTCCAGCCCAGTTCGCACTGGACCTCAGTTGGCTGTTAGGACACAGGCTGCTCAGTTCCATCCTGACCCTTTCTCATCACTCCTTTGCATCACACCCCAACAGCTCTCTGAGCAGCAGCTCTTCTAAAGGGCACAAGGCTGTCTGGTAGGTGCTCAGGGCTCATCAGCTATCACCTCGTAGCATCTCATACCCAGTCTAGCTCTTTCCAGGAAGCAGGAGAATGTCTGATGCACACGGGCATTAATGGTTTGGAGAACAGGCCTTACCAGGAGCAGCTAAGAGAACTGGGGCTGTTCAGTCTGAAGGGGGCTGAGGGGAGATGGTATAATTGTCTTACAGCTACTGAAAGGAGGGTGCAGTGAGGTGGCAGGTTAGTCCCTTCTCACAAGTATCAAGTGACAGGACAAGAAGAAATGGCCTCAAGTTGCATCGGGGAAGTTAAGGTTGGACATTAGGAAAAAGTTCTTCATGGAAAGGATCCTCAGGCCTTGGAACAGGCTGCCCAGGCAGGGTGTTGAATCACCATCCCTAGATATGTTTAAAAGTTGTGTAGATCTGGAGCTTAGGGACAGGGTTTTGCGGTGGTTAACGGTTGGACGCAAAGGTCTTCTCCAACCTGAGCGATTCCATGATTCTGATTATTACTTCTGGCAGACAACTGCAAACACAGCAAGCAGTGACTTTCCTTCCTGAGCAACACAGCTGAAAGTGATGTGATGCAGAGGGAGGAAGGCTCACAGTAATTTAAGCAAAAGCACTGTTGCAGCCCCTCTCTGCAACTTATGGAAAAAAGGAGTCATCAGGTATGGATAAGTTATGAATTCCTTACTGATGCCAAGACCTCTCTAGGCAGCCTGAGACAACCCCAGCTCAGCTGCCCCCTTATGCAGTTCCACAGCCAGACTGGCACCTCTTCAACCTGGCACTTGTGTACCAGATGATTGCAGCTGAGGGGCCTGATGCCTCAGGCTACAGAGCGAGGGAACGGTGTGCAGCTGCCCTACCTCTTGCAGACCTCAGCCAGTGACAACTGACACAGCTGGCTGGTGTCCTGCCCTCTGTCAGCTTACACAGAGGGAAGGAAGCTGCTTCATCTTGAGTTCACGTGTTCACACTACAGAGATTTCCCACTGAAAAGTGTCCAGAAGCAGTAAAACAGCCTTTTGTGGTCAGAGTATCGAGATGGCATCATACTTTGTTACTGCTAAATCAAGCCTGGTCTCACCCACCTTCTCTCCACCCCTTTACAAACGCTGCTCCCACCTACACTGTCTCAGCTTCAGCTCTCACTCAGCTGCTCTGGGACATGACCCAGGAGAAAGCTCACCCCAGCCAGCGAGTTGAAAAAGCCTCGGTGCAGACAAAGACCAGGATTCTCCCGTCAGATTAATTTTTCACCAGTTTGCTCCTGCACAGAAACAGGTTCAGGGAATCAAATTTTATCCCTGCACAAGGAAAGGAGGCAGAACCCAGCAGGGGCAGGAGTCTCAGTGTCAGTTTACATTTACATCAGCACACACCAGCATCAAGGAACAGCAGTGCAACACACATCCATCCAACTCTGCCTGTCTCAAGGATGCAGCCTCTGAAGAGATGAACCTTTTTTTCCTGGACACCTCACAGGAGTCAACTGATCATTGTTTTTCCCCAACCAGACTCCAGCATCACCCAGGAATGGTGCAAACAGCACTTGTCCTGTAAAAACACCCAGACAAGCATTGACTCTGCTACCTTGATCGCCATCAGACAGGTCACCTTGTTTTGTCCAGAATCACAGGGCACACAGCACCGATTCAAACTCCTCAGTCTCTGCACCTTCCTCTAAGACAACCCAAGCAGCACCTCGTTTGAGCATTCCAGATGCCAATCGATCACACAAAAACACTCATTAGGATTTAAGATTCATTCACACTTTCTGGACTCTCCACACAGTATGAAATCACAGAATTGCTGATGTTGGAGAAAACCTCTGAGCTCATCCAGCCCAGCCTATGGCCTAATGTCACCTCATCAGCTAGACCAGGGCACTAAGGGCCACAGCCAGTCTGTCCTTAAACACCTCCAGGGATGGGGACTCCACCACTGCCCTGGGCAGTCCATTCCAGGGTCTGATCACCCTTTCCACGAGGAAGGGCTTCCTAACATCCAACCTAACCCTCCTCTAAGCAGCTTCAGGACCTGCCTTCTCATCCTGTCACTGGTTGCCTGGGAGAAGAGCCTGACCCCCACCTGACTACAACCTCCCTACAGGTAGTTGCAGATGGGGAGAAGGTCCCCCTGGAGTCTCCTCCTCAGGCTAAAGATCCCCAACTACCGTGGCACTCCCCTTTGGAGAGGACAGTGACTATTTTAAGGACATTCCACTCTGAAATGTTTGAGGCTCTGATTTACCTTGGAACATCCAGAACCAATACACAAGACAAAAAGACACCATCACAGGAGCATGACTTTGTATAGATATGTTCATAGATCTATATTTTTATTGTTTTATAGATACTTATAATATATTTGTATTTTTTCAAAAGAATCCCTTCAAAAACTACCCTCCCACCTAGCAAAACAGATTAAACAATCAAAGATGGCAGCTGCATCCTGGAACAAACTATCCCAGGGGCCTCATAGAGCCAAAGTGATTGCTGAGCACCGGTGCCCTCTTTCCAACCTCTGTGATGCCCTGTGGGTGCAAAGGTGACTGAGAGAGTTTTATGGTTCTTTAAACTACCCGTCAAAGAGACTGGGAAGGAGAAAAGGAGAAGCACACGTCTATGGTGATGTGGGGGTTGAGTGGGAGGTGAAACTGCAAAGCACACAACTGGAAGCTCAGAGTGTGAAATGCTGTGATGAAAGGGAGGGCGACACACTGCCTGGGAAGTGAGTGAAGAAAGAAAAAGAAAGAACAAACATGCAGAATTTAGTTGGAAAGATGGATCTCACAGAAGAGCTCAGAAGCACCACACTTGGGACCCTTGCTACCCCTCCATCCCCCAATCTCTTACTCTCGCCCTCCCAGTTGTGTAGGGAGGTCCAACTAGTTTGATTTCGACCAAATCTTCGCACTGCCCCGGAGCCTGTGGTGAGAGGAGAAAAGGAAATGCATTAAATACATTGCAACACTTGGACTCACCCCGACTTCCTTTTCTAAATGCACAGAGAGCACTCAATGTTCTTCACAACAGCAGAACACACCGATGGCTTTAAAACTCAAGACCAAATGCTGCAAAGACTTCCCTTCAAGTTAGCAGGAGAATCTCATCTGGGACTATATCTCTGACCATGTGTGCACAGGGTGCAGACCCCTGCACCCTCACTGCTTCAAGACAGGGCTCCCCATCAGATCACCTCCCGAGCAACACAGGTGATCCGTTTGTCCCCACTCCTCACCCTTTGGCTTTGGAAGTTTTCTTGCTTGTCTGGCGCTGGTTTGTACCAGGGGCTGGCTCCCTGAGCTCTGTTAGGTGCTGTTCTGGATCTTGGGATGTGGCAGCTGCAGCAGCTGCTGTTGTTACTTTAATTGTCTTCTTCAGGTTTGCCACCTGTGACAGCAGAAAAGCAAGAACCAACAAGTTTCTCGTGGTTTTAAGTTTGCTTTGGGTTTTTTTAGCTTATGCTTTATTTGGCTATTGATGTTTGCAGGTCTGTTTTAACAGATGAAAGCTCTGGTCAAACAAAAGATCCCTACCCAGACCCCTGCGCCAAAGAGGAGTGTTAAGCTGATTTAGGACATGGGATTCTTCAAGCACAATTCCCTGGGGGCAGCAAGGGTTTACCTGAAGAAAGGGTTAATGTCTTACTTGAGCAAACAGTGTAACAACCACAGGGTACTGGTCATATTCAAGTGAGGGGTACCCGGTTGCTCCCTCCTGGACCCACTCACCTCGCTCTCTATCTGCTGCTTCAGTGCCAGCTGTTGCTCTTTATGCTGGTTGGCCCGGCTGACCTGCTCTTCAATGCTCGACAAAACCACCTCACAGCCCTGGCACCTGAAAAGAAGGCGCAGAACTGAACAGGCCAAGTAATTCACACAGCACAGAAACAAACGTTAAAGATGAGAGATTTCAACTACAGAGGCCAAAAGGACCCACAGAGGACAGCTACACCACACTGGGAAGGCACAGGACCAGGAGGCCAGTGAAAGAATGCCCTGCTGTCATTACCTGGGAGGGACACATGTACCACAGTGACTCCAGGTTAGAAAATATCAATGCAGGCACCCAGAAAGCCTCCTGCCTGCAACCAGGATGCTACAAAAGGTTGCTGCGGGCTCACGGCCCTTCCACCAACAAGCAAGGAAGCTCAGAACACTGTTTTCAGAGTTACTTCCCACTGAAAGGGGATTGAGTAGGCTGCCTCACAATAGTACCTCCCAGTGACACAGAGTATCCAGGGAAGCTACTGGCCACTCCTGAAACCTTTTTTTTTTGGGTGTTAGTATTGGGGGCTTCCTCCTCACCACTCCTGCAAGGTGCGGGTGATGGTGCTTAGCTCCTCCCTCCGGATGTCCCTCCCAATGCTGTAATCCACCTCCAGGCGCTGGTTCCGCTGATCCAAGCTCCCTCGAAGCACATCTGCATACACAGCCTCAATCACAAGGTCCTCCAGTTGCCTCACATTCTTCAGCTGTAACTGCTCAAGCAGCATTGAGTAGGGGATGCACTGTGGAAACATGCTGGTAATGAGCATGATGTAATCACAGCGGAGGGAGAACAGGGGGAAAAACAGGACCACTACCTTGATCTTGGCAGCCAAGGTGACGACTGACAAATGCCTCAGTTTGTTCTTCTGAGCCTCTGTCAAGGGAGGGAGGTTTGCTGCTTCAGCTATTGTCAGGGGAAAAATACATGGTAGAAGAATTTATGCCTCATTTTTCCATTTGCATCTGCCCCATAGCCATTTCTCAAAGTGCCTGTACACCAATACCCCAAGGGATGCTTCATCTTGCCAAGCCACTCCCATTAATTCCCAGCTCAAAAGACCTTTTCCAAGCAGCTTTTCTTCCCCTCAGCCTCAAGCCATCCTCTCTAGCTACCTTGGGCCTTGTTTGTGCAGGTATACACACTCCAGAGGGTACCTGAGCCTTTCCCCTTGCCCCTCAAAACTCTCCTTCTCACAATGTTTTTGGAAATTCCCAATGCGAGTGGAAAGGGTAGTGGGAACTACTGTCAGGTAATTCACAGAATGTGTGGAGTTGATAGGGACCTCAAGAGATCATCAAGACCAGTGCAGGACTGTCTAAAGCTCACCGCACAGTGCTGCATCCAGGTGGGAGCTGAATGTCTCCAGAGAAGGAGGCTCCACAGCATCTCTAGGTCAAGGCTTTGTGACTCGCACTAAACATGGTGATCTTGGCCCCAAATCGCCATCAGACACAGCGCAGGAGGCGGGGCTCTTGCTGCAAGGACGGGTACTTCGGGCGAGGGGCTGCAGTGGCTTAGGGGCCCGGCACACACAGAGGGGCCACCGCCAGCAGGGGAAGGGCTCTCAACCCGCGCTGCGCCCCCACCTCCCCGGGGCCAGGCCTCACCCAGATAGTCCGAGTAGGTGCCGTAGGCGAAGATGGTCAGGAGACGGAAGACGGAGGAGAACTCGCTGTCGGCCAGCTGCAGGGACACAGGGTCAGGCCCCGCCGCGCTCGGGCCCGGGCCGCGGGCAGGGCCCGTGGGGCTGCAGGCGCGGGGAGGGCCGCGGAGGCCGGGCCGCTCTCACCTCGCGGACGGCGGGCATGTCCAGCAGCTCTCCGAACACGTAGATGCCCGGGGCCTCCAGCACCTGGTGGATGAGGCTGGCGAGGGCGGCGCCGCGGGCCGCCTTGGCCAGCAGCAGGAACTGCTCCTGGCTCTGACCCGTCACCTTCCCCTCGGCCGCCATAGCGCTGCCGCCGCGGGGCTCGGCCCCCCGAGCACCCCCTCACGCAGCCCGCAGCACCGCCACGATGCCTTCGCAGCACGACTCGGCGCCCCGCACCACTTCCGGGTGCGACGGCACCCCGCCCCTACGCGCCGCGGCCCCACGCCCGCCTCCCATTGGTGGAAGCGGCCACACGTCCCGCCGCCGGCGCCCACCCATTGGCCGGGCGGAGCGCCGAGCGGCGGGGTGGGCTGACTCCAGGGCGCCCCCCGCAGGCCCGGGCAGGCTCTGCCCCTTGGAGCGGCGCCTCGTCGCGTCCCCTGCAGTCCCGGGCCGTCCCGGGCCATAAGTGCCGGCAGGGCCCCATCCCCAGGCAGGGTCTCATCCCCAGACAAGGCCCCGTCCCTAGCAGGGCCCGGCAGCAGACAGGGCACACGCCCGCTCTGGGTACCCGCTGCTGCCCTGCCAACTGCGGCCCCAGCGCTTCCAGAGGGCCCGGAGCGCGACCCGGCCTGGCGTGAGGCGGGAAGAGAGGCCTGGCCGGAGCAGGCTGCTTCCGAACCGCCTCACGGACCCCGTCACCTTCCACGGTGTCCGGGCGCAGCCCCGGGAGCCCCAGCATCGGCGTCGCAAGGTTCGGGTCCGTGGTCTTGGGCCGCGGCTGAGCCTGCCCAGGCCGGGCCTCGGCCCCAGGCTCACGAGCCACCGGTTTGTCAGCTGCTGTGGCCGCGCTGGTTACAGGCACCAGCCAGCTATCATTTCCATGTCCCAACACTTTCATGCCCTGCCCTACTCGCTGCCAGCTCTCCTACTCACTGCTGTGTTGTTGGCCACCCATCTTCTGTTAAAACACTTACTGTAAGCTGCCCAGTTGCACCAGAGTGTGTCCAACACATTGTGTAGTCACAGTTGACACGGGGATATCCATATAAAATGGGTCTTTCTGTACATTGTGGTGAACATCTTTTCTTTCTCCATGTTTATGTTATAGTCAGTGATGCAGAAAGCAGATACACCTCTGTATGGCACAGTATTTTTCATGTTTCAAGGAAATGTTCTGTAAGTACCCCACCATAACTAAAATAGATGCCTAGGATACCTTGTGAGTGCCTACACACCCTTCGCGTCTTTGCTTTTCACACCGATCTCACTATTTTGGGCAGTGTTTGGGGGATATGTAAATGTAAAAGTCCTTACGTTGCAAAACGCCGTCCTCATGTACTGAAGCTGTGCATTTCTTAAATCCCTGCTTGCATCCCTGCCTCTACTGCATTCATTTTTGCCCAAAAAATCGCTTTACTATCTGCTGAATCATTAACCATCACACTCGTCAAGAAATGCGTCCCCAATGCAGGCACAGTATGGCCATAAAAAGATAGTTTAAACACTCCACAAGGATAGGAATGTTTATGGTATACTTTAAGTACCTCTTTGTGGGCAAGGAGTTAGTGTAATGGGATCAGGAGCATGATGGAGGGTATGCTTCCTCAGGCTGGCTCAAAGAACTGTCTATACAGTGACAGACCTAAAAAGTGAGGGTTGTTGTGTGAAAAAACCCAGCAAAACAGCTCCTCTTGTCTTGTATAAATCCTGTGGTAGGTGGAGGTGAGTTGTGAGGGGGCCTGGGAGGAATGCAGTCAGCAAACGCTCCTTCCAACAAGCAGTATTAAGCTGTTTGGCCAAGAGTTTATAGTCTGGCAGTAATTGCCTCGTGGATGGCATCTTCAGAAATCAGGCAGGTGGGTTCTGTGAAAGTGGTGGAGGCAATAAATTGGTGGGAGCCCCATGTAGACTGTGCAGGCAATGTGGTTTTAGCATGTGCTTTATCACAGTGCTATCAGGGCAAGTTTGCACTCCAGCATGTGATTGCCAGCAAGAGAATTGGTCTTCAGCTCGTTCAGTTGAGCACATGCTAAAGGCAGTTGGCTTGCGCTTGGGTTGACTTCTGCACATGTAGCACCTAACATAAGCATAACATCTTGAAATCTTCATCTTACCTGCAATTTAGGGTAAGGTCTGAGTTTGCTATGGTTTTACTTGCCAGTATCAACAACTCTTTTCTCATTGCTTGCTTTGATTCTAGTTCTTCTCAAACAGCTGCTGTGGCTGCTGTGGAGAAGGCTCCTTTGGGGGACTGAATTGCTTCAAACACAATTTCTGAGCTAGAAAATACAACCCATGGGTGCCTTGTGGAGTTAGGTCATTATATCTTCCAGTGAAAGTTTGCTCGAAGCCCATTTGAACAGCCATATGTATTGTCCCTCTCCTTTCTCAGGGTCTCTGAGGCTCCTTCAGGGGTGTGGCTTCACCCTGAAGCTACTGACAGAAGAATCACAGAACATTAGGGATTGGAAGGGACCTTGAAAGATCATCCAGTCCAATCCCCCTGACACAGCAGGATCACCCAGATCAAGTCTCACAGAAAAATGTCCAGGTGGGTTTAAACATCTCCAGAGAAGGAGATTCCACAAGCACCCTGGGCAGTCGGTTCCAGTGGTCCATCACTCTCACTGTGAAGAAGTTCCTTCTCATATTGATGTGGAACCTCCTATGTTCCAGCTGACACCCACTGCCTATCACTAGATCACAAAATCACAGAATCGTTCTTGTTGGAAAAGACCCCTGGGATCATCGAGTCCAACCATCTACCCCACCTTATAAGTTCACCTCTAAACCAGATCCCTCAACACCTCATCCAAACGAACTCTAAACACATCCAGGAATGGTGACTCAACCACCTCCCTGGGCAGCCCATTCCAGTGCCTGACCACCCTTTCTGTGAAAATATTTTTCCTAATATCAAGTCTAAACCTATCCTGTTGTAACTTGAACCCATTCCCTCTTGTTCTATCACTAATTGCTTGTGAAAAGAGACCAGCACCAACCTCCACACAACGTCCTTTCAGGTAGTTGTAGAGAGTGATGAGGTCTCCTCTCAGCCTCCTCTTCAAACTGAAGAGCCCCAGTTCTTCCAGTCTTTCCTCATAAGATTTATTCTCCAGGCCCTTCACCAGCTTCATTGCCCTCCTCTGCACCTGCTCCAGCACCTCCACATCTCTCTTGTATTTAGGTGCCCAAAACTGGACACAATACTCAAGATGTGGCCTCACCAGTGCTGAATACAGGGGGGCAATAACCTCCCTATTCTTGCTGGCCACACTATTTATAATATAAGCCGGTATGCCGTTGGCATTCTTGGCCACTTGGACACACTGCTGGCTCATATTCATCTTCCTGTCTATTAGATGACACTGAGCAGAGCCTGGCTCCATCCTCCTGACACCCACTTTTCGTATTTATAAACATTAATGAAGTCACACCTCAGTCTCCTTTTCTCAGAGCTCAAGACACCCAGCTCCCTCAGCTTTCCTCATCAGGGAGATGTTCCACTCCCTTCATGATCTTTGTGGCTCTGCGCTGGACTCTCTCCAGCAGCTCTGTGTCTTCTTGAACTGAGGGGCCCAGAACTGGACACAATACTCCAGATGTGGTCTCACCAGGGCAGAGCAGAGGGAGAGGAGAACCTGTCTTGATCTGCAAACCAACCCCATTCTGATCCACCCCAGGATGCCATTTGCCTTCTTGGCCTGAAGGGCATACTGCTGGCTCATGGTCATCCTGCTGTCCTCCAGGACCCCCCGGTCCCTTTCTCCTACACCGCTCTCCAACAGCTCAGTCCCAACCTATACTGGTGCCTGGGGTTGTTCTTGCCAAGATGCAAGACTCCACACTTGCTCTTGTTATAGTTCATTCAGTTAACCTGTCCGGGTCCCGCTGAATGGCAGCACAGTCTGCAGGGGTGTCGGCCACTCCTCCCAGCTTTGTGTCATCTGCAAACGTGCTGACAGTGCATTCTAATCCCTCATCCAAGTCATTAATGAATAGATTGAATAGCAGTGGTCCCAGTACTGATCCTTCGGGGAGTCCACTAGGTACAGGCCTCCAGCTAGACTCACTGGTCCCATTGACCACTACTCTCTGACTTTTATCCTGCAGCCAATTCACGATCCAACTCACTACCCAATTGTCCAGACCTCAGTGCCTTGGTTTGCCTGCAAGGATGCTGTGAGAGACTGTGTCAATGCCTTACTGAAGTCAAGATAGATCACATCCACTGCTCTGCCATCATCTATCCACCTGGTGATGTCCTCATAAAAGGCTATCTGTTTGGTCAAGCATGACTTCCCTTTGGTGAAGCCATGCTGACTGTCCCTAATGACCCTCTTGTCCTTGATGTGCCTGGAGACAGCATCAAAGAGAAATTGTTCCATCACCTTTCCTGGGATGGAGGTGAGGCTGACCAGTCTGTAGTTACCCGGGGCCTCCTTCTTACCCGTTTTGAAAATTGGAGTGACATTTGCTATCCTCCAGTCCCCAGGCACGTCTCCTGATCTCCATGACTTAGAAAAGATGATGGAGATTGGCCTAGCAATGACTTCAGCCATCTCCCTTAGCACTCGTAGATGCATCCCATCAGGGCCCATGGATTTATGTCCATCCAGTTTGATCAACTTATCCCTAACCCAGTCCTCATCAATCAGGGCAAACTTATCTTTTGTCTCAACTTTCTCTGGGGCCTCAGCAGTCTGGGGCTTGATATCAGGACAGCCCCAGAAGTACAGACAGAGGCAAAGAAGGTGTTCGGTATCTCTACTGTCTCTGTATCCTCTGTCTTCAGGGCACCCACCTCCTTCAGCAGGGGCCCTACATTGCCTCTTGTTTTAGTTTTACCTGCAATGTATTTGAAGAAGCCCTTTCTATTGCCCTTGATGTCTCTTGCAAGGTTTAATTCCAAGGAGGCCTTGGCTTTCCTAGTTGCGTTCCTACAACCTCTGACTAGATCCTTATAATCATCCCAAGTGGCCATCCTCTCCTTCCATGACCTACAGACTTTCTCCTTCCTCTTCAGTTTGCCCAGCAGCTCCGTGTTTATCCATGTAGGTCTTCTGGCTCCCTTCCTTGACTTCCTACCTGTTGGAATGCTCTTTTCTTGTGCTTCAAAGAAATAGTCTTTGAATGTTAACCAACTGTGTTGGGCCCTTTACCTGCCAGTACCTTGTCCTATGGGATTTCCCCCAGCAATTGCTTGAAAAACCTAAAGTTTGCCCTCCTGAAGTCCAGGGTTGTGATTCTGCTGGGTATTCTGTTCCTGGCACATGAGATCCTGAACTCCACCATCTCATGGTCACTGCAACCAAGGCTGCCCTCAGCCTTCACTGCTTCAACCAGATCTTCCTTGTTGGTGAGTGTGAGATCCAGCAACGCTCCTCTCCTAGTAGGCTTTTCCATCATTTGCATCATGAAGTTATCACCAATGCATTGGAGGAACCTCCTGGACTGTGGATGGCTGGCTGAGAGGACTTCCAGCAAATATCAGGGTTGTTAAAATCCTCCATGAGAACCAGGGCCTGTAGCTATGAGGCTGCTGTCAGCTGCCTGTAGAAGGCCTCATCAACTTCCTCATTCTAATCTGGTAGCCTGCAATAGACACCCACAACAGAGTCACTCATGCCAGCCTACCCCTTAATCCTCACCCACAAACTCTCAACTGTCTCTTCATCCGCCCCTGGTCAGACCTCAATACATTCCAGTTGGTCTTCACATAAAGAGCAACTCCACTACCTTGCCTTGCTGATGTGTCCCTCCTGGAAAGGACATAGCCATCCATGACCACATTCCGGTCATGCGAGCTGTCCCACCATGTCTCTGTAATTGCCACCAGATCATAATCACCTGACTGAACACAAATTTCTAGCTCCTCTTGCTTGTTCCCTATGCTGTGTGCATTGGTGTACAGGCATTTCAAGGAGTGAGCTGAACACTCTGATTTCACCCTAGGATGGTGGGAGGCCTCATGGTCTTCATCAAGACCAGAACAGTTCCTCACTGGTGCCCACCCAGCAAGAATCCCACCTCTCTTTGAATCTAGTTTAAAGCCCTCTGAATGAGTCCTTGCCAATGCAGAGGCAGGAAGGGAGCACCATTAGCAGCGATGGTCAGTGTTGAAAACTGAACTTCCGTGGTTAATGCCAGAATTAGGGGGACATCACTCCGAACTAATTGCAGACAGAACGAGTGAAACTGCTCTGAGTACCTGAGCCAGGGAGGGAAGCAGGTGCCTTAACATGGGAAGGTATCCAGAACCTTGGCCCTGTTCTGCTCGAGAACATTTTCATGTACCTACTCTGATGCCTCCTTAGGTTGGGAATATCTCAGACTCAAGTACCTCAACATTCTGGAGTGAAACAGAGGATTCTCTGCTAAGCTTCTGGTGGTATCTGTAGGCATATCTTCTAAAAAAATGCCCTAAGCCCACTGGTTGATCACATTGCTAGAAGCTGTCCTGCCCTGGATCCTCAAGTGAAGGAGGTGGTACGGAGCACCTCCTGAACTCAGTCTGTGACTGAGATGCGTTTTACCTAATGGACACATCTTCACGACAGGCTGAGGATCATGGTGGCCAGGGAAGAGGGGAAGGCCTATCAATCTCTGTTCTCTGAGGTGGCAAGGCCTAGGCTTCTCCCAGAATTAAACAGCAGAATTAAAGAAGAAGCAGGGCTTGTAAGGTTGGGTCAGAGCTGTGAAGGCAGCATTAACAAGAGGACCATCTCCTCCTACGTTTCCCTCCCTGTTTCTCTCTTTAGGTCTGATTCACCATAGCCTTACTCCTGCTGTAAGTATTCCCTTACACCAGCGCAGAGCGCATTCAAATCAGGTTCAAACATAACCCTGCTGTTTTGTAATGCCTTATTACCTTCTTCCCCACCCCCTTGCCAGCTCCTTCCATCTCAGTTTTATCTCTCTATTGATCTGTTTCTCTCACACTCTCTGACACGCTTGCTGCCTTTCATTATTAGTCAGATAAAGCCAGGCAGCCAGAGCATCCTAGCTAGACAATGTTCTCTCTGTCCTTCTTCTCCACTCTGACTCCTAGGTCCTATGTCCTGTGTGCTGGGTCTCCACGTTTTTCTCTGCTCATTCTCTGTCCTGCATACACACAACACAAGGGCGAAGACCAGAAAGTCTTTTGACTTAACTGGATCTGGACCTCTCTGGATGAGAAGGTCACCACCTTCCTAAAACAGGCAAACTCTTGTGAGGGTGCATGGTAACATCCCAGTAGCACAGCACAGTCTTTGCCTCATGCCTAGACCAGGGTGCTGGGTATTGAGATTAAATTCCAGACTCCTGGAATCATTAATTTCCATGCTTTCACTTTGTTCACAAAGCAAATGCCTGTCTTTATGGTCACAGGGAAAGCGTGAAACATGATTGTTGTGCAACCTAAGGAGTCAAAAGTAGAAGATGAAGAGCACAGAAAAAGTGAGTCTTTATGACATTTCATAATTTTAAGATAAATCTCATGACACGGGGAGGTTCTCCATTGTTATTTCAGAATGTTTGGGACTTCTGATCCTTGGTGTAACCACCCCTAGCATCATCCCTCTCTTCTGATCTCACTCTGATCTTTCAAGAAAGAAACCTCCATTCTCTGTACTGTAGATCCTTCTTCTTTCTTCTGCTCCCACTGTCCCACTTTGAAACCCATAGAGCTGTATCGTCTTATTCTGGGTTGTTTCTCTCTTTGCCATCACAGAATCCAAAATGTTGATGTCATTTTTTCCCAGTCCTTCTCCAAACGTAGGTAGGGTCACATCTTCTGAAAAGGTTTTTCACAACTCTCTGTAGCACAGAGAGAGACTGAAACACTGTAAGGACAAAGGAGAATCTTTTGGACAGCAATATGATCTAGAAGGCTTTCCACCCTGTAACTTATACTGGGCTAACGTGTACAGGTTCATAAGACCTGTTCCTAGTTATATCCAGAGGCAGCCCAATATGAGCTGCCTACAGAGGAGTTTGAAAAGAGAGTAACTGCATGGTACTCTTCCTCCAGTCTGCTCTCATAGCCCTCAGGATTTTGCTGACCAGGAACTGTCTTTCAGACAGGTCTCCAGTCATGATTCAAAGACTTCAGAAGGGAGAGGATCTTGCACTTCACTTGGTAGTTTGTTTCTGTGATTAATCACACTCCAGGGACTGGCTTTTGTTATTCTCTGCTAGAATACCTGGTAGATTTTTCCTCAGGAAGGAAGTGATCCTGCAAGCAAGTCATGTCTTGTTTTGCATTTCAATACATTAAACAGGCTGACCTCTTTAAATGACTGAGATCTCCAGCCTTTGGATCCCCTTTGATTCAAAGTTATTTTTAAAATATGGAGCATGAAGCAGTGTGCAGTTTTCCAGCACTGAACTTACCCAGACACACAGAGAGGTTTCGTCAGCTCCTCACTTCTCTTTCTTACTTCTGTCTTTACAGGTCCAGGGATCACTTCAGAACCATGGCTGCAGCCTGGTCCACTGGCTTGGTGTTGGGTTATCTTTCCTTTGTGATTCTGAACTCCTTTCCAGATCACCTCTTTTCAGGGCTGCAAGTTGCTCTCTGTAGAGATGGAGGTTTCCTTGTGTTCATGGATGTACAGTCTGCTCTCAACTGTCTTGTAAGAAGTTTTATGAGAACGGCCACCTTAGCTAGTGAGGCAGGTCATTCTGCGCCGGTCCAATCCTCATTATTTTTAATAACAATACTTGCGTTCTTAGTAAATCGTGTCATAATGAGCTATATCTGCTCACTGAGCACTGAATAAAGTGGTGAGTCATTCCTGACCCAGGATTTGTTCCTGAGCATCCACATAAGAAACACTGCCACTCAACAGTGGGCTTCCAGGGATGAGTTCCTTTGCACAGGCCGTTAAGGAGAGTTAACCAGATCACTTAACATCCTGCTCTGTTGAATATTTTATAATGCTATTTTTTCCTCATCAGCATATTTTGGGATATTAATATTTCCAGGAACCTGGATAGATCTAAGTCATCACTTTTTCCAAATAAACTTGTAGTCACATCAAAGAGTGACAAGAGCAAAACAAGTTTATACAGCAGGATTGGTTTCCTCCCAGTCAGGCAGATTGGCATTAACTGGAGAATCTCAAATCAGCTCTTTGTTGCTTTGCCCATAAACTTTCAGGTCTTCTGTTTGCTCTCTACAAATATTGGCAGGGCACAGCTCTCTTCCAGTCTTCTGGGATGTCTGTGATATTCTAGAGCTTATTAACCAGTTGTTTTGTGAGCAACAGGGTCAAGGAAACTGGGTTCTTTGTACAGGTTTCTTTCCTATATGTTCTATGTTTTGTACTACCATACTTTTAACTGGAGTATCTCGTGATGCTCTTTCCATGGGGTATCACATCTGTGAGTCTCTTCCCTTGGGGGTCCACACTCTATGTCGCTGAGCTCCTGCTCCTCCCCATTTTAATGTGTACAGCTTTCCCAGTGTTTTCTGGTAATTCTCTTGGCCTGCTGTCTGGACAGCTCTGACCCATGGTGTTTTGCCCAGCAGCATGGGTACGGGCTCTCTTCCAGCACAGGCACCGACAGTGTATCTCTCCTCTGTCAGGCTGCCAGTTTTCATAGAACTTACTGGAGCTTATTTACAGTTTAGACTCTGGTTCTTTTAGCAAACATGTGGCAACTAACAGAGAAATAGATACACAAACTTCTGCAGATAGCAAGGGAACAACACAGGCCTCTCTATCCTGGGGAAAGAGAGCAGTGGTGTCAGGACCCTTGGGTGTACATCACCTGTACGTGAGGCTTTAAAAGTGACTCTGCCAGACAGAAACAACAGCCTTGTGTCTTTCCCATGGGTTGGGAGGTACTTTGCTGTCCTCACACTAGATAGATAGGCTGATTCCAGTCCAAATGCCGACAAAACAGGTAGTATTTACATTTCTGTCTTCTTTCCATCACAACATCACCCTCACTTTAATACCTTCTAACTAATACTTTATACTTGGCATCACTCTTGTATCCTCTTTCCACAGCTACCAAACTTCTTCGTCAGCCCACCCAATTCCATCTCTGTTCTCAAATTTCCCTGTAATTTCACATTAGCTTTCCTTTGAGCCCATCCTGCCCGGAGTACCTCCAGCTGCCAATCTGCTCTTCTAAACCTGTGCTCCAAAGCAAACAAGCCATTCCTTTTCTATCATGTAAGACTCGTGTAAGAGCAACATCAGCCCCTGTGCTTGCTGTTCCCATCACTTCAATGGCTTTCCTGACTCCGTCCCCCAACTCTCACAAGTTTTCCTTGGTCCCTACAACAACCTCCTCCCTGTTCTCCCATTGCCGGCTCCTTTCATTTCCTTCCGTAGTTTTGCTCTTCAGGGGGATTTTCAGTGTTTGCGTCATTTGGATTTTTGCCCTTTAACTGACCTTTCCCTGGTTGAAATTTTTCATCTGTTTTGTGCTTCCCAATTATACTAAACACATTTGTCAGGACTTGAAAAGGTCAGAAAGAGCCCATGTGGCTGATGTAGCCCCTTCTACCCTCTGCTACCCCCAGGTGAGAAGGCAGAGGAGGAGAAGGCAGAGGAGAAGTGCAAAGAACAAGACAAGCAGAACACCGACTGACAGAACACTGCCATGTCCCCACATCTGTGGGGTGAGTGTGGAAGGGCTCACTGAATGAGCTTTGCACTGGTTGTTTGTACAAATCTCAGGAGGGCTAGAGATGAAAAGGCTGGAGACTGCCACAGAAACCTGGATAATCCCTGGCATAAAGCCCCTCTACATGATGGGGACGAAAGGTGGGGGGCTCAGCCATGTGCATGCTTGTTAATACACAATGGCACCGTATCTCACACAAACCCAGACCCTGACTTCTCCCCTATTGGTGCCATCCTCCCGTGCCTCAACCTGCCAGCGACCATAAGACTTAACACAACCACATCTCCACACCAGTACATCCAAACACTCTCCGGCATTACTCCCAAACATGTGAGAAACCTGTTGAGTGTGTGAAACACCCACGTGAAACATGGACAAGGCACAAATGTCCCACCACAGCCTGGTTCGCTAGCATGGCAGCATATGGGCAGCCTGATGAACCACGGATTCAGCCAACTAAGGTGTTTGTCCGAAGTCAGCATGACCTATCCTGGGCATCCCGCTGCGCTCAGGTTCGGTACTACACGTCTGTTTGTCATCGGTGTCCATCCCTGATGGAGTAACATGTTGCTTTACAGCTCAGTACTGTCTCTGCCATTCCCTTCTGGTTGGGTTTTTTCCCCCACGGTCAGCCATAGTCTTTCCTCTTTGCTTTATGATGAAAAGTTTGATTGTTTCTGAGGATCTGAGGAAATTACTTTCTTGTTTCCTCATATTTCAGACCCTGGAGTGGAAACTGTCTTGCCATCATTGACTTTCTTCTCTTGCCTGTTGGTTGCTCGGCTGCTCCCTTCTGATTTGGGCTGTGCTTTCTGTTCGGTACTTGATGGTGGAAAGCGATCTTTCCTGTGAAATACCCAGCCCCTCTAAGGCACATCAGCTTCTGTCTTTAATTTTGCTGTCACATCCTCCCTACCATTTCCAGACACATCCCATTGATCCTGGCAGAAACACGATTGAGGGCACGTTCCAACCCCCTGGGTGATCCCTCAAAGGGGAAACACACCTTGGACCAAAGCCCCCATCCCAACACACACTGCTCCGACAGCACCCGTGTGTCTAACCCGACCCACGTGTGGGCCATGAGGCTCTGCCCGTGAGGCGTAGCCAGAGGACCCCACCGCCATCCCGCTCCTGCCCGGTACCGGGCGCGCAGGGGGTCCGGGGACCCGAAGCACGGGATGATGGATGCGGGGATGCGGGGACGGGGGGTGGGATCGGCGCGGCAGTGAGGGGCGGCCGGGGGCTGGCATCTCCCCGAGGGGACTGTCGTGGGGGCGGAGAGGAGGCAGTGACAGGGGTGAGCCCCGAGGGGCGGCCCGGGGGAGGGGGATCCCGCTGGAGGGGGGGCTCCTTCCCCAAGAACGGGCCCGTCCGGGGGTGGCGTTCGCCGGAGCGAGCTGAAGCGACGGGTCCCTTGGAGACACCTCTCTCCATGGCAACCTAATCGCTTCCTGTGAAGAGCCCGAAATAACCGACGAGACTGGGGAGCGAGCGGGCAGCGGCGGCGGGCAGGTCCGGCGGGCGGGGGGCTGCGGGAGCGCAGCGTGTGGCGGACAGGGAGCGGGAGGAGCCTTCGCACCGGCCGCCGAGGAAGCGGGGGGCCGGGGTTGGAGGGGGGGACAACACGGTGCCCCCGCCTGGCCACTACCCCAGCCCGGCTCCCCCGGCACGACCCTCGGACCGCAGCGAGGGGCCACCGTGCCGGACGCGCCCGAGCCAGCATCCATGGGGTTAATGGGAGGCAGCGAGCGAGAGAGACAGAGACGGAGAGAAAGAGGGGCTGGACCAGTCCTTGGCAGCTGTTTATTTCAAGGCATCTCTTGCTCTCTCTCTCTCCCTCAGCCAGGGCTCAGCCTCATCAAACCTTCCACCTCCTCCTCTCCTTCCTTCGTCCTGGCCATGAGAGGCACCGGCAACAGCATCTGTGCTCCCCGAGCCCCTCGCTCCGCCGCCCCGGCTGCCCCCCACTCGTCTTCCCGCAAGGTAAGTTCGAGCCTCTCAGACCGAGCTTGAGGGACGGGGCGGGGATGGGGCTGCAGAGGCGAGGGACAAGGAGGGTTGCTTGCCTGTCTCCAAGTCATCTCTTCCCGTCTCCTTCCCTGTGTCCTTTCTCCCCCTCCTTTTTTCTTTTCCCTCTCCCCGGGTAGGTGCTCTGCCTCTCTCTAGCCTGCTGTCTCCTTCCAACTCCCCCCACCCCATACCTCCTCTTCCAGTCTGGGCAGGGCATGGCTGAGGGGCTGGGAGGGAGGGGGCACAGCCGAGGCATCGCTGCCTCTTGCCCTCCAGCTCTGAGCATCACCACAGACCTGTTGTGCTGGAGCACTGGAGCTTGCGCTGAGGAAGGCGACTTCAGCCGATTTGGCGCAGCTGGAGGAAAGAAGCAGAGGGGTAAATCCCTCCTCCTGCCTAGCCAAGGGCGCCCCATGCAAGAGAGAACAATTCAGACCTGGAGATTCAGCGCCTTAAGCTCTCGGATGCCCGGGAACTGTAGGAAACTGAGAGGCAGAAGATTGGCAGACTCATGACATGTATTGCAGGCAGGCACTAGATGGCAGGGGACCGGCATCCTAGAGTGCTATTTGGAATGGGGCCACGCTCAGTTCCCAAATGCAGGGAGACTTAAGCTCAGAGGACCATTGATGGGCTTCACACGCCCATTCCCTAGCTATCGAAATGCTTAAATGCACCATCACTCTTCCAGCCCCGGATTCTGCCCCAGCCTAGGATTTTCATACCCAGCCTGTAAGTGCTCTCCCTGGTACCCTGGAATGAGAATTCCCACTGGCAATGAAAGAATGCTGCAGGACCCACACTGACATGAAGGGTGAAGGATGTGAGCCCCTACTGGGTGCTGCCACCAGCCTGCTCACCCTCAGGCACCAGGTAGAGCAGCCTGGAGTAAGCCACTGCATTCAGACTGCCAGCCCCCAAATTCAGCCTCCTCCACAGACTACTTCCCCTGGCCCCATGCATAGTGGAAACTCTTTCTCCAGATAGGCTTGGCATCTCCCACCTCAGATTACCAACATTCAGATTCATCCTCTCAGCTGCCAAAAATCCTCTCCCTGGGGCAGCTGCTCTGAGATTCCTCCCTTTCCCTGTCCCCACCCAGCTGGATACAGCAGGACACGTATGTAACCCCTTTTCACTCGCACCGGGATTCATGCTTCCTACTACCAAACCAGTAATGACTTCATCTCTGCCTCCTCGACCATGAACTCCATGATATCCATGGCCACTGAGAAAAATACAGCCATGGGGTGCCCGGAACACCAGGCAGTGTGTGTGGGGGTCTCATTGCCAGTGTCTCAACTTGTTCTGCTCAGTGCTTGGAAGTAGCTGCTAGATTCCATGGTCCCAGATCACAGTCTTGTATCGATAGCTGCTAATGCTGACTGGGAATTAAAAAATGACAGCCAACCTAGTGTTCTTCTCCGTGAGGAGGGTTGGGTCCTCTTCAGGTTTGTTTTGATTTTTCAATCACTGTTTCAAGTAGGATCATTGTGGTGCAGGAGCTGAGTGAAGAAAGGGTTTGCATGAAGCTCTCGGTGCTGCGGGGTTGCTAATGGCGAGTGTTATTTCATCCAGCAGTAAGTTTCATAATCTTGGCCCAGCTCCTGTGAATGTTCTGTTCCTCAGGGTCATGAGCCTCTTCCCCCTTCTTCCATCCCTTCCCCCTCTCCCCAAACTTGTTGGCAATTTCATTGTTCCAGTGGAATATATCTGTCATGTGAGGTCATTGCTGCATAAGGAGACGTGATTGATTGCTTAGGTCACCGGGGCCTGTCCCATGCTAGGCTTTGAATGCTGGCTTGGAGACCTTGAACCAGACTCTGTTCTCAAAGGCGAGGTGATGGGGTGCAGAGGGGCATGGTGATGCATTCCCGGCAGCTTGAGACACCAAGCAAACAGACTGCTGCATTCTGAACTAGCTGGAGTGCTCAGAGAGCAGACGGCTTCGTTCCTAGAGGCACAGTATCACAGCAGTCAAGCTCGAGATGTTACAAAAATACAGATAGACCATCATCTGCCAGCTGAGCCAGACAGATTCGGGTGCCACTCTTTTCCCATCCCTGGATGGAAGGAAACTCTACCTGCTTCTCACTAGCATGGCTTGGTGTGCGCTTGGCTTCATCCAATTGCTCTTTGGTCAGAGCTGGTCTCGGCTAGACATCGACAAAGCTGTGAGATTCTCCAATTCTAAGGCCAGAGGGACCATTTTGAACATCGAGTCTGACCTGCAGCACAACACAGGCCAGAGAATCTCACCGATTTAATTTCCTGCATCAAGCCCTGAACTTCTGATTGAACTGTAGCATCTCATTTGGCCATACAGCCGCGCGAAGGTTCCAGGCAGGAGGGTTTACACCACCTCTCTCGGTGAATTGTGCCGGTGTGTGACCCTCCTTATTAATAGTATTGTTCCTCATTTAAATTTGTCAAACTTCAGCATTTTGCAACAGAAGGTTACAGATTGAATTTGATGTGAGGAGCTCCAGCGTGGGTATTGCTTGCACACAGCTGGCATCTCGGCTCTTATTTCTGTGATGGCTTTTATATTTGGTAGGATTTATCCTCGGCAGCACAGCATACAGGAGTCCCAGACGCAGACAGGAGTTTTCAGCAGTGAATCCTAGGGCTTCCTCGGGGTGTGGTAGCATCTGAGCTCTAGAGCTCCGGGTGTCACATCCAGGATTTAGCCCATGCGTCCTGCTCAGAGCCAGGGTGCAGCACGCAACAGCCCCCTTGGTGAACTGGCCTTCATACATACTATGGGATATACAACAGGGAGGCATGATCTCACATCCCAGCGGTGGTTGGCCCGTGCTGCAGCAGATGTACAAAGACAGTGGAAACACAGCTGGGTCCCTGACACTGAGGAACAGCAGCAAGATTCGTGCTTCCATCCTGCAAATGCAATGAGAGCAGCCCCTGCTAGATTAGCCCCAGGGATCTCTGCTCTGGACCAGCAGAGGAGTTCATATGCAGTAGCAAAGAGCAGTGTAATTCTTACTCACAGCTTTTAAGCACCAAGATTCACAAACGGAGCTCAATGAAGTGCCCTGGGGAAATAGCTTTTTCATTCACACTCTGTCATCTGTGCATCACAGGACTGGAACACTGTGGTGAAGACTCTGTACCTAGGGTGAAAATACACAGGTCCATCTTTGGACCCTGGGAGTAGCCCAGTCTGTTTTCGTCACACTTAGACCTAGGAAACAGGTCTGAAATCAAGAGTCAAGACATGGGCTACTGGTGTAGAGATCCAGTCTGTCTCCTCTGGCACACAAAGACTCTTGAATGGCATAAGGTACGTGGATACTGGTTTTTATACAACCACATAGTAAGAGCACTGTTATCCTCTCTGAAGATCTACATCAGTATCCACAATGGCAGCTGTGTACAGAGCTGAATTAAGGGCATTCGCTACACTTGCCCTCTAGGGCTGCAGGGTCTGTGCCCAGGACACAATCCCCACTGCTAGTGGCTGACGGTAGAGTGTCCCAGTCATGCTTCAGCTGCTGCACTGTCAGCAGCCACATGGACACCCATGCCCTTTTTGAAGATGAGTGGAATCCAGTCCTCACTGGCCAGCGTTTCCACCTGAAACCTTCCTTTGCTCTGACAGCGTTCATGCTCTGGGAGACACCTCCGTGCTTCTCCCAGGTCTTCTACAACCACACCCAGGTGTGCTAGTGCAATCACACCCAAGTAGGATTAAGAAACCAGAATGCATGACTGAAACCAACTGACATTGGCTTCATTCCTGCACCCACCTGGCTCTTCACTCATGGCAGGAGGACCTGTGCACACCAGTGTCTCGAGTCTGAGACTTACACCCAGTGTCCAGGCTGTCACTTCCACAGTATTACAGTCCAGCGCTGGGGCTTGCTCCCTCAAGTTCAGTGACAGCCATTTCCTGCGTTGTAGGGCTGAAATTCAGAGCACTGGCTGTGAAAGCAATTCAAGATTTGGCTCTGTGGGGTTTCTTATTCTCAGGCTTTAGACCCTGGGATCCATGGTCTGGAGTGCTCCTGTTGGGGCTCACAATCTCAGCCAAGAAACAGTGAGGTCTCCATTATAAGTCGTTCCTATAAGTGAGAACACGGAGAGCTGGATGGCCCAGTATGCGGCGCACTCAGTCCCAGGCATGTGTCTGCTGGTAAAGCCATCTATGTTAGGAGTGCCAGTGGTTACAAGTGCACTGAGGTCTACCTGCACCTTGGGAAGATCTCCACTCCTGGGGTGGCACTGTCTGGATCCACATCTCTGCTGCCCGATGCAAAACAGCCCACAGCTTGTGAAGACCAGAGCTGTAGACAACACAGGCAGAGCAGGCTCTTCACTCCAGGGAAATAATGTCCTGTGGTGAGTACTAGGCATGGCCCCTGGTTCTCCTGGCCACCTTGAAACTGCTCAGGTGTTTTGTGTGCCCAGGGACTCACATGAGACTTCCTGGACACTTGGAATTCCCTTCCTTTCAAAAGTCCAAAAGGAATTCTGTCACATATTTGTGTTGCCAGACATGAGCTTCCACAGCATCGTGATCATAATCCAGATGGCCAAGATCTTGCCAGCCTCTGGCTTCCGAAGAAACTTGCTCCATTCTGCTGCCTCTCTGCAGAACTGCATTTTAATACAGAGTCCTCTCCAAGGCTTAGAGGTTCAGGAGCAAAGTACAAAGAAATGCTGAGAATAGCTGCTATTTTATCCTCATCTTCATCTCAGGATCCCTCCAGAGACTGATCTTGCCCCAGAGGGAAGGGCAGGGCACTAGCCGACAATCCCTTTTCTTTCTGTGAACTTTGTTTAAATATTTAACAGAAGGAAACTAAAAATATCCCCAGTTAATGCAGCAGGAGCTAGACAGCTACTTACTCTTAGGTGCCCTTCCTCCCAGCCCCTCCTCCCAGGTGTAGAGCAGGGCCGAGTCCTCTCCCCACAGCAAGCTGTGGGCTTTTCCCTCAGCAAAAGGGAGCTTCCCATTCAGGAGGGGCGGCAGTGTCGGTGCAGGACATGGGCCAACCAAGCAGGAGGGGATGGCAGGAACCCCTGGGAGCCAGGAGGCTGGCTCCACACTGGAGGTGCAGAGGTGGCCTTTTGATTGACTCCCTCGGTCCAGCATCCCATTTCTCTAGCCACAGAAGGGCGCAACCCTGGTTTGTTGCCGTTTGTGTTTTCCCTTTCACCGCCACGGAGGGAGCTGAATATATTGAATGATTTTTTGTGTCTGTGTGTGTGCACAGTCTTTGTGGTGGAGACAATCCCAGGTCAGGCACAAAACAGCTCCCCAGGGATGGGCAAACACTGGGATGTGCCCAGCATGGGAAGGGGCAGACAGCATGAAGGTGCAGAAACCCAGCTGGGGGGACCAGCTCTTACTCCGCCGCTGCTGTTTGGCCACAGGAGGTGGGACAGCAAGGGAAGCAATAGGGGAGGAAGGGAGGGATGGGACAGCACAGAAAACATTAGGGTAAGGAGTGTGGGAAGGTAATTCCATGTTAGTCAAGAGTAAAGTAAATACTAAATATTTGATAGGTAGATATTTTCTCTTAAATTCTTTAGTAAGTCTGGACTTTTCTCGCTGATTCACTCTCATCCTCAGTCTTTTCTGATTTATCAGTCTCGTGCTTCCCCTCTTGCTCCCTCACTCTGGCACGCAATGAAGAGGCTCCTTTTTTCATAAATGGATTACATGCTCTGCTCTGTAAATAAATAGAAGAATTAAGACTCCAACTTGTTCCAGTGATAAGCAAATAAAGATGCCAAGTGCCCCTCTCGGCCCTCAGACAGGAGAGTCCCCAGGGAAGCTGCGCGTGTGGCTCTGCACGTGTGCTCCAGAGATCGCTCCTCGCTGCTGCATGCACATGCTAACACATGTTTCTCTGTGCAGCGCTGGGGTTGGGGAATGATGCACCTCCTTGCAGGAGAGCTCACGGTCATAGGGGGCACAAGAGTGGGAGCACGTGTGGGTGCATGAGCACCCTGTTGTCCTCCCCTCTAGGGCCACTACTTGCCCACAGTGGCATACACTGATCCAGGGAGAAAACAGTCACCACTGAGTGAGGGGACACTAATGACTCCCTTTTGGTTCCCAGTGAAGAAGATGAGACAGGGTCCTCGCTGAGTAAAGACGCTGCTGCATCCGAGATGGAGCCCAGTGCCTGGTAGGTTCACAGCTTCCCACATTTGTCGGCAACGCAGGAAGACTATGGGAGCGTGGGTGGTGGGCTGCTCCCAGCTTCTCCAGGTCTGGCCATTCGACAGGAGGAACGTTTCACATAAGGCTCTCTTCTTTCTCCCCTCTGCCCCACAGCAGGATGCCTCCACTCCTCTCCTGCATCCAGTCCCTGCAGCTTTGGCATCTCCTCCTCCTCGTCTCGGCCATCCCTCCTCCTGGTGTCTGGTCTCTTCGCTCTCGGGGGCCAGCAGCTGCTCGGCCTCTTTGCACCCGGCGGAACCCCTCGGCCCCACGGCCCATTTGCATCTGGGACAGGACCTCACTACCAGAGAGAGATTCTCGCTTTGCCCTGCCGCGCCAGAGGGCCCAGGCACCCCGGGGCGGAGAGCTGCGTCATGTCGTGCGGCTGAGGCGTCAGGCAGCAGGGACTCGCCCTGCCACCCCCTCCGGATTTGAGGATGGCATGCCCTCCTCCCAGTACCCTTGGGCCATTGTGTGGGGCCCCACGGTGTCAGATGAGGACGGAGGGGACACCAATTCGGCCAACCCAGGCTTCCCACCACTGGGATACACTTTTGTCTCGCCACACGGGATGGCAACGGCACAGCCCAACTCCCACTCGCTCCTGCACAACGCGGGGCTCAACTTGCGTGAGACACCGGCCACCCTACGGCCCTTCTTGTTTGGGCCCCGGGGGGAAGGTAAGTCTGCCTTTTGCTTCTTGCACTCCCCTGGCCCCACAGGAGCTGCTCCTTCTACAGCTTTTGTGAGGGGTCCAGCAGGAACCTCCCCTCACACTGCTGCTCTCAGGGGACCAATGTGGGTGGCCATCACACCTCGTCTTCCCCTCTGTCTTGCAGGTGTGGACCCCCAGTTGTACGTCACCATCACCATCTCCATCATCATTGTCCTGGTTGCTACTGGGATCATATTCAAGTTCTGGTGAGTGGGGTTTGGGCTGATAGTACCTATCACCACAACAGTGTCTGTGAGTGGATGGGCAGGAGGACTGTGGGCCTGGAACCCATTTGTCCCAAGGTTGTGGATTTCGTGCTGCAAGCCCTTGCAAGGTTTGGCACACGGACAGAGGGGATTCTAACACTGACCACAGCAGGGTCCCTTGAACCTCTCCATCCACATCAGGGTTTGTCTGAGGAGCGCTTTTTACGGCACCTCTTGTCTCTTTCCAAAGCTGGGATCGTAATCAGAAACGACGACGTCACTCGGGGCAGCAGAGCGGTGGGAGGCAGCAGGAGAGCCAGCAGCCCCTCACGGACCTCTCCCCCACCGCCGTCAGCATTCTGGGGCCCTATCGTGACTCCATGACCCCCATGCCTGAGGCAGAGGAGTCCAGGCAAGGCCAAGAGTGTGTGGAGAAACTGGGGGGCCACGGGAAGAACACAGCCTTCCAGCTCAACCGGTGAGTGGTCAATGAGCCGGGATGGGTGGGGGCAGTCAGGGACTGGGGTGGGGACAGGCAGGCTGAGGCACGGCAACGGCGCCCGTTCACTAGCAGGGGCAGTGTGGCACCATAACTCCTGTTGCTAATTAATTTCTGACCCTCTTTTCCCCTCAGCATCCCACTGGTGAACCTGTGACACTCACGGGAGGAGGAGAACGGGCTTTCCTCACCCTCCCATCACAGCTGGTGAGCGCAGACTTCTACCACCTCTGCTACCTTTGGAAAAAGCGACCTACTTGTGCCACGGCCGGCCACCACCGACATTAACTAGCTCCACCAGGACGTGCCCAGCAAACAGATGAACTGGGCCTCCTTCGCCTCCTGCTGGGGGAAGACTGGGGACCCGCCCACGCAGGACAGGGTGACGAGAGGCCAGGATGGTGGGAGGGAAGACAGCTGGTGGTGGTGTGACTCTTGGCCCCCCTGGTTCCTCTCCTAGCACACACGCAGACTCACACACTTGAATCTCCATCCCTTTCTCGCCAGTGCATGCCTGACATCAGGGGTAGGCGGGGTTGAAAGCCATACCCCTGTACCCACGGGCCCTAACTCCTCTGTGTATCCTTTCCCATGTCGTGTGCTTTGAAGTGAATGTCTGGAGTTCAGTGGCTGCAGGATTGTCCGCTGGGGTTTTGTCTCCTCCGAGACAGGGCTCAGATGGTGGCAGTTTCTTCTGTTCCCGAGGCCTTGGCCTTCCCAAGCAGGTGAAGCTTGGGCAGAAGAGGCTCACACAGCACCTGGGATTCCTCAGCAACCCATTTCCTTGAAGGAAGCATAACCTCCCTCTTTGATGGAAGATATTAACATCTTTCAGGTTTCTTTCTGCTTAACCATCCTCTGGTTTTGTTCTCTTCAGCTTGTACCTCCTTTCATCACTCTGTCCCCATTTTTTTTTTCCATTTGGTTCCTCCCATCACCACTTCTCTTGCCAGTTAAAGTTGGAAAAGGTTTTTTCCCAGCGCTTTGATCTCTTGGAAGCCTCTTTGCTGTCCCACTCCACCTCACTTTCCTCCAACAAGCTATTTTTCTGAAGAACATCAGTCTACAGACATGTTCTTCAGAAAACTTGAGGTGAAGCCCTCTGCCCATCCTGCTAATTAGCAAGTGTCGTGTACAATGCTGAATCAGCTAAATCATGACACACTGCTATAGCTGGGCACGAAGGAGTAGAGTCTTGCCAGACCGAGGTAAGGGGTTGCTTTCAGACACTCATGCCACAGACAACAAGCAGCAGATGTGACTCTCCGTGCCCGCGCTATCCAAGAGCAATGTAGAGCTGACCTTGGTAACATCTGGAGGGTTGCAGCGTGGTGCTGGTAGCTGGCACTCTCCTGGAATGCCAGGTGACTGGAGATGCATGAGGTACGCTCCCCAAGGGCATGTGACAGGGGATATCTGGGTGCCAGTTTTCAGAAGCAAATAGCCTCAGCTGGTTGGAGACCAAAACAAATGGTGCTCTGGTTCTATGCCAATGCAAACTGGTTGCCTGAGCGTGTGGTAGTCCTTAGGACAGGCAGTCGCACCGTCAGTTACTTGTATGAGCCACATCAGCGTGTCTCAACCTCTTCCTGTTTGTGGACCCATGGACGTGGCTTTGAGGAAATGTGAAAGGGCAAATTTGAACGTAACGATAATAGCGGCTTTTGCTGACACCTTCAAAGCAACTCAGACACTTCGCTGACAGCCACTGATGTGGGTTTAGGTAAGGTTGCCCCTATACTGTACAAGCACCTTCAGCTGCTGGGCTGATGGGGCTAGAGACAGGAAACTCAGCCACAATGTGAAGGCCCTTACATACTGTACAGTGTCTCCAACAAAAGTCACCTTGCAGTAAAGGAAAAGTCCCATTCATCCTTTAACTCTTCAGTAAAAGCCTATCTTTGCAGGACAAAGCACAAGGAGCTCCGTGAAAGGCCTGGTTCTGCCCACTTACCCAGCTGAACTATTAGGTGATCTGGGTCTCATCTGACTGCCCGTGAAGGACATTCAAATGAGACTGTAAATTGCAATAGGCTTCACAAAAAACAGCAGAGATTTGGAGAAAACGACAGGTCAAATAAAATGACTGGCTTATTAGAAGCACAGAGTGGCTGAAAGGTGTAGGTGGAAAAGGACTCCGGAGGTCTCCAGGCTGAGCACAGGCTGAGTCTTTGCTTATAGCAGGCAATAGTGTTGCTTGAGCCCAGACTGATCTGCTACCAAGTCTTTGTTCCATATTCAGGCTCCGTTCGAAGCTGCGGTGCACATTCCAGCTGTGGATGCACAGGACAGAGAAGGGGTCAGTTCCTGCCAGCTGCAGTGCTCGCCATGGACCCCATGGCAGCTCAGGGTTGTTGCCCTCTCACTAGCATGTCAGCACTGGGGAATGGAGGGGTGGTCTCTCTGTGTGCAGACCCCTGTCTGCAGACTGCAAGAGGCTGCGCTGCCTATTGCTGGCAGTTTACAATATAATGCTTCAAGCTGGTTTAAGTAATCTTCCAGACCAGATTAATTAGATTGCTCTTTGATCAATAGCGCATGTTGAAACCAGGCCAGAGTTTAGACTCTACTGCTTCAAGGGCTGTCCTTGGACTTTCAACACATGGTGTGGAGAGAAGGTCTGTAGGAAAGTGACTGGTGTAGTGAAAACATTTTCCAGCACTTGATGTGGGGAAGCCCTGCGCCCTGCTGGCCAGGCTTTTGTAAACTCTGCGAACAAACCAAGGGTTGGTGTTTTGGGTTTTTCCCTCCCCTTTAAGGTGTCTCTGTTTTTCTTAAATGTATCTCCAAGGCAATTAAGCTTCTAAAGGCTGCTGTGGTTAGGGGGAAGCTGGGGGATGCAGTAGAGAAAACACGATGACAGAAGCTTGGATATGGTGAACATCTTATTACACAGAATCACAGAACGTTAGAGGTTGGAAGGGACATCTTCTCCGAGACCAATTTTTCTAGATAAATACATTTTTTATGACAGTCACCCACTTTCTCACACAGAACAGTCTAGGTACAGAAAACAACCTCATTGTCCTGCCCAAACTGTCATTGCTCTGTTTTGTCCCTGGAACAAAACATTAAAAAGCACACGTGGTCACACAAGCTTCTTCCAGTCAATAAATAATCTCACTGGAACTGTTTTCTCCATGGCTGGAGCCTTGTAAACCATCTACTGGTATACAGACTGGAGCCAGAGTGTGCCCGTGGTCTCTTCCCTGGCCCAGACTAATACTCTGTGAGATAAGCACATGGACGAGTTGACAGCAGCAGATACAGAGCCAGGGCAGAGGCCAGCACCTTTTCAGTCACGAACCACCGGGTTTCTCTGTTTTCTAGGTGACTGGAGGAGAAAGATTCCTTTTTTTCCAGCGGAAAATTTGTAGAAAGAAAGGTGTGTGGGGAAACTGTCTGAAGATGTGTGTAGCCTTAGGCTGAGCCTCTCCAACATTTCTGGGCAATTATAAGAGAACATCTAGGTGGGCTGGGCGAGCTGAAGCCTGTGCTGAGCTCCTGGATGGAGTGGCTTAGGTAATACAGGGGTGGTCTCTCTGTGAGCACAGTGGGGAGGAGGGAAACCCCGGGGGAGAACCTCTTCCCACCACCCTTCATTGTTTCAAGGCAGGAACTGGAGTGTCCGTCTGTGTACCCAGCGGAGTGGCACAAACACAAGGCTCAAACTTGTTTGGGCTCTCCTGTCTGGTCAGGTGCAAGTGGTGAGCAGGGGAGCAGACCTCTGGTGTGTGCTTCCACAACACTCCTCCGGTCCAGTGTAGAGGGACTCACACACAGCCAAGCACGCCGCCACTTCAGAGAGGGCTAACTACCTCTTCCTCAATGGCACCTAAGTGCCCTTGCAAGTCTGGTCCCTCCAATCCCCATACCCTTTCCCAGTATGGAAAAATACTTGGACAGGAGCGGTTTGCTCATTCCCCACAAGTTCTCAAACACAGTCACCTTCAGACCGCTCTGAATTAAACTATGGCACAGCCTTAGAGCCAAGCCCTGCAGCACAAAAGCCCCAGGCCAAACTCCAGCTCCCTTGCTGCACCCCCACTGATGTATTCACTGTAGTCCTGGGTCTACCTTAGCAAGACCATAGAGGAGGACCCTTCCTTCACTGACCGCTGGCTCTCTACTCCTTTCTTCCTGTTGTTTTTGCTCTCCCACTGTTTTCCCACCTCCTACTGTTGTCCTGTACCATGGTCTCCCTCTCAGCTATCTCTGCCCTCCTGCTGTTTCACTCTCCCCACCCCTCTCTTGTTCTCCCCTTGCCACTTGGTCTTGTTCTGCCATGGCTCACATCCTCCTGCCGCCCTCCCTCCTGCTTCCTGGCTCAATCTCTCTCACGCCCCTCCTCTGCCCTTGTGCGCCGTGATATATATTTTTGTAGGATTTCTCTTCTCCTCGTCGTGAAATATTTGATTCTTGTGGGATGTTAGTTTCAATATTTTTAAATAAACCTTTGCAAAATACTGAAAGCAGAGAGCTCTTGCTGTGGATGAGGCCATAATAGAAGACATCAGGATGGAACAAGAGGGACTTTACCCTGGACAGACCCCAGTGGGACAAGGGCTCAGACATCTGGCACTCCACAGTCTCTTCTGGGGTGGTAGATTGGGTCATTTGTCCATCTTGCCTTCCTCTCCTGTTGGCAAATAGATGCTTGGACGCTCCTCATGCACTTCCACAGGAGGTAGCCCCTGGTGAAGGAGGACTCGCACAGCTACTTCTCCATCCAGAGTGGCCGTTCTGCCTCTGGAGCTGCTGCCTCGCAGCCACGCTGCTGTTTGTCACATGCTGGTTTGTGCTGGCACGCAGGGTGGCTGGGAGCAGTGAGAAGAGCTGAGGGGAAGGGAAGGAGACAGAGCGATGCAGGCGCAGAAGCCTCCTTCCCTGTTCCCCGCAGCTGCCTCCGCAATTTCTATTTACAGCCCTGCTGCCTCCCCTCCTGGCCACAGCGCTGCTGCTGTTGCTGGTTTCCAGGGCTGCTCTGTAATTAAGCATCCTTGTCTCAAGCAACTTTCCCATTTCAAAAGCCCTTGTGGTGATCTGTGCTGGGGTGGGTGCGGAGGGTGGGCTGAAGACCAGCACCCGACACAGTGGTCACTCCCAATGGTGGCTGCTTGGCAATGCTAGTAGGACTGCTGGGGGCACTCACACAATCCCAGAATCACAGAATCGCTGGAGTGGAAGGGACCTCTAGAGATGGTCCAGTCCAACCCCCCGCCAAATCAGGGCTGCCTCGGGCACATTGCACAGGGCTACACCCAGCTGGGATTTGAGTATCTCCAGAGCAGGAGACTCCACAACCCTCCAGGCAGTCTGTTCTGGAGTTTTTTCACCTGCACAGAAAAGAAGTTTTTCCTCATATCTAGATTAACCCTTCCTTGTTCTGGCTTGTGCCCGCTGCCCCTTGTCCTGCCACTGAAAACAATCTGGTTCCACCTTTTTACACCCACCCTTCAGATATTTATAGAGATGAATGAGATCTCCTCTCAGTATTCTACTCTCCAGACTAAACAGTCACCACTCTCACAACTTTTTCCTCATAAAAGAGATGCTCCAGGCCCCCAGTCATCTTCACTGCCTTCCACTGGACTCCCTCCAGTAGTTTCCTACCGATCTTGAACTGGGGAGCCCAGGTCCCTTGGCTCTGCTCACTGTCAAGTCATTTGGGCACTGGATGTGACCCTGATCCATTGGAAGGAGCAGGCTCCCCAGACCAAACTTGACCTCAGACTCTGTGCTAGGGTCTCTGCCCTTTGGAAGGACACAACATGACCTCCTGCCATAGGGCAGGAGCCTCTCCATAGTGCACCCTGTGCCTTGGACAGGATCTTTGTGGGCTGGAGCTGTTCCCCTGCCCCACTGGAGACCAGACACACATGTGCAGTGGCTGTCCTGGGGCATAAAGGGTAAGAGGCATTTCTTCCACTCTCGTGCTGAGTGTCAGACACAGTCCCTCATACCTGTTGCCTTTGGTGGTGATGACCTTCTCCCTTGGCTGATCCTCTCCAGTCAACCACTGACAGTGTCCCTGGAGCTGGACAGGCTGGAGAGACTGAGGAGGTGATAGATTCTCACTGTGCTGAAATCAAGCCTCTGTACTCATCAGTGCAGTGAAATGTCTTGCGCAAACCTGATCTGCTTCCAGACAGAGCTTCAGACCTTCCCACTGACTTCTCTGTCATCAGATGCTTTACCTCCAGTGCTCTCTGGGCAGAGACTAAGGCTGCAGGCACTCGGTCAAATGTTCCCTTTTTTAGGACTTGTTTTCTGCCTCCAGGAGAAGCTCCAGGAGCTGGCCCTGTATCATTTGGCTTCCTGAAACAATGACTCCCTGTTCTAGTCCCTCCTCATCATCACACTTTTCTACTCTTGCTCACCTGCTTATGTTGACTTTCCACTCTTCTAGTCCAGTCCCAGTCCTGCCTCCTTTCCCAGCATCATCCCTCCTTTCCAATCTCCAGCTTTGACTCCTTCCCTAGCATCTCCCCTGCATCCTGTTCCCCAACAGGGCGCCCGACTGGGGAGCTGCACACTGAATGAGGACAGCAGAGACAGGAGGAACGGATGTGATAATTTAAATCAAAGAACAACTGAAAGCTGTGCAGCCACATTGAGACGCACAAAAACCACGTCCACTAGCAGTCCAAACCGAGCGTGCGGTTTTGCTGACCACTATGATTTCCTGGGAAAGAAAGTCCTTCAGAAAAGTACCGTGAAACCATCTCCCAAAGCTGTGATTCCCTCCAGCTGAGCACGCTCTAGAACCTGCAATAAATTATCCCATTGAGGATAATTTAAAAGTGTTCATACTGTCAGTGTTGGAAGTGGCTGCCAATGCAGGGATTGGGCAGCAAGCCAGAGTTCTCTTTGGCCTACCCCACTCCAGGAGCACTTGGGGCTGGAAGTTGGGGCTCCACATGCTCCAGCGCTGCCCTCGTACCGGGCTCCCTGCTGTTGGTTATGCGTTACGTGCGTGCCTCCGCAGCACGTCTTGAGAGCGCCAGCCAGAAGGTGTGGGCACAAGGGCAGTGCTGGGAAAGCACCTGTTGAGCTGCGAGCATCACTCTGCTACCCGGGGCCATGCTGTGGACGAGGCAGCGTGGATGGGCTGTGCTGACTCAAGTGTGAGCCCCAGTGCAGAGGGGACAGGCAGCTTTAGTTAGAGGTATCTCTATATCCTGCCGAAAGGATGAGGCTGTGTTGATGACCGTTTAATTAGGAACAACACACAACTTGAAACTGCCAGGAAGAATCACCCTGAAACAAGGAAGCACTCATTTCAGCATCATGTAAAGGAGTTAAGTAGTTCCCTTGGTTCATTCCAGCTTTGATCCTTGGAGGCAGAGTTGAATCTTTATTGAGGACTACAGCGTCTCTGAGAGCACACTGCACCCAGGGAATAATACACCATTCAGGGATGCGTTCCACATTGATCCAAAGCCCAGCTCTCTCTGGAAGTGACCAGAATACAAGCAAAATCGTCTTCAACTTTAGATCAATCCCCACAAGGAATCTTGCAGGGAAATAAATGCCAGTCTCTGCTCCAGGGACCTGTTCTGCATCTCTGTGTCTCCTAGTTAGAGCTCCAGTGGCTAGGGCAGCCTGTCTAATTTGAACCTCAGACTTCGCTGATGGCTGAACACACCACAAAGAAGCAAGCAAACAAGCCTGGGGTAACTCATTTTCTGACTGTCAGAGGAACCTAATCTGATGCCTGCAGCATGTACTGGTCAAATCTACGTTACAGCCCATCCTGGCCGAAGAGGTGACTGGTTTCTCCGTTCGTTTGCCCAAGGAAGGATGCCTGCATAGGCATCGTGAGGTACCAGCCAAGCCTCAGTAAGTGACTGACAAAGCAGGAGCTTTGTGAACCCTTCCTAAACCAAGAGGCAGTCAGCAGAGGGTGTCTTCTGCTGGTGTTGGGAGAATCAGTCAAGCCAGACTAGTGCACTGTGAACGTGCACAGCTTTGGCTGAACGCCTTCGTTGGCCTGAACAATAGTGCCATAGTCAAACACACCCACACTGGAGACCTGTGCTGGTCTCCTTACGCTGGCTCAGACTCATTTGGTGGCACCAGGATGTATTATTTAAGGCTGAAATGGTTTCTCTCCAACACCTATTTCTGCTTTGCCAGTTCCTTTCTCGTGTGACACACTGCACTGAGTGAACAGGACACAAGCAAGGGCTGAGGGTCTGCTCAGTGCTACCACAGCATTGGCTCTGTCCACAGCAGGAGCTGTAAGAAGTGGTAGAACAGTGTCATTCCCTCCTTTATAACCAGATTTTCCCTTATTCCAAGCATGACGACCTCCATGGCTAAACTTCAGACCAGGAAGGCTGTTGTGGCTAATGGGGGGTTTTGTGTAGACGCTCATGTAGGACATGAGCATTTTTTACATGAGCTTACATGTCGTAGTAACTCCAAGTGCAGCAAATGAGAAAAAGAGAGACCTTTTTCCTCTAGTTCTTGCAAGTTACAGGAGGGCTGAGGTGAAATGGTGACTAAGCACAACATTAGCTCTTCCAGGGTTTTGGTGACAGTCCTTTGCTGTTCTTCAGGCAGTCCTGCAGAGAGAAACAAATTGCCTAACCAAAACACAGGAAGCTGAAGCTGTTGAGCATAGGCCTTAAAGAAGAGAGTTATGAATGAGCAGGATCATTAAGGAGGACAGGGTGAGGAGCTAGTAGGCAGAATGAGAAATCGTGGCTTGGATTAAAAGATGGAAAAGAAGGAGAAGTTGGGTCAGAGGAAGGGATCAAGATGGAAATGTAGAGCTAGAGGCCTTTAAAAGAGCTGGTTAAATGAAGACAAGAAATGAAGACACGTGAAGCAGCAGCCTGGGAGCTCATGCCTACCAGGGTGCTGCTGATGCTTGAAGCCTGTTTACCCTGACCCTTCCAGCTGTGTCAGGAGCAGCAGACAGATCCTTCCCTGCCTGCTCCTAGAAAGTAAGGGGAAGGAGATGCGATTGTACGTGCTCAGGGCTCAGAGCTCAGCGTTGCTGCTGCAGTGCGGACCCAGCCCACATGTCACAAGATGCAGGGTTGTCATAAAATGTAGGTCAGGGGGTGAAAGTCCCTTTTGCAGGTTTAGAGGCCTCAGCCCTCCCACCATTCTCTCCAAAGGATGATGCATTCCCACTTAAGGGGTGTTGTTCCCTTTTCTTCCCTTTTCTATGGTGATTTTTTGGTCATTATTTTCCAGGAGCTGAGGTGGAGGTCGCTTCATTTGATCTACAGGGGCACTAAGAATTAGGCTGCAGGGACTCCACTCTGAACATCCGCAGCATTGGGACCACCCAAAATAAGGCTGTCAGTGTCTGTCTGCCCTTGGGCTTCCAGACCCAGTATTTCAGCCTCTGGCCTTTGCTGCTAAAGAGGAAGGATGGTGCCACCTGAAGTGGTGCATGGTGAGCACCGCTCAGTCTGAGGCGAACGGTCCCTCAGACTCAGAGCTGAACGCATTAAAAGGCCAGAAGGAACGATGCATGAGAAAAGCATTTTGCAAAGATGAAGCAAGGATCCCAGTACGAGGGAGTGAGCAGTGACAGGACACAGAGAGCACCACTCTGCACCAGAAGGGTCTGGTGGGAAAGCAGCACACACTTCTGCAAAGGTAAGGTGAGTCCAAGCAGCCTGAAGGAAGAGGCTGGTGTTTCACAACTTCTGAGCTGACTTTGCATCCCAGGTGGTTGCTGCCATTTGTTTTCTTCTTCTGTGATAACTGTACGTCATTCCTCTGCACGGTTCACTGCAGAAATGATTCCACACACCCACCTGAGCTGTGCTTTATTGTGTTTTGTTTAAATATGCGGAAACGTACGCCCCTCCACGTGACGTCTTATGCAAATCGCTTCTTGTATTACTGTGCGTATTCGAAATTAATTTGAGTACGATCACAACTCTGGCTCTGAAGCCATTGTTTAGCCTGAGCACTCACCCAGCTCCCCTGATCCTTCCAGTTATCTCAGGAGCAGCAGACTGAGCCTCCCCCGCCTGCCTCAGCCTTGATCCAGAGGCAACGTGCTCTGGAGGTGATGCAGCTTAGATGAAGGTCAAGTTCCAGGCCTCTCCTGAGTTTGCTAGTTAGTGCAGTCAGACAGCAAGTATTTAATGGGGAAGCTGGATCTCCAGAATGATGTCCCTGAAGGTTCCACAGTCTTGCACTCACAGGGAGCAATTTTTAGTCCTGCAGAGCCAAGCTAGTCTCTAGACAGTGACATGCCATCCAGTGGCTCAACAGCTCACTAAAATGTCCAAAGGCATCTAGACTTAAAAAAAGCAGTGGTGTCACTATGTCAGGAGTAAACGTTGCTTTCTGGAAGAGCTTGTTTCTTAAAGATCTGCTCTTTATGGCAGATCTGCAAATACTCTACATAAAGGTACCCGTATTCTTCAATAGAGCTGATTCCATTGTAAACATCATCCAAACACCCCAGCCACAACACAGACAGCGGTACAATATCTGCACTAGTCTCTGAACACGTACAAGCCATTTCAGCAGCATCTTCATGGTAATTTTCCCTTTTCTCCTCTGCCCGGTTATGAGTCAGCAGCCAGGCTTGAAACCCCTAACCCGTCTCATTGAGGAAGATGTAGACGTCACTCCAACAATGCCTTAATCTTCTATCAAAAACAGAGAAGCAACAGCCAACCGTCGAGTTTGCTGTAATTCCCATTTTATCCCCTGCTCACATAATCCGCTGTGACCTGGCAGTGAAGTATTTCATGCAAGGATTTCTGCTTTGGGCAGCTGAGCGCAGATGGGTGCTTGGAGGCAGGGGTGGCTGGAAGCTGCGTGACGTGTCCCAGGGCTGCTGGTGGCCAGGGCTAGCAGCAGGAAGGACTAAGGCAGAAGATGCTCCAAAGCAGATGCCGCTGGCTCACTGCAGCACCCTGCCTGCAGCTGCCCTGGGAGACCTGCTGTCATCTTTCTCCTTGACAGCTGCTGCTGGGGCATTCCCTCCTCTCATATCCTTTTGCTGTTGTGTGCCAAGCTGGTCTCATTTGTCTGATTGCCTTTTCTGGGGTGATTGCATTCTCTGGGTGAATGATGGTCCCTGTCCCAGCTGGGTGCTAAGCCTTGGCTAATGAAGACGAGCAAAGACCACGGAGTAGCTAGCCTCAAAGCCTGTGAGTGCCCAGCTCACGAGGGCACACTCTCCCCTGCGCTGCAGTGCAGAGGAGTCCTCTTCTGCTCATCAGAAATTCCCTCAGATTTGCAAGACACCCAGCTGTCACCCTAGGTAATGGGTCCTGGGCCTGCCTGTTACACGCTGTCCCCTCCAATTTCCACGCTAGCTTTCTGCACAAAGGAGGCAGCTGAGATGTGCATTCTGTGCTCCCTGGGTAATTACAGCCCTACAGCGCTCTCCGCACTGTCCACAGCCCTAAGCAATCAGCACCGTTTCCAGGCAAGCCCTGGGCGCTTCGCTTGGCTTGGACTGCTTCAGGAGCAAAGTCATTATGAAAAGGTCCTACAGTGGCACAGGAAGAGAAGTCTGGTGGAGATCTCTAGGGCTGTGGCAGGCAACCCCACTGCAAACTCTTGCTCGGAGACTTCCAGTCCCGAAACAAGTTTGGTCTCCTGCTGCTGCTGAAAGGCTCTTCCAGAGCCTTGCATGGGCAGGTAGGAAGCTATTTCCAAGCTCAGTGTAGCCATGGCCCAGCCTGTGATAATTCTTGTGCCAGCACTGTCCTGAGGCTGAGATTCAATGTCAAAACCCTTTGTTAACATAGAGTTAATGTTGCCTGGTGGTACTTCATTCCTTGCAAGAACATTATGTTCAACCAAATGCAAACTTGTGGAAAAGCAGGACATTTAGAGTTAAAGTACATGCCCGGGCAACCTTAATTCTGTTCCTTCTGAGCTGGCAGCTGCCAGAGAGACTGCCAGCTCTCTGTCTGCAATCACTGCGTCAAGTATAAAGTGCTCTGTGATGACTAGAGGGAACATTACCTGGGACACATCACAGGTCTGTGAGCACTGGAGCCGGTCCCTTGGGGCAGCCAGGGGCACATGCCCAACTTTCAGCTCTGTAGTAGAAGTGTTCTGATCCGTGGGAAACCCAGACCCTTTCAAGGACAGATAGGTGAGTAGCATATCCTAGGAGAAAGACTTCACCAGGCACTCCATTCTGCAACAGTACCAAAAGGAACAACTGTGTGTCAGGCCTCAGCTCATAAAACACATCCATGTGGCACCAACGCTCTGGGAAGAGCAAACACCAGTGTTCACGCAGAGAGCGTGGCCTAACCTACTGCACTGCAGAGTCACAGGCACCAGGGAGGGTCATCTCCAGCAGCAAGTTCAGCAAGCCCAGCAGTCTGCCCTCCACCACAGCTGGGGACTTGTGTGACTCTTGGCAGCAGGAAGCTGTTTGCCCTCTCATACAGCTGGGGTCTCCTTGCTTACTGTTGTGTCTAAGGTGAAGGATGGTCTGAGCTTCAGCTCCATCCTGGGCTCACCACATTAGGCCAGGATTGCCAGCAGGGCCACAGAGATGCAGAAATGCACACGAGCCAGGGATGAAAATATTTGCAGTTTTAATATATGGTGATTGCAAAAGCTTTAAGCACAGAAGGAAAGAATGGCCAGAGGAACTCCTTCTGTACCCTCCTCCACAATTATTCATGCTGCTGACATTTCCAGTTCACCTTCCTCAGTGCATTAGCGTTCCTCATCAGTGCTTCAGAAACTCCTGATGTTTAAGAGAGTTTCTGATGTGCTTTTGCTGCTGGGTGCTTATTTCCTTACAGGACGCTCACTGTGAAGGGCAGCCACGAATCAGGTCCTGTCTTAGACATCATAGAATCATAGAACCATAGAATCATCAGGGATTGGAAGGGACCTTGAAAGACCATCCTGACACATCAGGATCCCCTGACAATCCCCCTGACATAGCAGGATCACCTAGACCAGTCACAGGAACACATCCAGGTGGGTTTTAAGCATCTCCAGTGAAGGAGACTCCACAACTCCCCTGGGCAGCCTGTTCCTCACTGTGAAGAATTTCCTTCTCATATTTATATGGAACCTTCTATGTTCCAGCTTACAGCCATTGTCCCTCATCCTATCACTAGATGACATTGAGAAGAGCCTGGCTCCATCCTCCTGACACCCACCCTTCAAATATTTATAGACATGAATGAGGTCACCCCTCAGTCTCCTCCGCTCCAAGCTAAAGAGACCCAGCTCCCTCAGCCTCCTTCTGTCCAGCCTGGCTTTGCACCGAGCTCCTGATCTCCAGCAGTTTTGGGGTGCCAAGCAGCATTTATTACATACTTCCCATAGTTTTTTACATGTGGATCACACATGGGACCTGCCCTCTGCCTAGAGTGGTCCTCTTGCCGACCCAGAAGGGCAGCTGGCAGAGCCCACCATGGCAAGGACATACAGATGAGAGAAGCTGTTCTGGAGGAAGCTGGGGTCATCAGCTGGCAGGCCTGAAGGGCTCCACTCCAGAAAAAGGAAAGAGGGAATCAGCGCTGAGCAATTTCTCAGGTGGCAGCTGCTCCCCAGACGAAGCCAAATGCTTCTGTGACAGATGTGCACTCTGCCTGCAGGACTGGAGGAAACAAAACCCCAGGTGACCGCGCTGCTGGGAGAGTCCCTGGAAAACACGAGCATCCTTGCTAAAATGAGGCCCAACAGTGATGTGAGAGATTTTCCAGGAACTCTTTCTAGGAGCACATAGATGAGACTGAGAGCTGTCCTGAGAATGTGGAGAATATCACTCCAGACTGCCTGGGAGGAGGGAGGACCTCAGCCAGACAAGTGGGAAGGAGGCACTTGAACCTGCAGAGCACTGGCAGAACCTGCTACAGCTTTGGACTCTACCTGGTGTGACCCCAGGACTTGCTACTTCTGATGAGGGATTGGGCAGGAAATGTGTGCCCCTGGGTCCCACATCCCTCTGTGCACAATACCTAACTTCTGGATTTGCTAAAGCTGCATTGAAAGTCAGAGGTACTTCTGCCTGGAGAATCAGTAAATAATCCAGATACTCAGCTTTTGAATCCATCAAGAGGCCTCAGGAAGAAGTTGGCAACTGTTGTGTGCTCGGCTTGAACAGTGGAAAACTACCCAGAAACCAGGCTGCACTGTGGAGGGTGAGGAACACAGGGTATGCAAAATGAGCAAAGGACGGTGCTCTATCAAACAGACAAAACAGGTTTATAGACACAGGCAGCTGGACCTGCTCACTTCTGAATAAAATCCTGGTAAGATGCACCCACAAGTGCTGGGGGAGCTGGCAGATGTCATTGCAAGGCCTCTCTCGACAATCTGTGACTGATCATAACTCCTGGAAGAAGTACCTGAAGGTTGGAGGAAAGCAAACCACCCCCCATGCTCAAGAAGGGCAAGAAGGACGACGCAGGGAACTGCAGGCCAACCAGCCACACCTTGATCCCTGTGAAAGTAGCAGAGCAGTTAATCCTGGAAACCATTTGCAGGCACTTGGACAACAAGAAAAGAATTCAGGATAGTCAGAATGGATTCACCAAGGGGAAGTCAGGTTTGACCAACGTGGCAACCTTCTACAATGAAATGACTGGCCTGGTAGACAAGGGGAGAGCTGTGGATATTGCCTTCAGGAGGACCTCTCACACTGCCTCCCGTAAGATCCTCCCGTGCTGGATAAGCAGACAGTGAAGTGGGTTGAAACTGGCTGTATGGCTGGGCCCAGTGATCAGTGGTGCAAAGTCTTGCTGGAGTCTAGTACCTAGTATTGTCCCCCTTTAACCAAGGGGTCAATATTAGGTCTACAACATCTCCATTAATGATGCTGATGATGGGACAATGCATACCTTCAACAAGTTTGCTGAGGACACCAAACTGGAAGGAGTAGCAGATATGCCAGAGGGTCATGATGCCATCCAGAGGGACCTCAGAGGACTGGAGGAGAGCTGACAGGAACCTCATGAAGTTCAACAAAGCATAGAGTCCTGGGAGGAAGAACCAGTATATGCTGGGGGTCACCCAGCTAGAAAGGAGCTTTGCAGAACAGGACTTGTGGTTCCTGATGGCCACTGAGCTGAACAGGAGCCAGTCATGTGCCCTTGCCACGAAGATGGCAAATGTTGTCCTGGGCTGCATTAAACTAAGTATTGCCAGTAGGTCTGATGTGGCCACATCTGGAATCCTCTGGGCTCCCCAGTACAAGAGAGACATGGGCATACCACAGAGAGTCCAGTTAGTTGCTGCTAGGATGGTTAAGGTACTGAAGCATCTCTTCTACGAGGAAAGGTTGAGAGGGCTGGGACTGTTGGGACTCTTCAGCCTGGAGCAAAGAGGGCTCCTGGAGCAGAGGGGGAGTTTCATCAATGTGTGCAAGCACCTGATGAAGAAATGCACAGAAGATGAAGTCAGGCTCTTTTCAGTGGTGTCCAGTGACAGGACCAGAGGCCACAGGCACAAACTGGAACACAGGAGGCTGAACACCAAGAAACACTTCTATACAGCAAGTGTGACTGAGAATGTAACTCAAAATTGTGTTTCAGGACAATTAACTCTAGATGGTCCTGTTTGAGCAGAGGAAGATTGGACCAGTGACCTCCCTAGCTCTCTCCACATTCTGATTCTGTGAAACTACTCACTAGGAAAGGCCCCTGACGTGTGCCACCCCGAGCCATGGCTGGGCTTGGTCTCAGGCAGTTGCAATGGTAGCACAACTGGGCTAAACCAGTGGTGTGAGAGAGTGAGTAGTCACAGGTGCTCACTCAGGTCTGTGTTCCAGGGCTGTGGACAAACAGTCATGGCTTCTGGGAGACCACCTCAGGAGATGGCAGGCTGAGTCTGTCTGCAATTATGCCCTCTTGCCCCAAAGGCAGGTGCCTTACCCATCCCAAGAGGAGGTGGAATGAGGGAAGGATGGAGTTGGTATGGGGAATGAGGACGTGATGGTGGAGAAACTAATGTACACTGCCTTCCACCAGGAACTGTCTCCTTCTGCACATGGCCACGTGTCTTGCCTGTTGGGAGAAAGAGAAGTGTCCACGTGTGTTGTATGGATTGAGAAACAGTGGAAATCATAGAATCATAGAATCATTACGGACCGGAAGGGACCTCAAAAGATCATCTAGTCCAATCCCCCTGCAACAGCAGGATCACCTAGACCAAGTCACAGGAAATCTTGCGAGATAGGCTGTGACAAGGCAGCACTGCTGCTGCTGAGTTAGGTCTCTGGAAAGTATGACATAAGGAAGGTGATGAAGTAATCCTGGGAGATAAGTTGTCCACAGTGGAGTGAGGGGAAGGAAGGCAGCTGGTGATACTGTAAACAAATCTGAAAAAATTACTTCCTATTACTATGTTTACCTGAAACTTGGGAGCCTGGCACAAAGGGATCTGCTGGGAAAGCTCTGGGATACAATAAAGGGGCAAAAGCTGATGAAACTTTAAAAGCTGCTGAAGGTGATGCAGCCCAAGCCTGTTACTCTGAAAACCACTCAGTGTGTCTGAGCCCGTAATGAATTCCAGAGGGGTTCACAGTGCATAGGCTTGATGCATCCCTGATGTTAGAGGCTAGTAAAACACTTGTAGCAGAGCCCTTCCAGGCTTTTGGCAGTTACCCAAGGGGCTCCTGGCAGACACTGTTATCTCCAGAACCCCAACAGCAGACTACTCGCCTGGCACTGCATTTTATCCTGGCTGGATTTGCCTCCTGCCCCTTTAGCTTGCCACAGCTCCAAGCCCCTCTCCCTCAGTGCCTTTCAGATTCCCTCAGACAGCATCTAAACACATGAACCAGTTTCCCCTTCAATGGGTAATTCAAACCTGGAAAAACTCCTGCAACCTCAATTCATCAACGAGCCCATCTAACTTTGCAGTCTGACAGGGTAACTGCCCCAGCAGACTGCAGGGGGGGATTAGTAGATGTGGTATGTCTTGACTTCAAGGCTTTTGATACAGTGAATGTCTTGAAGTTCTCCTAAACAAACTATGGGATAAACCTCCACAGTCAGAACTGCCAGAAGGTGTGTGCACTTGTCAAGAAGTATATGCAGCTGGTCCGGGGAGATTGCATGGAGTGGAAAGGCACTTTCCAATGAGGTTGTGGAAATTGGTAGATTCATTTTCATCAGTGAAAGCTTAAGCTGTGTGGTACAAAAAGCTTTCTAAGTATTGAGCAATAAAATGCTGGACTAGATTGGCCAAGGGAGCGCCATCACTGGACGCTGCTGAGAACAGGTTCAGCAGATGGCTGTCAGGGATGAGTTGTGCTTACTTAATCTTGTCGCTGGTTCAGGAGGATGAATTAGGTGATTGCCTGAGGTATCCTCCCAATTTCATTTCCCCCAATTAAATTAAATAAACCTCAGAAATCATTGGCAGAAGCAAGCTGTAGTCACTGTGTTCCCTGTGAGCCAGGTGTTAGATCACCACCAGTACTGTCCAGGTGTAGCCAGGTTCGGCACATATCACTTGTTCCCCCTGAAGCTGAAAATCAGCAGATGCTCTGCGGTCTGCACAGGCATGTGTGGTACATTTGGTTCAGACAGGCTTTGGTGTATTTCTCCAAAGAACTGAGCCTTTTCTGAGATGCTGTGTTTTAAATTTCCTTCCTCTGAGGGCTTATGGGAGTGGGTGTTATGTGGGAGCAGTTGCTTGCATAGAGAACACAGGACTTCAAGGAAACAGGACCCTTTAAGGAAAAACTCTTGATGGGAATGGAGCAAGAAAATGTGAGATTACAGGCCTGTGTTCAGCACCTCTTTTCTCACAAAGCAGTGTTTGTTGTGCTAACCTGCTCTGCCTGCCAAGGAGGCACAGCAAATTGCAGAGAAAGGTAAATCTATGCAGTCTTAAAAAGAGCCAAACACTGCCCGACCCAGTCAAGGCCAAACTCCTTCCCTTATATAACCGTTTGTTTCACTGGGCACATCCCCATACATAAAATGGATTTGTAGAGAGGCCACTCGTTCTGGCCTTTCACTCAGCTAAAGAAGCCAACCCCTCTCAACACCCACTCCAATGGAGAGCAGAGGGAGGCACACACAGACTGTTATTCCCACTCCTCCACACTGCAGCCAGCCCTGAGCCCACTCCCAAATACAAGTGACAAATTGGATGTAGCATCCTAAATAAGATTAATGTGATGATCTCTTTAAGGCTGTTATCGTTGTGATCACATCACATCGAAGCTTCATAATAACATTCTCATGAATGATGAATGCACCCAGACCTGTCTTTCCTTCTGTCATTTCTAACCAGTGGATCTATGTGGGTCAAGACATTGCTGTTAGCAGGAGCAAAGAACAGAACCTCACACTTCTCTGCTCAAGACTGTAATTCTTCTAAATGCATTTAAACAGAAGCTTCCTCTTCATGCTGCTTTTTTGCTGACCCAGAGCCATCACTGCAAGCAGAATTATTCCCAAGGCCAGCAACATCCCTCCGTGGTGGCAGTTCCCTTTTGGTTCCACACATCATCTGCCTTTCTCACCTAGAATTCTACTAATTCCTTTCACTTCAGTTTATCCAGCTCCCTTCCACTCTTTACTCTATCAAATGCCCTTCTGAAATCCAGCTAGATTGGATTTACTGATTTCATTTCCTTCATCCAGGTAAAGGAAAGGAGGTAAAGAAAAGGATCGAGACAGGGGCACACAGTGTTTTTGTGGATAAACCCATTCTGTATTTGATTCCATTTTCCACTTACTGCTGTAGCTTTAACTTTGTTTTCTTTCTGTAATTTGTTCTTAACCTTATGCTCTGTTGAGACTAGACTAATGGGTTTGCAGCTGCCCAGAGTATTTTGTTTTCTCTCTTCCTGAAATATAGCTCCCTCTTCCCAGCCCTGGCATGCTTACTCTGAATTTGATGGATATACTGCAAATCCTTGCTCCCCAAACTACAGTTGCCTCAGCAGGTTTTGAAAAAACACAAATATGGAGGTGAACTGGTGAGCCCCAGTCTTGCTGTGCTAAAGCTTCTTAAGTTTTGCTTCTGTCTTAATACAGTAATTTGCTGATCTCCTCTCTGTCTTCTCTTCTTCCATCTTTTTCAGCATCATCGTTCTTACTGAGAAATTACATGAGGCAGGTGTAAAGACCCAGAGGTGTTTTAGCAGCATTGTAGTGAGCACTGAAGGTGGTGTGAGCAGTGCATCAAGCAAGCACCCACTGCTAATGCTCTTCTGGTGGGTTAGATGCTACAGTTTGTGCCAGCAGGGCTGTGTTTTTCGGAAAGAGGGAACTTGCATAGTGACTGAATGTCTTCTGAACGAGAATCGAGATTCATCTGAAACTCAGGACAGATATCCTGACTGCACAGAAATATGCAGACACCTAAGCCAAGAGCATAAAGAAGTCACTGAAGTTTCCCTGCTTCTGAAGAGGTGAGGGTGGTGTGTGTGAACTCATATTTGCTGCAATGTAGTTTTACCTGACATTTCAAGTGACTGTTGCTGTTCACAACACCATGCATGTCACAGCTTAAGGACTCACCCTCAAGCCAACCTGCTGTTAGGAGATTCACCTGTAATTGGAACACAATCAGATGAGTCAAGCAGGGCTGGTGGCAAGCCAGCTAGGAGAAGATATGTTCATGCATCACACTGACTGCCCATGCTGACCAACCCAAGGATAGAGTCTTCCTAATTAGCAAAATGCTTGGGAGCTGAAACAGCAAAACGAGGTGGTTAACTCCTGGTTAACAGGAGAAACAACAGGCTTGACTTGGGGAAACACAAGAGATTTCATTTTAAAAAACAGAAAAACCCCATCACTGAATAGAAAAAGATGCACAGAGCTCTAGTGCACATTTTCCTGAGCTCTGTTATCTTCTTTCCCTCAGGGGGAAACCCCTTTGCAGTCCTTTGTCCTTTAGCAATATGGCATCCCCCTCCACAGGAGACATGAGTTCCATCAGCTCCTCCAGCTAGCATAGGGGTCTTCCATGGGCTCTGGGTCATCCCAGCACCTGGCCAGTCCAGCCCAAGTCCCTTCCTCAGAGTTACGGTCTCTTTCAGGACCCATACCCTGCTCTTGTCAATGGTTTTGCAGGCACACTTCTCCTTTGCTGATCTCTGATGTCTCCAAAGGCCATCAGTTCCTCCTCTTGATAAGATCCAAAGAGCAAAGGCTGTTCAGGCATGTGTTCCCCCTCATTGAACTCAGTGACCACAAGGCTTCACCTCTTTTGTTCCCCAAACAAAGGAGAGCTCCCAAACCAAGAAAACAGGATCAGGGTCCTGTTCAACAGGTTTCCCCTCTTAAATAGGTTATCAAACAGGCACTGCTTGGTTCAGCTTAGCCAGAGGTGGCCTGAACATGAGCTGGAGGGTACTCCCATCAAGATTTTTACAGGGGCCAGTTAGCAGCCCCTTCCTCCACAATGAGGACGGGCTGTCAACATATATGCATGTTGGTGTGGCCAAGTCTCTTGGCTTCCAGCCTTGAGAAGACACTAAACTCTTGTTCAGTCTTGTGGCAGATCAGCAGCATAAAAACACTGACCCACTGAACAAGAAATCATGTGGAAAGGGACCTTCAGGTGTCTCTAGTCCTAGTCCTTGCTCATAGCAAAGTAACCCCAAAGACAGTTTGCCCAGGGCCTTGCCCACAGCAGTTCTGAACATCTCCATGGATGGAGATTACCCAAGCACCTATACAGCTAACTGTTCCACTGCTGAACTGCTCTCAAGGGGAGAAATTTCCCCTCATACATACGTTCAGAATTTCCCTTGCTGCAACTTGTGTCCATTGTTTCTTCTCCTTCATTATGCTGCCTTCTCACAGCCTGGCTCCATCTTCTCTACAACTTCCCTTTAGGTAGGAACAGACTGCAATTAGACACTGCCTTTGCCTTCTCTATTCAACAAACCCAGCTCCTCCACCCTTGTCCATTTTGTGCTCCAGCCTTCCACTGGGGAATCCTTTTGCTGACCATGCTGCTATCTATCAACTTCCATCTTGTACTGAGGAGCCAGTGCTGGGGTCTCACACCTCTCAAAGAATAATTCTTTCCCTTAATCTGCTCTCTACAGTTTTGCTAGTGCAGCTTAGGCTGCAGGGATCCTTCACTGCTTGAAGAGGTCACTGCTGAATCATGTTCAAAATGCTTCTTGAGACCTTTTTGTGGTGATTTAATACAATCCATTATGGTTTAAGCTTGTTTGGGTTACTGCCACAGAGAAGTTATCACCCACTGGAACAGGTTTTGCCTGTGCATGTATGATGTGCTTTCACTGAGACCGTGCAAGAACCTCCACAGGCACTTCTGATGTGACCTTCTGGCTGTGCTGACACATCCAGTGGTATCTTTTCCTCATTCCAAATTACTGGATTTGTATTTGCGGCACGTTGTCCAGAAGGTTCAGTAACTAATTGCCCTTGCTCTACAGCAACCAAATGAACTTGGTCTGTAGCTAAGGTGGATCAATCCCAGGTTACCATGTTCCTGCCCAACAGGGATGGCCATGCCCGCAGTTCCAGAGAACATATTTCCTCTGGTGAAAAAGCAGTGGATCATTGTCACGTATGGTTCTCACTCACAAGTGTATCCCAGGTGTGTGGCTTCTGCTCTGTGTCCGTGAGAGTAGATGCTCTACATCACAATGTAGTGATTCAGACAAGTAAGCATGTGGAGAATAACACACACTATAGCTCTCCACTACTGTGTGTTTCTCAGACCCTAAGGAACATTAACCAGAGATGCTATGAAGCAAGGGAAATAGCAGAGAAGTTACAAAGCATTGGAAATAGATTGTAGTGGGTAAAAAACCCACTAGGAATGATGTGCTGAAATGCTCTCTGCTGCGTGCTGCCAGGGGATTTAATCAACCAATTGCCAAAGAGATGTCAGTTCCCTGAAAGAGTGAGGACAACATGCTTTGCTGAGAAATGTAGTTACAAGATTAAAATACCAGCTTCCAGATAAACCTAATATTGTCCCACAAGCAGATAAAAATTTGGGCAAGAATGAACAGTCTCCGTCCTTAAAATGTGTATCACTACACCACCACACCTTCCAAGTCCATCTGCCCACCCTGCCTACTGCTCAGGTACCTCTAACTAATTCAGGTACTAGAGGCAGCTTACTGAACACATCAGGCCAGGTCTGCCAGCCCTTGAAGCCAGACAAGCAGGATCCCACAACACAAAGCACCACCTGTATGATTGGGACACCCCCCATGAACAGCACATTTTACAGACAGACAGCAGTTGAAAGGTGTTCAAGCACAGAGCACACAGTGCACTACAAGCAGCTGGTCTGTAATCATTATTGAATGCCCTGGGATGGGTGACTGGTGTTAAAAGTGGTGAGGAAGGAGAGAAATGAAGAAATCAGGCTTGCAGGAAAACAAGGAAAGAGTTGAGGTGGGAACATGACAGTCAGATGCGACTGTGGAGGAGGTAACAGGGGTGGAAGATGAAGCAGGCAGTCAGCATGGAGGTGTGTGCTTGCCACCCTCCTGGATCAAAACTGTGTAGAATCACTCATAACAAAGTTCATGAGAGAGCAACTACAGTGGTAGCTTTGGGCTCAGTTGGCTTTCTCCTCATATTTTCTTTTTTGAGCTGGTTAGGAGGTGGTGCCCTCAGCAAGAGGTGGGCACTTGGCTGTGCTATTTGCATGTTTCTGCTCCCAGGAGGGAGGCCCCACTGCTCTCCCACCTACCACTTCCTCCAGGGCTCAGTTACCTCCTGTAGCTGGCTCATTTTCTGGCTGCCCTGTGGTAAACCTCTCTCAGTCACCTCCTTTTCAGCTACCAGCCTGGACTACCAGTGCCCCCGGGCAAACTCCACAGCCGGGGGGTCACCCCTTCTTGGACAGCTCTGAACCTCAAGACACTCTGAGCAAGAATCAGAAAATCATTCAGTTGGGGATCATCGAGTCCAACCATCAAGCCTACTCTACAAGTTCACCCCTAAACCATATTCCCCAACACCACATCTAAGCATCTTTTCAACTCATCCAGGGACGGTGACTCAACTACCACTCTGGGCAGCCCATTCCAGTGCCTGGCCACTCTTCATGAATAACTTTTTCCTGATGTCCAATCTAAACAAACCCTGTTGAAGCTTGAAACCGTTCCCTCTGATTCTGTTACTAATTGCCGGTGAGAAGAGACCAACATCTCTGCAATGTCCTTTCACATAGTTGTAGAGAGTGGTAAGGTCTCCCCTAAGTCTTCTCTTCCTCAAACTAAACAGCCCCAACTCTCTCAATCTCTCCTCATAAGATTCATTCTCCAGGCCCCTCACCAGCTTCGTTGTCCTCCTCTGCACTCGCTCCAGCACCTCGATGTCTCCCTTGTACCGAGGTGCCCAAAACTGGACCCAATACTCAAGGTGCAGCCTCACCAGTGCTGAGTACAGGAGGGCAATTGCCTCCCTATTCCTGCTGGACACACAGTTTCTAATATATGTCAGGATGCCATTGGCCTTCTTGGCCACCTGGGCACACTGCTGGCTCATGTTCAGCTGCCTGTCAGTTAGAACCCCCAGGTCCCTTTCTGCCAGACTGCTTTCCAGCCACACTTCCCCAAGCCTGTAGCATTGCATGGGGTTGCTGTGACCAAAGTGCAGGACCCAACACTTGGCACTATTGAAACCCAGACAATAATGCCCAGGCCACCAATACAATCTGTCAAGGTCCCTCTGTATACCCTGACTACCCTCCAGCACTCCCTCCCAGCTTGGTGTGATCTGCAAACTTACTAAGGGTGCACTCAATCCTCTCACCAAGATCATTGATAAAGACTGTGAACAGGAGTGGCCCCAGCACTTAGCCCTGGGAGACACCACTCATGACTGGTTTTCAACCAGATTTGACTCCGTTGACCTCAACTCTTTGGGCCCGGCCATCCAGCCAGTGTTCCACTCAGCAGAGCACGTGCCTGTGCAAGCCATGGGCAGCCCTCTTATTCACTAGGATGTTGTGGGGGACAGTGTCAAAAGCCTTATTGAAGTCCACATCGACTACATGGACGGGCTTTCCCTCATCCACTAAGCAGGTCACCTTATCATAGAATGAGATCAGGTTTGTCAAGCAGTATTTGCCCCTCATGAACCCATGCTGACTGGGCCTCATTGCCTGGTTGACCTTTAATTGCTCCATGATGGCTCTCAAGATGATCTGTTCCATAACCCTCCCTGGCACCGAGGTGAGGCTGGCAGGCCTGTAGTTGCCAGGATCCTCTTTCCAGTCTTTCCTGAAGATGTGCGTCACATCTGCCCGCCTCCAGTCCAATGGGACAACCCCAGTTAACCAAGATTGTTGAAAGATTATGGAGAGTGGCTTGGCAACCACATCCACCAGCTCCCTCAGTACTAAAGGGTGTAATCCATCTGATCCCATAGATTTATGAGCATCCAGCTCATGAAGTAGGTTCACAACGATTTCCTCATGGATTATGAGTGGCCTATTCTGTTTCCCATCCCTATTTCCATCTCAGGGGGCTGTGGACCCAGGGAACTCCTAGTCTTACTATTAAACACTGAGGCAAAGAAGGCATTAAGCACCTCAGCCTTATCATGATCTTTGGTCACCGTGTTCCCCTCTGCATCTAACAACATGTTGAGATAATCCCTACCCCTCCTCTTACTGTTAATATACTTACAAAACCTACTTTTGTTATCCTTCACGCCGGTGGCCAATTTTAGCTCTAGTTGACCTTTGGCCTTCCTAATTTTCTCCCTACATAACTTCACTGCATGTTTGTAAACCTCATAATTGCCTGCCCCCTCTTCCAGAGACTACAAGCTCTCATTTTCCTCCCGAGTTCCACCCAAAGCTCTCTGTTCAGCTAAGCGGGTCTCCTACCCCGTTGTTTTATGTGACTTGGGGTTGGCCAGCTCCTGCACTCTTAAAATTAATTCTTTAAAGTATGCCCAGCCTTCCTGGGCTCCTATGTCCTCCAGAACTGTCTCTCAAGGGAGACTCCATCTATGGATGGAGACCGTTACAAAGCTGAGTTTTCTTGAGAGTATTGTGCTACTTGTCCAGGGTCCAGCGCTCAGCCCAGCTCACATTTGTGCACAAGGATGGGGTAGGGAGGGCACCTCTTCACCCCACTGCTGCCTGCACTGCTCATCCAGCACACAGCACTGGCAGTTATACCAGGTTATTACTTGCCAGTCTTACAGCAGAGCCCTGCTGGTAGATGTTCTGAAATGCCAGAAGCACTGAGCAGGTACATGTGGGACACAGGCATACCTCATCACAGAGAAACTTGGAGTGGCAGCCAGGATGCTCTTCTCAGTTGGATAGAAGGGCAGGCAGGACAAGAGAAGGGGGGCAAGAATGCTAGAAAAGAAGGTGAGAAGATCAGCTGTTTTCTCTGGAGATGCACACCCTGTCTGATTTTGCCTCCCCCTAAGGAAAGGAGGTAAGAGAAATCAAGTGTCTGTGACAGATGTTAGTCATGCTGCCTCACGTGCTGCTGAAGGGTGCTTGGCAGTGCGGGCAGCAGAGAGAGCAGAAAACTCTAGGCGTGGTAATTAAAAATGAACCACTTTGTCCCACTCTTCAGCGGGCAGTTAGTCTTTCCTTTGTCTGGTATGGAGAGTTTTGACAAGCCCCCCCAGACACCAAAGCCAAGCCAGGACTCTTCTTGGAGGACACACTTGGTCTCACCTCTTTCTAGTAGCATGCAGAGGAAGGAGAGTTGGAGGTTACTGGGGATTCTAGGGCAAAGAAGAAAAAGAGATGTCAGTGCCAGGCCAGAGTTCTTCCAGTGCATAAAATTAAAAACATTTGCTGCGTTGCAGAATGAGGAATGTCACCTTCAGAGGTGATCTGACAATCACCAAAATAAATTACATAGAGGAGGGAAGAAGAAAAAAAAGATATGAGCATTTGTGAATATTCATGAGCAAGTCAAAACCCCCAAATTAACAAGGAAATTAATTTCCAAACTGATTAGGCTGCCAACTCCTTTTATTTAAATAAATCAACAATTGCCTTCATGTGACTCTGGCTGAAGAACGCAGAGCTAATCCTAGCTCCTCCCAGGAGGAAGCTTTATGCTGCCTGGGATGACCAATATCCTAGCACCTTCTGGGAACAGGCTGGTGCTGTGGTTCTAGGCACCTGCCTCTCAGCCTCCAGATTTCCCTTTGCCTGCTGGTCCGGATGTTGAGGTTTTGGGATCGTCCAAGCCAATCTAACCCCTGGTCCCACCCTCTTAACTCATGCTGGCTCTGAAAAGCTGTTCCGGCACGCCAAGCTGGCAGAAAACTTTCGCAACAATTAGGAAAACATTTCTTTCAAGTCATAGCCCTGAAACAGCTCAGCCCAGTGAGCACCACAGGTGAGGAGGGTAATCTAACCTTACCTGGGAGGCGGGGCCAGTAATGGAATGAAGTAGACAGTATCTAAAGTACTCTTTTCACCAAAACTGAGCGTAAAGCAGGGCAGAGGTACAACAGCCAGCTTGGCCTGGTGATCTTGTGGGGTGTCTCCAACCTGATGTAGGGTGATCAGAGCTTAACAACCTCGTGGACAGCTTGTCATCTTCAGTAACAGTCTCATGCTTTCTCCTGCACCATCACCAAGGTGCAAGGGGCTGCTTGCTACTTCAAGCGCAGTAACCAGCACTGCATGGTAGTGCCAGTATACAGGAGACAGTGGAAAACTGCCTGCCAACGCTCAGGTGGGTTGCATGTGAAACTGAGGTCTCAACGAGCAAGAACGAGGGCAAGTTGCAGCCTCCTCTGGGGTCACGTTGTGAATAGTTACAAATTAAAGATATTAGTATTTAGGTACAGTCCGGAGGAGGGTTGTGAAGATGCTTAGAGGGCTGGAACACCTCTCTTACGATAACTCACTGACAGAGTCAGGGTTGTTCAGTCTGAAGAGGAAACTCCGAGTACCTTAGAGAGACCTTCCAGTGCCTGCAAGGAGCCTCTAGCACCAGAGAACTGTTCACAAGGGCAGGGAGTGATAGGACCACGGCTAACAGCTTTAAGGTGGAAAAGGGTAGACTTAGGCTGGATATGAGGAGAAAGTTCTTGAATCTGAGGGAGGTGGATCTCTGGAACACAGTGCCTTAACACGGTGGGGGCCTCTTTCCTGGAGCCATTCAAGGTCAGGCTGGATGGGGCTCTGGGCAATCTGGTCTAACTAGAGATGTCCCCGCTTGTTGTAGGAGGGTTGGACTAGATGACTATTGGTGACCCCTTCCAACCCAGTACATTCTATAAGCCTCTGCTATTGAGCTGCTAGCTAGAGAAAGACTAGCAACTGCAGAAGGGTGATCCAGCTGCCCTTCAATCCTGGCCTGGCTCTACTATTCCCTCTGGCACTTACGCTGGTCCAGTTTGCCAACCCGGCAGAAAACCAGCTTGCTGAAGTCCTTTCTGCTGACTTGACAGAATGCTGAGGGTGCTTCGCGTTTGCCTAGGGACGAGCCCACCAGCAGCACAGGTGACAAGAGCTCGCAGGGACTGGCCCAGGCGCCTTAGGTCAACTCGTATGAGCACGCAGCCGCCCGAGCTAACTCGGCAACTAACCTAGCAACCTGCCCCATGGCCCCTGCCTGTCCGGCGGCGGGGCACCGGTCACAGGGCGGGAGGGCGGTCACTCCCTTCTTCCCTCCCGCACAGACCCGAGGAAGCCCCACTCTGGCCCGATCGCAGGCGCTGAATTATTCACGCGAGCTCATGAATATTCACGAGGGCGGGTGCCCGCACGGTGCGCGCGTCACGGCAAGAAGAGCCGCAGCGGCCGGAAACGATCTTGCGGCTAGGCTCGGGGACGCCGCGCGTCCGCCCCCGCCCGGTCCAGCCACTTCCGCCCTTCCCCCCCACACACAGCCCCCACACCCGCAGCCCGGGCTCTCCGCGGGCCCGCGCCTCGCACTTCCGGTAAGCGCGCGCACATCCGCCTCGGCCATCGCCGCCACCGCCGGGGGCCCGGTCGCCCGCGGCGACTGCACGGAGGGGAAAACAGAACAACAGCCCGTCCCGGGCCGGTGGCCGCCGCTGCTCCGCCTCGCTTTCGAGCGTAGCCGCCGATGACGCCGTTCCGCCGCGGACGGCGCCCCGGAAGAGCTGAGTCGCGCGCCGCCCCTTGACCAGGAAGCGATTCGCGCTCCTCTTTCCGGTGAGGAGGCCGCTGCCGCCGCTGGAGTCGGGGTCAGGGTCGCCGCTGGGGGGTGGTGCCCGGTAATCTGCCGGGCAGCGGGGGTGGGGGGCGGTGGGGGCGCGGGACTTCCGGAGCCGAGGCGATCCGGAAGCGGAAGCGGCGGAGGAGGGCTCTCCGTCTGTCTGTCCGTCTGTTCGCGCCTGTGTCCCGGTGCCGGGCGCGGAGTGTGCCGGGGCTTCACTGCGGGGAAGGGAGACGGGGAATCCGCGCCTTGGCCCCCCCCTGCCCCCGGCCCTGCGCCGCAGGGGGTGACCGGGTTGTGCGCCCCGGCCTCGGCCGCCGCCGTGTGCGTGCGGGGCCCCGCAGGGGGAGGTGGGTCCGGGCCTCCCCTCCCATCCCGGCCGGTCCCCGCGGGCAGCGCCTTCCCCGGCCCATGGACGTTCCCCCGGGGGCTGGACGCGGCCGGCGGGTCCGGGGGCCTCGCGTTGCGCCTCCCGCTATCCTGCGGAGCCCGGGGCGCTCCCGTAACCCTGGCGGTTTGTTTGCAGAGACAGCCCTGGAAGGAGGAGAAATGCAAGAGGAGGGAGAGTGAGAGGGGTAAGGAGCTTCCGGAGTGAGTTGCGTGAGTGACCCTCGCCTCGGGGGCTCCATGTGGCTGCACCAGTGGGTGGGATGGGAGGGGCCGCAGTGTCTCGGGGGCTGGGAATTTGCTGAAGCTCCAGAGCGTGGAAGTGGGGACTGGGTGCCTGGAAGGAGGTGAGGCATAGGGCATGTATCCTGCCAGGCACCTGTTTCAGCAGAGGTTCAGTCGGTTGGGGTGGAGGCTCTGCATGTGTCTGGGAATGGCACTGAAGTGATTACAGCTCTGGTGTGTCATGTTGAAGTGTAGAATTTTGTCTGGCATGTTTGGGGGGTTCTTGATGTGCATCCAGATGTGCTCGTTCTAAAGATGTAGTGGTACTTTTCAGTGCTTATGAGCTTCATGGAGGCATTTTTGCATTTGACCTAACAGCCTGTGTGGCCTTCAGTGTCCTTAGTACCCTGCAGCAATTAAGCCTAAAAGCACCTTGTTGTTGAACAAAGATCTTGGACAGACATGAAATGACACTGTAGATCATTGACACTTTATATCACTGCCGCGTGTCGTATGCAAAGGCCTGTTTGTCAACTGAAAGGTCTACGCATAATAGAAAATAAAAGCCAGGTATCTGGAGAATAAAGAAAAGCATACTAAAAGTCAACCTCTAAATACCTGCCTGTGCAGCCTTGATTGTGCCTTCCAGAAACACAACCTGTACCTCACTGTATTCTTGCACATCCCTTTATTTGTCCATTCATGATTAAAGTGATGACCTGCAAAGAAGTCCAGCACATTAAGTATGTGATTATGTGAAGTACTCTGAGATGTAACCTCCAGATTCCTTGTCCCTTGTCAGTTTGCTGGTTCACTTGGTTGTTTATTTGGTGTATGTACATTTGTGGTCTGTACATAGAAGGTGTTTTTGGTTTATATCAGGAGGGTACGTTGACATCTGTCTGATACTAGACTGGTGAATAGGAAGAAGGTCCCATCTCTGGCCTGTTTGTGGAAGCTGGGATGATGAAGCCACTGCAGTGGGAACGTGCTGTGGTACAGGGTTGAAGCTCCAGCCCATGTCTGGTAGTTATAGAGCAATTGGAAGGGTTACAAGCAGAGTTCTGGTAAAGTAAGTCTGAGCAGCATTAAAGTGGGGGCTGCAAATAGGGGTGCATGTTTTCAAAATATCCTGTAGCCTAAAAGCGGGGCAGGGGAGGGATAGCTGGGGGTATTAGAGCAATAGTTTGGTGGAGGAATCTTATCTTTGTTTTCTCCTTTTGCAAGACTGGCTTGCTAATGAGATTGCATGAAAGCTTCAACTCTTACACCATTTCTCCTTTTCCTCCACATTCTTATAACTTCATCATACTTCAGCCTTTCAAGCCAGAGGTTTTGAGGCCTGATATCTGCTCAAGCATGAAGACTTTTGGATGGGGAGGTGGACTCTAAGAAAGTTTAACAAAAACAGTATAGTTATCTTTTGAGAATCAGTGAGAGCCTTATTTTGACTTGCACGCTTTGTAAACTGAGCAAACAAAAGTTAAGTCCTCTGTGAAGTTTAGGTAGGAGACTAGATTGAGACAGGCAGCGACTGAGTGCCTTGGGCTGTGCTAGTCTGGATTTCAGAATCTGGAAATGGAGTTGCCTTTCACTCCTTTTACTCTTTAAATAAGAAAGCCATTGTGAGATTTGGTTTTGTTTGAATTGGCATCTTTCTGTTTAATTCCTGAAGTTTGCAGGTAAATCCAAGAGTCTTGAAAAGTATATTTGATTATTATATGAGACTCTTATTTTCGCAGAATCAGAGTCACTTTGATGTTTTTGATGTGGAAACTAAGCAAATAAAGACTTACTTTAAAGAAAAAAACAGATTCCCCAAAAGTGGACATTCCAAGCCTAAACCCACTCTTGATTCAGGTGCTGCTCAGTTGCCAAGAATGTGTTATCTCCTCTTGTGTGCCCATCTTGTGGCAGAAAAAAGTAATGTAATTAAGCATTGCACACATCTAGGGCCTTGCTCTGGGCAGTGCACTTAATAATTCATTTGCCTCAGGAAAGAAAGCAAACGAAGGAAGGTACGAGTCTTGCCCCATCAGATTCTGATTGAATCACAGCAATGTAAACCCAGCGTAATTCAGTCAGGCAACTCACAGTCTGACTGCATGCCACCGAAGCAAGGTAAATAATTCATCCTGAAGTGTGTTTATTGGTTGATTTGTAGTGAGTGAGTGAGGCAGGAATACTTGGCTTTGCTGTTCATATGAGCAATTCATAAAAACAAAATTATCAGGTAATTTGGTTAATTTAAATACTGCTTCTCTACATAGAGGAAAATGATCTTTGCATTTTGGCTCACGCACAGTAATTCCACACGTATTTATTCTCCTGTAATGAACTTCTGGAAAGTAAGTGTTTCGTGCTACTCGGGGCATGCTCCTAAGCTTATCTGATGATTGAGATAGGCCCTTCAGAAGTAATATTTACTCATTCATTAGACTGCTGCCACATCGTAACAGAAAAAGGAGTGGAACAATTTGCAGGTAGCTGCATGAGAAAGCTACAGCACTTGCTTTCTGTAAGCAGCTTGCTCTGCCAGATGTTCTCTGAGGATAGTTTTTATGGTATTTTACATACAAATTTTGCAGTACTTGTTCAGGAATGCATCTGTCTTCTGCTTCAGGAAGTGTTATGTGCTTACATTCTTTAGGTTTTGAATAGCGTTTTCACAAGTGTAACACACTGTGTTGACCAATGCTATTACACAGAGGAGTGTAAAGATCATGATGGGAAGGGCTTCTTCAGTCAGGTTCTTACTAAAGAGATTATGCCTCTGTCTTCAGAGTGCTACTGGTTAGTGTCTAACTGGTCCTCTGACTGCACAGAGAGTTGAGATGGAGCAGTGGGCACTTGACTGGGGACAAAGTCCTGCCAAGAATCTTGTCCCAAAGGTGGGAATGAAATGAGCAGTGGAGAGCTGTAACATGGCAGTAGGGTACCTCAGAAGCAGAGTAGTCAGGTTATTTTCCCACTGCCTAGTCTGATTGTTTGGGAGTGGAGGATCTTATCTGTCAAGAATATTGAATGATACAAGTTTCCTTTGAGAGTGGGCATGGGGTAGTCAGAGTGGTGGGCACTAAGTTAGAAGGACTAAGTTTGACTTCTTGGTCTGCTGTGGCTCTCTGTTATCTTGGGCAAGTCTGTTTCCCTCTCTGCCTGTCTGTCTTTCTGTGTAACATAATGCGGATGTCCCCTCACTGCATCTGGGTCCTTAGTGTTGAGCTGGGGTGGAGGGACAGGCAAGGTCCAAAATTTTCAATGCTTGTGGGCTCAGACTGTCTGTGACAGCAAAAACTGTTTTTCAGCTCTATTTGCCTGGTTGCAAATGCACAGATTTCATAATTTATGTTGTATACTTGGATGAATGATAACTGGGGAATTTTGGAGGTGTTCTGGGTTTGTAATCAGCCCTTTTTTGCATAGAGAGCTGTTGGGCACAAGGCATTTGAGATGGACCCCAGCCTGTGGGAACAGCAGAAACCTCTTTCCCTTGAAAATCTTTATTTTGTTTGGGCAGATAGCTCAAAACTGGGGCGCAGTTGCTTAAGTAAGAGAGGGGAGATAATGGAACTGTCACAGTGTAACACTGAGTCAGTTCCATGTTGGAGTCTTTTTGAGTTTAATGGGTTTTTTTGTGTGTCTGTCTGTCTGTCTTCATCCTCCTCCAATCCTCTTCCCTTCCCCCTTCCTCTTCCCCACTGTGCCCAGCTAGGATGGAAGAATCTCATTTCAATTCCTCCCCGTACTTCTGGCCGGCAGTGCCCACAGTCTCGGGACAGGTAAGATCTTGGTCTTCTAGCCTCTTATGCTGGTCTTGCTTTCTGTGTCAAGTTCATGCATGATTAGTGTTCATGTGTTTCTTGCTCAGCCAGCTGTTGGGAGAAGCTGTTGCAGGGTATTCTAAAAGCAGTTCTTCTCACCCATTTAGATTGAGAACACCATGTTTATTAACAAGATGAAGGAGCAGCTGCTGCCCACAGAGAAGGGCTGCAGCCTGGCTCCCCCCCACTACCCTGCCTTGCTGACAGTACCCACCTCTGTGGCCCTACCCACTGGTATCTCTATGGACTCAGACACCAAGCCAGAGCAGCTGACACCACACAGCCAAGCTCCTGTGACGCAGAACATCACTGTGGTACCAGTGCAGTCTGCTGGGCTCATGACAGCAGGTAGGGGACTCCAAAGATTTCAGTGACATATGAAGGAGAATTTGGAATGGGAAACAGGTGGTCCTGGAGAATCCTTTCAGGCTGTAGATTATTCCTGGCCTCACTGATAGTGTGGACTGCCTTTGATTTCTAGGCACTCCAGATATTTATGCTCATTACAGAAGTTTTGACTTCTAGCAGAGGAGTTTGTGAATGTGTTGGGATGTGGGGAAGCTACTCGTCTGTTTGCATTGTAGTAGTCAAGCAGGTGTACAAAGCTTGTTTCTTTGGGGTAAGAAGGTTGGACATAATGAGAGATGTAATGACTGACTTCCTCTGTCTTTCTTTCTTTGTAGGTCCTGGTCTGGTGATAACTTCTCCATCAGGTTCCTTGGTGACCACAGCTGCCTCTGCCCAAACATTTCCCATCTCAGCTCCCATGATTGTCTCTGCGCTACCCCCTGGCTCCCAGGCAACCCTCCAGGTGGTTCCTGACCTGTCCAAAAAAGGGACAACCACCCTCTCTGAAGGTGGTGGTGGTGGCGGCGGGGGTGGGGGACTTGCCCCCAAGCCACCTCGGGGCCGGAAGAAGAAACGATTGCAGGAGTCGGGGCTACCAGAGATGAGCGACCCCTTTGTGCTGTCAAACGAGGATGATGAGGACCAGCACAAGGATGGCAAGACATACAGGTGGGCAATGGGGTTAAACGTTGACTGTTATATTGCACAGGGATGGGGGTGTATTTAGTGCTTGAGAAAGTAACCCAGGGAAGAGATCTCTGCCTTTTCCCTGTGGAGGTCTTGAGTAGACAATCTTTTCAGCTGCAGTTGTTTTCTCTTTAATCAAGAGTGTTTCTAAGCTAGTGGGTTGACCCAAAACTAAGAACCCCTCCCTCATAGTGGACCAACCTTGATTCAGGGTTAGTTAATGACAAAGATATTTTAGAGGCTAAATTGAATTGTCACTGTCCCAGCTGGATGGAATGGCTAGTGTAATACAGAGTGCAGAGTGTCTGGTGTAGCTGAGAGGCCTAGTGTACTAGGTGCTTCTGAATTAGGACTCCATTCTGTCCAGTGAAAAAACTAAAAACTAGAGGCACACACAGCAGAACAGCTAATGTCTGCCCTTGTGATATCTTGTTTCAGCGTTCCCAATAAAATGTGGAAAAACAGTGTATTTCTGAATTAGGTATAAGGATGTTTCAGAGGCCTAAGGGTATCAGATAAGAGAAGGAAAAGTTCTGAGCCCTGGGATTTGGTATCAGAGCTTGGGTGGATGTGGCTTGAATTTACAAGCAAGTGGTGGAAAAGGGAGAAACTAAGCAGAAGAAAATCCTTAAACCAGAGGATAAGGATTGTTTCAGGGAAGGTGGAAACTGGATAGAACAGGCAAATACTTGGGAGGAAATGTGATGGACTGTCCTAGTTGGGAAGCAGGAGCACATATGGGTGATCTAGTGATAGGTGTTTCTAGCTCTTCTCATTTCCCCGATTCTGTCTCAGACAGTTTCCCTTTTACCACTCTGGACCCCCTGATCCCCATTCTGTTTAAACAGATTTAGTCATGTTTCTGGAATGAAGCCATAGCAATATGAAGGCATCTACCCAGAATCAGTGCATGTACCCCAGGCACAATTTCATTTGTAACTACAGCATTTAGAAAATATTTACGTTTTTGGATCAAGACAGTTAAATGAGTACAAACCAAGAGCTTGGATCAGCCTTTTTATTCTCTTACTCAAGGTCCCATTTCTTCCACTTTCAAAATATAATTAGCGTATGGTGAAGAGGGGTGGGAGTGTGAGGTAGCTTGCTATTTGTAGTCCCATCATTTATTTTGGGCCTTAGCCACAATTCCACACTACTCAAGCTGCTTACAGTCTGGGTTTGCTAATTAGGTTGTTAAATACGTATTTACAGGGGGCACAGTTGGCAGTGAAGACTAGAATTAAAGCTGAACCAAGGCTTTAATTATAGCTCCTTGTTTACTTGTAAGTTTGGAAAAAATGCCCAAGACCAGGTGGAGTGACTCAGCAGAAAGTTTTACGCAGACTCTGCGTGTTCATATAGCTCATGAAAAAGGCTTTGCAGAGAAAAACACCAAATATGTATAGGAACGTGTAATCAGGCCGATTTCCTGTCTTAGTGTTTAGTCTGAGCATGGTAGCTCTGCCTTTTCCTCCAACCCCCATCCCAAGCAGGCCCACAGTGCTAAGGTGCAGGGTACCTAAACTGAGATTGTTTTAAGACCACCAAGGAGTACTTACCCCTCTTTGGGATCTTGACTCTGGGCAAATTTGGAACTAAAAATGATTGTTGATAAAATAGAGGAAAATGCTGTCTTCTGTTGGAGCTGTGGGAGACAAAACCTTTGTAAAGTAACGCTTCTCCCTAATATGAATATGAATAGACTTACAAGTTAAAACTTTTGAGGACTCCTGGGTTCCTTATGTATTCTAGATGGATAGTTCCCATTACTACAGTATGCAGACATATCCTAGCTACGTGAAGACTATGGGTGAGTTTCATCTATTCCTGCTCCCTTCTCCGGCTGGAGAAGGAGTTGTTTGTGGTATTCATATCTCTGTGTGTGATTTCACTGGTTCTTGTGATGGTATGTTGAGGACAGTCTAGTCAGATGCCTGGAAGGAGCAGTACTCTGTTGATCAGTATAATTTTTTTCTTTTTTGAATGCCCAATTCCTAAAGTCTTGGTTTATTTTGTCAATTTTAATTATTTTTTTTCTATTTAAGTGTCTTGAGCTCTCTGAACTCTTGTCCTGAGTGCCTGGGCCCGTAACTAACTCCTGACTCCTAGTGTGCTGGTGAAGACCAAGACAAGTCTTTGAATGAGCGGCACAGCAAGGCAAACATGGAAGGAATTGGAGTAGAAGGGTGATACAAATATTGCAGCTCATCCCATTCACTACTGAAAGTAGAAATCCCTGCCCAAACAAACAGCAGCTGTTTTGCTGTCATACCATACATAGACTGCTGCGAAACTGGTACAAGAGTCTTTGTGACTGGGTTTTTCTTTGTAAGAAAAGTTATGAGGCTTTTGCTAAAGATCTTGGCAGGTCTTGGATATGTAACCTTAGGATCAGTGTTGTAGAGTCCTTGATGACTTCTAGAAGAACGTTTGCACCTGCAGGGGACAGCATTTGTCCCAGTCCTGTGAAGCATTTTCCTTCACAAATAATGTTACATTCATTGTCAGCACTTTGTTAGTCTTCCCTGGCATCTTTGTAGAATTCACTTTTTCCTGTGGAAAATGACATCAGCATCCAGAGTCTTTCTAGTAACGTGCTGGCAATGTGGTTGTAGGAACAGCAGGGAGTTTGGGACAGAGTAAGGAGCTAAGGGAAGTATAAGAATAAGAAGCTAAGGAAGCTTCTTAGATGAGTCCAGGGTCCAAAAGTGTACAAAAGCTTTGGAAGGCTTAACAAGAAGCAGGGCTGACCTGTAAAACGTGAAGACACTGGATGGAGGTCCCCCTTAGTGAGGAAAATTAGGTACACAAGGAGAGCCAGTGGTTTGAAGGTGAGCATGTTTGAGATGTGTCTCATTTTAAGTTAAGCCTTTGGTTTTGCCTGTTCTGGATTTACCATTCCTCTTTGAACTTCCCACGGTTTTAAATAGATTTGAAGCTGCAGCTTCTGTGAAGATGTGGTCAAAGAGGGCCAAGTTGTAAGCATGTTAAAAATCTATTAAGCATGCTTTGAGATGCTATATAGTTTGGTAGCTGAAATACACAAGAGTATATCCTCTTCAATGTTTCTTGAAGCTTGCAAGGTTCCAGGCACTGACCAGGCACTTTATTCAGAAGGGATAAATACCTTCTAAAATATCTCAGTTTTTATATGAAGCTGGACTAAATGTGTACTCTCTCTGCAGCATTGTCTCCTGGTCTAGCACTGAAGTGGCAAACATTCTTTTCCTTTAGTCATTACTGTTCCTCTTCTGCTTCAGAAGAGAGTCCTTTTGTGCCCAGTGTTGACAGTGACTTTTCCTCTCTAATAGATAGAAAGGTAAGGTGCAAGAAGACAAATGTAGAGGCAAGAATAAAATATAGGCAGGACCTGGAAATCACTGTGTTTGAAAAGTCTGGAAACTTGGTAGAGATGATAATTGGAAAGAAGAGAAAAGTGTCAAGCCTACAAACTAAGGAATACGGCAGAGGGTGTGATGAGTAGCCACCGTTTGCAAGGAAGATATATCACAGATAAACTGTGAAGGGCTGAGACTGAAGAGAGGAGGAAAGGACCAGATTTGCTAGGGACTGGAAAGAGGAGTTACCTAGAGTTAGCAGAACAGATGGGGACAAGAGCATGGGATATAGATAGTCAAATAGAATTGTGGGGAGGAGAAGACAAATGTTAGGTGATCGAGGAAACTGAAGAGCTGCTGCATTAGAGGATAAAGAGGCTGGGATGTGGGTAAAGAGCTTGGGCCCTGACCTTGGTGCAGGAGTGAGGGGTCTGCAACAGGCTGGAAGGCTGAGGGCAGAATGGGAATGAAGTTTACAGTGTCAGGCAGAAAGTTTGGCCACATTCTCTCCAAAGCCTAGAGATACTAAGTATTTCAAAATATTGTACTGTCTCTGAGGTCAGCAGAAGGATGTGACCTCCTGTGGAAAGAGCCTCATCCACCTTTAAGTGTAGAAAGAGGTGACAGACTACCATTGTTCTCATGTATTGTACTAGCCACAGTGTCAAAGGTCTGTGCAGTGGATCTTAACATTGCTGATGACCAGCATGGGTGTCAGAATGGTGCTGCATGTTGGAATTTCTGTTTGATTTTTTAAGCAAGAAAAAGTAGCTCTGTGAGCAGTGGGACTAATGAAGCCTGGTTTCCAGTGGCTTGCTCCTGTGTGAATTCTCTGATGTCTAATTGGAAGTTTGTTTACTTGCCTTTCCTTCAGCAGAGTGCTCCAAGAGGGTCTGTCTTCTTTCCCCAGCTGCATATTTTGTAAGACTTGTGGTGTCTTTAAGTTATCCCTATTCTACATCTGGTTGAAATGTGATCTCAGAAGCTGTGAGGACAGATGTGTATGCACATCTGTGTATACACATGCAGCTTTGCTTTGTGTGTGGATGCTGCGCTTGGAGGCTAGAAAATGTCAGAATTAAGATTGACCATGGATAGAAGGTAAAAACTTGCCTTATAGTAACTTCTTTCCCTTCTGATGGGATAATGTGACTGTGTGGTGTGTGCACTCTCAGTTCGTCACAGTGCCAAGCAGAAAGAATTAACAGTAAAGATTCTGCAGTCGTGAGTTTCAATTTTGTCACGTTACTTGTGTGTCAGTGGGAATGAGTGTGTGCAAAGAAAGGAAGGGGGCAGCTACAGTTTCAGCTAGGGAGAAAGAACCTTCAAAACTGTTCTATTGCACATCTGATCAAACCTTAGTTTGGCCCCACTGAGTGAATGCACTTTGATACTGTCCTTGATTATGTGACACTATGTACATGACAGCCTGTCAGAGTCCTGGACGTTTGCTCAGAGAACCTGAAAGGACTGTTCCAGTTAACAAAGCAACCAGCATTGACATGGGGCTACAGAATGGACAAGAATGATTTGGGGAAGGCATTGGACTCCTAATCTGAAGGATTCTAGGTTATGCATGCCCCTGCTGCAGACTTAGAGCTCTGTGGTTCAGGCCTGCAGCTAATCTCACCTTGAAGTATGTGCAAATATCAGTTAGGTCTAGTCCTCAGTGGATTTGCATTTGTCACAGGCTAAAAGTGACAGTTATCCTGAAATAAGAACATTTGGTATTCCTAGAACTGTAATCTTTTCGCAAGTATATCACTGGATGGGCCTCTGTTACATATTGGACCCTGCTTTTCTTTGCAGAAGCATTGCATTTTGTAGCTGTTGCAGAGAAATCTGTAGGACCTCTGATTGGTATGTTTATAATATTAAACTTCCTTTAAAGGAAAGCAAATGGCCACAAGTATCAGTGTGGATACCTAGAATTAGTAGGTATGTCCATCTTAGTGTTGCACTCCTCTGGTTTTTGTTACTCATTCCCCTTAGAAAAAAATAAACCAGGGCCATTGTGGAGGCGGATCAGTGTTTGTGGAGCAATGATACTTCTGTGGTGTGTACAACAGATGAGTGATTCCACTTCATGAGGCTGGAATTGCATGTGGTCGACGAGGCTTGAGGCTGCACACAGAGTGGTGATGAGAAACCTGAATGCTTGCTCACTGAGTGTTTTGTGCAACAGAGCAAGGATACAGATCTGTAGAAACGGTCAGTAAGGCTGTATCAGAATGCTCCTTGTGACGTAAATTACCTTACTCCCGCTTCCAAATTTTGCTAATGCTTTCTTGTGGATCTTCTGTAAATTTATTTTAGGTTTTGCATGTTGCCATGGGACTAGGAAATACCTTCCTGTGTTCTGTTGTTTTGCTGATCTTTTATGCTATTGGTGACTGATTTAAAAATTGGCATACAAGGTCTTAGTTGTGATGTTGTGAAATGATTTGAAGGTTGGCAGAAAATCACAGCTGATAATTTACAGGCAGAAGCAATGCTGGTGAGTAGCTAACAAAAAATAAAAGAGAAACTTTATGTATTTTTTTTAAACTGGAACTATTGAAGCGAGATGTACTTTAATAGAGCCTGATGAAAGGCTTAGCTTTTGGAGTAATCCTGTGTAACTTCTCCAGCAGTCAGGGATTGAGGCACGGGTGTTTGGACGTAATGGAATGCAGTATCAAACTGGAGTGTCCTGTTGGATACTGCTGAATGTCTTGGATCTAAATATCAGCAGTATAGGGACACAGTATTTTGGAAGGCAATGACATGGAAAAAAACTTTCAGGAATCAAGCGGCATAATGTGACCTCCCAGTGTGAGGCTGTGACAGAAGAGAAAAAAATGCCAGAGTCATTAAAAGTAGACGGGCAATTTGTGAAGCATGATGAAATGCCCCAAGAATCCAGGTCTGGTATTTTTAAGATCTTTGAAAAAATGGACAAAATGCAGGAATGCTGTCACATCTGAGAACTGGAAGTGCGCTAGATGGTGAGAGCTATAACATTGGTAAAGTGCTGTGTGGAGCTGCCTCACCAGGATAGTGTGTTTCTCTGTAGCCTTATCAAGCCCCTAAGAGACTGAAAGACTGTGGAAATAAAGTAACTGCAATCCCTGGGCATAACTGATAGATTTGTTAGTGTACGTGCCAGTAGTCTAAGTGTTAATTCCTGAATCAGAGTTGTTGCTGTAGTGGTGTGGAAGCAGAGACACAGTTTCTGTGCCTTCGTTGGAGATCTTCATATGCCCTGGCTTTATTTAGGCCTCACTTGAGTTTTTTAGCTGTATACATATGGGTGTTAGTTGTGTCTCCTTTCCCCTGCCTCTTACAAGATATTAGCAAGAAAGTGTTTACCTTCAGCTTTAAAAATGGTGGGAGACTGTGAGGGTTAAATTGGCATTTATTATGAACTGTGCAGCCATTATTATGGCATGCTTGCATTAGTTCCTTCATTAACTCTGCATTGCAAAGGCAGTACATGTCTTTCCTTGCTAAATGAACTGCTGACTCTTGACAGCCTGAACTTCTGCTTATCTGCTTCATCTTTAGAATTTCCTGACTTGATTTTTATGAGGTTTTTTTAAAAACCTGTGGTCTGACTTACACTTGTAGCCTTAACAAAAGAAGCAAGGGCTCAATTAACTTCTCAAACTAATCTGAGTAGATACTAGGAATTTGAATTCTCGAAGCCATGTAAAAGGCTGGAGAGTTTTCATGGCTGTGGTACTGATTAATTAAGCACTTGATTGAAAAAAGCTCCTAATCCATATTAGGGAAATTTTACTACGAGCTGGTATTTCAGATGGCATTTTATCTATTAAGAGCATCTGATGAATGAAACGGAACATTCCACAGAAAGTGGAAAAAAAATATGGCACTGTGTGCCACAGAGTTGTAGTTCAGTTGCTATAACCATCATTTTGTTTATGACTCATCGGGATGACTTTCATATGGAAGCAGAAGTAGAAATGTACAACCACCTTTTACTGGCATTTCATTATTTTTGAGGCTGTTTCTGTCTCACATGAACATTTTCTGAATGTCTCGCTGTATTTCCCCATAGATACCCTGCAAAAAGAAAGGGTTATAAACTTTGGAAGGGGTTACTCTCCGGCATATGGCTGGGTACTAAATGAACTATTTGTATGAACCTCTGTGTTCTCCTAGGCTGCTTGAATTTGCAGAGCCATAACAAGCAGCTATAGGGATGTTGTGTCACGCTGTCAACAGGAGTGCTGCAGTCATTGCTGTCACTTGCTCTCACAGAATACAGTGAAAGTAGTGGGGTAGTTCAGAAGCACAGTGGGGAGAACATACTAAAGATATTAAACAGAGCAGAGGAAATGGGTTATTTCATACAGCATTTTGTCTGCCTTAGCAAGGAGCACTCCCAACTTCTCTCTAGCCTGGAGAATTTCATGGAAGCAGAATACCATAAGACAGCTAGTGTCAGATGCAAGATGTCAATTATCCACACAGATTTAACATCTTTTTTAATCCCTGTTTGCTCACTAGAGGGCTGGTCACATCTTCCCCTTTAATATTTGGTGTCATTTGGGGCAGAATGTGAAGCCCTTAATTAAACGGATCGTTTGTTCCCTTGAAAATGCCTGATACCACACAATACAAAACGCTCTGAAATGCAGCTTTCTGTTACACTTTGAGGCTTTTAACTGCTGAGGCTCATGAATTTGTCGATGCTACATAACATTCTTACCCTCTCAAGGCTGATGCTAATTAGATGATTGGAAAATAAGTCTTTGCAAGACTTTCTTTTAAATGTTTGAAAAACAGTACTGGAATGTCTATAGTAGCTAAACTCAGGCTAGAGGGACTGTGGGGTTTTTTTTGTGGGAGAGTGTTTTTGCTAACAGATTTATCTTCCGCTTCTGTGCAAGCACCTGAGAGGTTTTGAAGCGCCTTTATTACTTCATTTTGAAATTGGAAAAGGACGTTCAGTCTGTTTTGCTTCATTAAAGCTTAGTTTGGGGAATTTCTGACCTAAGGGCAGGTAGATGCCTGACAAAGCAAATAACTTCAGTGCATCTTTTCCTTTACTTATGGAAAATAAAGTTAAATGGCTTTATGGCACTACAGATTTAATGCATGTGACTGCTTAGACTTGATGGCCGAGTAAAGTTCATCAATTTTTCAGAGCATGCTGTTTAAATGGCCAGTTGTGTACATGGCACAGAAGAGCCTAGTGCCTAGTGTTGTATTTAAACCAGAGCAAAACTTTTAGGAAGATATGCCTTTCAGAAGGGTAGCTGGATTCTCAAAGTATTGATTGTAACACCAAGTGATTGATACTGTGCTGTAGCCTCTGACTGTTGTTCCAAAGATGCATTATTCTCCTAGTTGGAAAGATCCTATTTCCTCTTGGGTTTTTTGACTTCTACTGTCAGTTATTGTTTCTCATTATACCTCTCTTTGCTCATAAAACAAACCCTAGTAATTGATATTTTTCTCCCTGCCTATATTTATGTGGGTATTGACCAAGCTATCTTCTAAGCTTTTCTGCAAACCTGGGCAGACGGGGCTCAGGGGATCTTTATTGTGAAGCCAGTTTTTTACGTGCCGTCACTGTTTTAAGTTTGCTGAACTCATATTATAAAACTCTGAGTTTTATAATAGTTGTTGCATGTGTGGATTTCAGAATCAGAGACGCTGTTGCCAGAACAGTTGCACGACTCCTTGTCATTATAAAAATGGATACGATCACTATAAAAACGGATACCCGCTATCCCCTTTGTTTTGGTCATCTGTGTTAGCACAGCATTGCACTGCAAGCTTGTTCTCAATTGAATGGTTCCTTATCAGAGGAGTGATATGGTAGAACAGAGTTCAGTTGAAAGTGATGGAGCTAAGCATCTGCTTGACAGAAATAACATGTGATTATGCCATAATTGCCTGCGTTAACAGGGAACTGGAGTTGGCGACTCAGGTATTTCTCAGTTCAGTACTCTCCTCAAAGTTCTTTGTAGCATTGCTGCATTCCAGGATACAATTCTTACTCTGTAAGTATGACTTGATGGCTACAAAATGCACCTGCTGTATTCAGGTCTAGCATTCTAGTTTTAGAAAGTCTGGAACAAACTGCACACCAGCTTGGAGATAGCTTGGTTTCTCAATTATTTAAAAGACGTTACCAATGTTCCTTTTTACTTGTATCATTAATAGACCCATGGATAAACAGCCAAATCACTTCTGTTTGATTCCAGAAGGGATTGTTGTATGTTTAAGGGGTAGGTATGTAAGGATGTATTTAACTTGTGTGTGGCATTAGAGTTTTCAATAAAAGTGGAGTAAAGAAGATGAAGGTAGGATACACAGGAGCAACTGTTGTAGATTATAGTAGAACAGTGATGAAGAAAAAATGCTGTGGCAGGTGTGTGGTAGAATGCTTGCTAGGGAGGCACGGCTTCCAGACAAATGGCTAAAAAAAATCAAGCTGTGGCTTGGAAGGGTCTGTGGAAGTTGAGGTAGGTGCTGGATAAATTTTGCCTACGTATTATATAAGCTAATCAGACCACACACTTCATAAGGCTTCTGGCTCCAACTTCAGTAGTCACAATAGTAGATGTAAGGTGGATTATAGGGAAGAGCAGCGTCACCTCTGTGGCTTGCAATACCTGCAGAGACTTGTCACTGAGCAATTTTGAAAACACTTGTAAAACTTGAGGAAAATCCCAGATTTTTAAAAACAGAAGTCAACCTGCTACGAAGGCTGTATTTGTGTCAGCCAGACTTGTTCTAGGTGACCTTTTTTCCTTCAGATGTGCCTGGAAGTTCCACATTCGGGTTCAGTTTTGTCTCGTTTAATTGAAAAGTCTGCAAATTGAAAAACTAACTTCAGAGAAATCTTGTCTTTGCCCATTAGTTGTCACACATTTGGAAAAAGGAAAAAAAAGAAATGTCCAGTAACTTGGATGCAACTTTGAGTTATAAAACGGTGCAAGCTTTTCTTAACAGCTTGGTGGCGTGACCAAGGAGCAGCGGCACCCAGAGCAGGTAGATGCCAACTGCTTCTTCCTGTTCAAAGAGTCTGTGTTACCTAATCCATTTCTGATCATTGTGGGAACTGATTGGTCCAAACGCCCAGACAAAACATTTTCCCTCACATCAGAAAGGTTAACATGATGAAAGCCCATTAGACCAGTGAAATACCACATTTGATAATTAATATCGTTGTGAGGCCCAGTGGGAAACAAGCACTGTTCTCAGCATTTTCTAGTCTAAATACTTCCAAAAATTGAAGCAAAGTTAAGTGGGTTGATCGTAACTGATTTTGCAGACTTTGCAGTACATGGAATTAACTCTTATTATGAAGATGAACCTTAACCTGGGATTTCCAGCTTTTCCAAGTTTCATTTGATTGAAATAAATCACAGATGAAGAAAGTGGGGTTTGTCTGGGAATTATTATTCCTGTCCTCTTCAGATTGTTGTTGGAAAATTTCCAAACTGCTGCCCTGTCTCCCTTGTAAGCCTAATAAATTAACCTGCTTGATTCTTCCAAGACTTTTATTTGTTCGGTCTCCTGCCATTTCCTAGCCTGTTTGTCTCCCTGGCACTGGAGTACTCACAGCTCGACAGTGTCCTAGGTGAAGCCTTCTCAGAACCACGTACTGAAAAAACCCTTCCTTTTTCACTCTGTGGAAGACCCTGCCCATTTAGAGTTGATAGACTTTGGGGCTTATCCCCGTGTGACACTGTCTCTTCCCCTCGCCCCGGTCCCAGGTGTCGGATGTGTTCGCTGACCTTCTACTCCAAGTCGGAGATGCAGATCCACTCCAAGTCCCATACGGAGACAAAGCCACACAAGTGTCCTCACTGCTCCAAGAGCTTCGCCAACAGCTCCTACCTGGCCCAGCACATTCGCATCCACTCAGGGGCCAAGCCCTACACGTGCAGCTACTGCCAGAAGGCCTTCCGCCAGCTCTCCCACCTGCAGCAGCACACACGGTAAGGGCCAGAGGAGGCTGGGGGCCCTCTGCACTGCATGTTGCTGTCATCCCAGCATGCTGTGAGCACCTCAGCGAGCAACTGCCTGGGGACACCTTGCTGTTTGCAACAGGCTGGTTAGGTCTTGTACACGACAAACCAGCAATAGTGGTATCTGACTCGTGAGATTCATTACTTGCTGTGAGGGGATGGGTGTGCACAGAGGTCAACACTGCTCACCCAAAGGGGTGTCTGCAATGGATTGAGCTTTTCTAACAGAAGGTAGGGCTGGTTGTCAGAGTGAGAGTAGAGTGAGCATGAGAGGACTGTTCCCTGTTGGTGCAGCACAGTTCTGCCAAAAATCTCAGTCCAGGCTTGCAGCCCCCCTGCTATTTCAGCCATAGGCTTCCCACACACAGCTCTGCCAACGTCCCTCAGTCCAAACTCTATAGTTCCTCTCTCTGGATCCTCCCCCGGTGCAGACAGACCATGGTCTTGAATACAAGGGGAATGCGGTTTGAGATTGAGCAAGCTCATGCCGTGTTTGGAGTTCCTTGGTGTAGCAGATAGCATGGTGCTGTCCCACCCCCTTTGTGCCCTCATTCCATCAGCACTAGCCAGATGGCGGTCATGTCCAACTGCTGCTGCTCCTCCTCCTCTTCGGCAGGATCCACTCCAAGCTCCACACGGCGATTGTCAAGCCGCACAAGTGTCCTCACTGCTCCAAGAGCTTCGCCAACACATCCTACCTGGCCCAGCACCTCCGCATCCACTCGGGGGCCAAGCCCTACACCTGCCGCTACTGCCAGAAGGCCTTCCGCCAGCTCTCCCACCTGCAGCAGCACACACGGTAAGGGCCAGAGGAGGCTGGGGGCCTGGCCCTGGCCCCCCCGCGCTGCCGGCATGCACCTGTGGAGCACGCGCGACAAGCATGCGGGGGGCGGGCGGGGAACGCGGCCAGCTGCATCCTCAGAAGGAGGTGACCCACCAGAGTGGACGGAGTGGAGGCTGCGCAGGAGACACTGACCACGGCAGGGCTGAGGTGGGCACATGCTGTCCCTGGGGATCCTTGGTCTTGCACCGTGGGGGGCACAGAGAGAGAGCAATAGAGAGATAATGACTGTAGGGGATCCCAGCCTGGCACCATGGGGGTTGGACTGAGTGTGTGGAAGCTTCTCCTGGCATTGCAGGGGGACAGGAACAGATGAACGTTGTAGGTGATCTCAGCCTGATCATGTAAAGGGAAAAATGCTGGAGTGTTTACTCTGAGAAGGAACCAAGTACTTGGAATAGAGTTTCTTGGAACTGTGGAAGCAAGAGATCAGACTCCTGTTGGTTACACAGGACTCCTGAGCATGGAACAGGGAATCTGGACCTCCAGACCCCAACCCATTTTCATTTGGCCCACGTGCTAAGATTAGGCATTCATAATCTCTTGCTTCTCAGTCCTAGTCACTCTTTGAAATCTGCTTGACTGCTTATCTTCTCTAACTTCTAGCTGGATAGAGGAGCTGGACAGAGCTCTTTGTCCAGATAGAAGAGCATCTGGAGACAACATCATCCATCCCTTTCCCAACTCTCCTGAGTGGCTATGAGATTTGATCACAGCATCTACCTTGCCTGCCTGCTCACTGCCTCCCATTTCTGCTCTTCCTCCTCAACAGTATCCACACTGGGGACCGACCCTACAAATGCGCTCACCCTGGGTGTGAAAAGGCTTTCACCCAGCTTTCCAACCTGCAGGTAAGGGGCTGGGCTTGTCCTGAGTTGCAAGGATAGCTGTCAGATGGGAGCAGAGGCTACTTGCCTGTGGTGGAAAAGATGGAGAAACTGGGGCAGATAGGAGGAGAGTGAAAGGACACAGAACATCTGTTGAAGCCCTTGGACAGAGAAGGGGTTACTGTCTTTTGTGGCACTAGTGACTGAAAGAGTCACATCCTATAAAACTCTAAACTGGAACAGAAAGTAGTGAGACCTTGGTAAAGTTACTCCCATGTGTTCTGCAGAGTTTTCTAACTTAGCTGGGGCAAGACTTAACAAAAGTCACACAGAATACAGTCTTGAGTATTTGGGGTTTTGCTTTGTTTTACAGTGAAATGGAGGGTGTAAGAATAAAGATTTAGGGAAGCAGAGTTGGTGTGTCCCGTTGTGGTATCCTGGAGGAGAATTGTAGGGTGTGCCTGATGGCAAAGAGCTGTAAATGCCTGCAAGTGGTTAAAGCAGATCCTGCCCTAAAGGGCATTGACAGATACAGGGAGCAAGTACATAATGAGAAGCAAGAGGAGAGAAAAGGGAAAGGATGAGAAAGAGTTATGTGGAAACTGAGAAGATGGGGTCATGGAGGATTAGAAAGATACGGTGGGCTGGAGGGCAAAACTCTGTTCCCTGCACAGCCAGATGTACCTGCCTTAGCGGATGAGAGCCTTAGGAAGCTGGGGGTGTCAGGGGTAAAGCCTTCTCCAGTACTAAAACTCACTTCCTTCCCTGCTCTTGCTTTCTCTTTCCTCCACCCCACTGCCATCCCCTAGTCCCATAGACGGCAGCACAACAAAGACAAACCTTTCAAGTGCCACAACTGCCACCGTGCGTACACGGATGCTGCCTCGCTGGAGGTACACCTGGCTACACACACGGTGAAACATGCCAAGGTCTACACCTGCTCCATCTGCAGCCGGGCCTACACCTCGGTGAGTGTTTGCTGCCTTTGAGGTTAGCTGAGAGTAGTTCCTCCATGTCGAACATTCCTGAGATTCAGATCATTCCTGAGCTGAACTGATAAAACCAATTCCAGTTGGTTTTATCTTTTGTGAAGGTTGCCCCCTGCTTTCATGTCGTTCTTGCTGTTGCAGGAGACGTACCTGATGAAGCACATGCGGAAACACAACATCCCTGACCCACAGCAGCAGGTGGTTCAGGCGCAAGCCCAGGCCTCGCAGCAGCAGCACTTCCAGCCGCAGGGTGGGGGGGCAGCAGGGGCCCCTTCTGGAGACACTAACCAACCCAACCCTCCCCCTCAGTGCTCCTTTGACCTGACTCCTTACAAGACTTCAGAGCATCACAAGGACATCTGCCTCACTGTCAGCACCAGCGCCATCCAAGTGGAGCACCTCTCCAGCTCCTAGAGAGACCTCAACCCAGGGAGCAGAAAGCCTCTTGTGCATAGCCTGCGCCCAGGGGCACCGCTTATACAGCGGCCCTCCTTGTGCAACAGTCTCCGGCCTCTCCTCCTGCAACAGCCTCTTCTGGCAGTGTAACCCTGTTCATGGCAGCCCCTTTAACAACAGCCTGTTTCAAGGGGCTGCTCCTTCTGTGCAACAGCCTGCCTGGTAGGAGGATGCTTCCTTGTGCAAGAGCCCCATTCCTGTCCTGGGATCACTTCCTCATGCAAGAGCCCCTCCTTTCAAACCCAAAGAAAGGCCCCCATTTTGCCTTCTCTCTCACTGTAGGATGTGTGTGAAGGGGCGGGGGGGTGGGAAGGTGCGTGTCGAGACATGCATGGTTAATGGGATGGAGAGATGGTCCTTGTGCATACAGGGGCTTGGACACATGCTTTCAGCAGGCCACAGAAGAATATGGCAGGGTTCACAGCTTGATGGGGTTCTTTGAGGATTTCCTGGAGTGTCTAAGAAAGAAATATCCGTTCATGTCCCTCCTGCTTGTGAAAGGGAAGAGTGGTTGCTTGTCCTGCCCCAGGGACTGGACGGGAGAAACCTTCTCCCCAGTGGAAGGTGAGACCAGTGCGGGTAGTGGGGAAAGGCAAGGCATGTTGTCTGGACTGGACAGGTGCCTAGACTGCCTGGGGGCTGTGGAGTATTGCACTCTTTCTCCTCCCTTGGTGGAGAGCAATAGAGAGGAGTCAGTGTAAACTGGCTGCCACCTCTCTCTCTCAGCTGTCTTGGCAGCACGATGGCCAGGGCCACGTAGGAATGTGGGTTCTCCTGCTCATTGCTCTTCCTGCCCATTGTGGATGATGTCCTAGCAGCTTGTACTCTTCTTCCTCTCCTTCCTGCTTACCCTACACCTCCTCAGAAAAGCCTGCAGGCATCAACAAACCAAAAAGCAACTGGAGAGGGGGTAAGAGACTGCCAAAATAATCGTCACCTGTCTCTCTACTCCCTTTCCTAAAAGGTGGAATGACAGCAGTTCTGGCTGTTGCACATCTGTCCTGCCCCTATTTTCCCAAAGGGAAGGAGGAGAAGGAATAGACCAGTCTTTTCAAGGAGCTGGCAGGAGGCAGGGCAAGGCTAGCTTCTGCTCACCTCCCACCAGAGTACTCTCCCGGGCTCCCTCTTGCCAAGACGGGCTGGACTCACATGGCAGCGGTGGCCTCTTCTGGACCCTGGTTATGGGAGAGAATCCCCAAAAGATGGACAGTGGAGAGAAGGGGATGAAGATCCCCACAGAGAGACCAATCTAATGAGAAGGGGGAGCCAACAAGAATAAACTGAAGGCCCCTTGAATTTATATATATATATATATATAAATATCTATTCCCCACCCCTAGCCCGCTCTGTCCTTGCTGTAACTGTTTCTATCTGTGTTTATAAAACGCATTATCCTGGCAAATTTTTATTTTCAATCTTTGTTTGTTTTTCCCTTTCTCTTCGTCTTCAATTCTCCTTCCCCCCCTTTTTTTTCAATTGGTCCACATGACTGCTAGTCTTGTGTGTCACTTGTTAGTTTCTTTGGATCATGAAGGCTGACTCAGAAGAGAATGAGAAGGTGAGGGAAAAAGCATGTGTTGGGATTTAAAATCAGTCACCCACCCAAAACGTATAGAATCTCAGACTTCTGTATGAACAACCAATAGGGGCTTTTTTTTTTTTTTAACCACCTTGTATAGAAATAAATTGGTGTAAAAGGCTCCTTGAAGGTGCTGCTGTGAGCACCCTGCCCCTGTGACGTGTGTTCCTTCCCCCCGTACCAGACCACTGCATGAGCATCTTGCTGCCATGGGGCCTGAGCAGCAGTGCAGGCGGACACAGGGTTGGCACAGCCTCGCCTTTGGGCAGCCTTGTGGGTCACACAAGGAAAACAAAGCTCTGTGCCTGTGGCAGAAACCTTTTTCTCTGTTTAGTCACCAGGGTTAGCTGCAAATTGAGTGTTTCATAGATCCATAGGTTAGGCTGGAGGAAGCTGTCTGATTTGACTCCTGCATTTCACAGGTGACATTTCAACCCACTTAACCTGTACTGAGCCTGAAGAACTAACGTGTGTTTGAAGGATGTGTTAACAATGCATTAGCTTGATTTTGAGGCACTGGGACACATAATCCCTTCTGTTGGTAGCCTGCTGCTAGGGCTTTGTATTCTCACTGTTGAAATATTGAAGCTAAATTTCTCCTTTGGATCTCTGGTTCTTGGATCCCAGTTACTAGCTCTGGATACGTCCATCCCACTGATTCAGAGAGCCTTAGTGGGGCTTTTTCCCCGGACTGGTATTTAAATAGTGTAATTTCACTTCTCAAGCAACTTTTTAACAAGCAAAACAGATGGAATTCCTTAAATCTTCCACTGTAAGGGATTTCCTCCAGCCCAGGAATTCTTTCTTTTCTATAACTTGTAAAAATGTTCCTTTTGGAGTCGAGTGTTTAAGGCCCAGTGCCATGGACACAGTCCCTTTGCCTTACTTCTGCAGAGAATTGCGTTTGCCTGTTTCTCACAGCATTATGCAGGACCTTACATTAGCTGCTTGGCTGATGTGACCCCTAGATCATCCAAAGTCTCTGCTTTCCACGGAATTTCCCCCTCCCTACAGGAATGGTCTGAGCTCTTACTCGCTAGATACCTAATGTGAGGCTGTACTGAAGTCCAGTTGGTGTGAATGAGCCTGGCCTGCTGATCCACCAGGTTACCGGCCGCTTTCTCAGCTTTGTCAACCTCAAACTGTATCAGTTGTTATGTTTTACTTTCAGGTCCAGGTGGAAAATGCTGTATTGCATCTGACCTACACTAACTTGAAAAGCATCATTCAGTGCAACTTTTTATTAGCCCCTGTTTGGGATTTGCAGGCTAGGCATTTCTTAATCCTCTCAGTATGTGATTATGTACAGTAAATCTTGACTTGCGGTGCTAGGTCAATGCCTTACGGAAATTAATATGTTGCACCTATGCAGTCCCCTTTGTTAAACCAAATGTATAATGATATCATCTAAGACTGAAATTAGGGTTTGGGGGTGGGTTCTTTTTTTTTTTCCCCCTACAAAGTCTTTGGGTCATAGGTTTTATTTTTGATTCATTGATTCTTCATCTCAACTGCTTTTCCGTAATTGTGACATTGAGTCATTTCACTTGCTTTCTTTTGGGAATACTGTCCTGAATGTCTTAAGGATTTTCTCTAATATCCCAAGTTTAATTAAAATTTGAATCAATGGGCTAGAGAGCATGTTAGTGAACTCTTTCAGGACTCGTGTTTCTTTGCTGACTTAAAAATATACATCCCTAGTAGATGTTGTCTAATCACCTACTTCAGTGCTAAGGTACTGGGTAGAACTTGCTGTTTTCCTATGATTGTCACAATCCGTTTCTTTCTAAAAATGGAATTGGAAACATTTGTTGACTGATTTTCCCCAGTTCTGTGTCACTAGCTTTTTCATCATTTTTATCTACCAGGGATCAGTCCTATTAATAACAGTTGTTTACCTTTTGTTTTTAAAAAGGAAGGAAAGATCCCAAATCACTTTCATGTTACCAGTCATTTTGCTAGCCACAAAGCTTTCCTTAACAGTTTTCCCTGTCTTATAATCTCAAATTTATGTCAATTGCTGTCTGGCCTTCCCTTCCCCTTTCCCATCTGTTATGTTTCAGGTTTGTTGGGCTTTTAAAAATCACTTTTTCTTGCTCACAGATTTCCTGAATGAATCCAGGATGAGCTTCTACGAAAAGTTTCCCTATTCCTTAATTGTGGAATTGGCACCTTTTTTTTGCCACTTAATAAATTTTTCTTACAGAAAAATTTCTTACAGAAACATGTCGTTCATATTTTTCTACTTTATTTCTTTTCTCATGGACAACTCAGTTTACAGTTTTGCTCACCCTAGAAATTCGCACAGACTCAGCCCACGTGGCTCTTCCCTGCGTGTCCATGTTCCACGTGAACAGGACAAAATTTCCAGTTTCACTGCAGTTGTTATCCAAGCTGTTGTCTTAAGCATCATCTTCAAGTCCGAAAAACTGACTTTTTTTGGGTGCAGCATCTTATGTCCAGAAAAGTACCCTTTTACAGGTTGGAAATGTCTTTTGCTGACTGGTTAAATTCCTGGGGAATGGCTCACAAAATTCCTTGCAGTGCTTTTCCGTTTTATATGTTGAAGGTGCTTAAAGTCACCTTACTGCCCATCGGTTTGATGTGGTATTTTCTAATGTCTGCATCATTCTCCTTCTTGAAATCTGCTACCTATCGTGGGGATCCACATGGATTTAGAGATGTAGAATTCCTGTGTGACCAGGTATGATTGGTGCAGTTTATTGCTGTTCCTACAACTTTTACTGTTGCCCATGAAGAAACGAATAATTTTTCACCCACAAGTTTCAGAAATGTCACTTCATTCCAGACCTCTTGTTTATTTTCTCATCAATGAGAATGTCTTCTCTTTTTAGCAGAGTCCCATTGCTGGTGTAGAAATAGTACCTTGCAATCATTAGCTTTGTCACTTGGTTGAGTTTGGATTAGCTCTTCCTCTTTGGATTCTTAAAGAGAGCATATTTTGAGTGGTTCAGGTGGTTCAGAAAGTACAGCTGCTACCTGCAGGATGCAACTACACACTTCTATACAAAATTCTTCCCTCTTGAGATGAAACCTCCAGTTCCACAGCTTTTCAGCTCCAGGCATGCAAGCCAACAGCAGTTCAATTCTTTAACTCCCACTCAGAAGAGTAGAAGGTTCCCTAACAAGATCCCCCACTCATTCATGTTACTTAATTCTTTGACCCTGCATTTTCTTGGTGATGCCAGTCTATTTGTTTACATTATGTCTGTACCCCAGTAGACTTGACAGTGACTTTGGAGTTCTGCATTATTTTGTACCTTGTTTCTTTGCAGGAAGGTGGTAGCCCTTTTTCTTCCTATTCTATACTGAATCGGTTGTCTGTTCTTAGCTGGATTTTGCAAATCATCATTGCTTTAAAAGGAAACAACATGTAGGCTGGAAATGATTTAGAAAAGTCACCCACAAACATTAGCTGAATCTCAGCCGTGAGTGGTCTATAATTCAGTTGAATCCTCAAGAAATACTTAAGACTTTCATAATTTAAAGCCTTAATCAACCATGTCCCTTTTTAGTTTTTTGTTGGTTATCACTGCCTTAGAACCATTAAAAAGATCCATAGGGTCTTGTTATGCCTTTGTTCAGTACATTACAGTCTTATGGTATAAGAAGTCTTTTTTCATTCACAATGAATTACAGACCACGATCAAGCCATCGTATTCATCTTCCCAAAGAGCTAAACTGAACTGAGCCACTCTAGGTGTCTCACAGTAAGGCTTGGCTCCATCACACAGGCTTCTCTTTTGCCCTTCTTTTTTCTTACAAGTGACCTGTATCATGGCTGCACAGTGCTCAGTTTCTAAGTCTTTCTAAAGGAGGCCCAGGCATTCATCTTGAGCCACCAAACTCAGAGCCATGAAACACTATGTAGTTCTTTTTACTGAATCTTTAAGTTAAAGCAAATAGTATTGTGTTTCTTTTCTTAGCGGAGTGCAACCTGTATCGATTACACTGTGATTTTGCCAAATCAGTGTTAGGTTAACAAGCTTACAGCAGTCTGGTTGCTTACAGCAACCTGCATTTACTTTTCAAGTACTTTTTAAGCAAAACACTTTGCTGGCCTTTTGGAATACGTTCAGAGCTCCAAAGTTGTTTGGAAAAGAAAGCCCGTTATTTCCGTCTGCTTGCCAGATAATTCTTTTAAAATTATTGTCAGTTTTTAGCTATGCAACTTTAGGATGTTTTATTTAATGGATAGAACTAAACATCTTCCTAAATCTCATTGGCAATAGGCAACATTTCATTACTTCAGTTTTGTCTACAAATATCTTCTTAATATAGAATATGAGATTCTGCCTGTCTTTATATTTTTATTGATTATCATCTTTATATCAACTAAAGGATATATATATATCATGTTTAGAATTTTCTTCTAATATTTTGCAGGTAATGTACCCAAAAGCTGCCCAGGTTTACTAGTGCAGTTTCAGAACATGGGATGAAATTTCTCTGTACGCTTCCTTAACTACAAGATAGGTACCTGTTCAATCGTCATTTCAGGTACAACTGATGAAATTTGTGTGCATGGTTTCCTGTTCCTGTATAGTAGAACACCAAAGTACTAGCAAGATGTAGTAACTCGGTCCAACGAACATTTCTACTTCATGTAGTGTCTGTGTAATGAATGGAAAAAAAAACCTGCAAGAAAAGAAATAATGACACCAAAGAACTAGAGTCTATGCCTAGTTTTGCTGCTGAATTAGGATACGTTTTTGGAACATGGACACAGCTGTAATGGACTTCTGGCATCCTTTTTCATTTGTAAAGCTAGTGAACCACCTTGTGGGCAAGTGCTGCACATCAGTTGTTGGATATTTGGGGAGAAGAAAGTGCAGGTATATCCAGGCTTTCCTGAAGAGCAGGAAACGTATAGCAGGGACCTCTGAACTGAGAATATTAAAGAGTAAGAGTGACTGAATGTGTACCTTTACAGCTAAAAGGGAACCAAGCAAGACTGAGGTTGTAGATTTCCTGCTGAAGCATTCCCAAGTCTCCATCTCAAGCACTTGCCTTCACCTTGTGGTCTTTGGACAACACCTTGTGGTCTGTGAGGCAGCTGAAAAGCTGGAGGCTTAAATTTGGTGTGCAGATGCTTACATTTCCAAGGGAAAATACACAGGCATCTGCAGATCAATGAAGGTTGAGAAGGAGAACCACTACCCTGAAAACAACTTTAGGTTGTTCAGCTTCCTCTGTCGTTTAGGCAGGTCTTCCATCTAACTAGGAGGTAGTTACTACTTTAACAATAGGATGCAATAAGGTAGCCAGCTCAGGGATGGTGCGTGATCATTGCGATTAGTATATGTGCCTTTGCTGCTGTGATAGTTACCTGATAGGTGAGGCTGGGGTAGGAGGAGGCATAGTGACATACTTCCAAAGCATATTCCAGTTGGGGAAGCACCTTCCTGTAAAATCATCAATGCCCATGCTACAACTTTGATGTACGTGCAACAGGGGTTCCTCTAAGAATACTACACCTCTCACCCAATAACTACTGTGGTAACACTGCAGGTGAGGATGCTTCTGGAACCCGGAGCAAAGCACTTCTCTACAAACTTCAGTGCCTTGGTTTTCTAAAGAAAGAAAGAATTGACTTTTGGGGGGGGGGGGGAAGCAAAAAATAAAACCACCCCAGAGCAAACATTTCTAAATTCAGAGCTCAAGAAATAGTTTTTGCTGGATTGGGAGAGTTTCTAAGGCTGCTGGAACACACAGGTACACAAAACTCCCCTTTGATTTCAAAGTTCACAGTGGCAGTTAATGCGGGTAAAGATACACTTAGACACTTCACTAAGTGTTATTTTGATTTCAGGAAAGTGTCTCCTCGTTTCCATCTTCTGTAGGAGGAGTGACAAGTCCAGAGGGAGAGAGCTTGTCTTTCTGTTTCCACTGTCTAGTATTTTGACATTTCACTAACCTTGGCTTACAGAGAAGATGGGTTTCCTGAGTGTTCTCTTACCCACATTGGTGATGTCTAAGAGTGCCCATTACTTAACAGAGCATCATTCAGCCTGGTAACTCCCAGCAGGAAGGATTTCTGGAGATTCTGGTTTCGTGTCTGGTTTCGTGCCGTGACAGGGTACAGGGAGCAAATTCTTTTTTTAATGTAAGCCACATCCATCCCCTTAATTGTGTATGGCAATTTATACAAAAATTCTGAAGTACTTTAAAAATAAAGTGAGGCTTCACAGTAATGTTCAGCTAACGAGCCAGCTGCCTCACATATCCCTGGAAAGCATCAGAAATGTGTTTTGAATAATTAAAATGTTACAAATAATTTAAATGACTTAAAGGAGTAGAACTGGAAAACACTGCATCTTCAGAACACATAGGATCTCTGAATTAACCAAACAGTTTAACAGCAGTAGAGCTGGTAGTTCAAACAGCTGCAATACATTTTTATAACAGCCCCTCTGTCTTGCCTTGCAGGCTGCTGAAGACTTAATCCCAGTATATCCATATAAATAAAGGCACAGTGTCTTGGAAAATCTTTGTGAAGACAGGAAGAAGTAAGTCTAGTTACTCATGGCCAGAATCTAGCAGCACACAGCCCTGACTGTCAGCGACTGTCATTATAGTCTTATCAGGAAAAAAAAACCCTGACATAGGTGTGTAGAAGGGTAGTTGAACTGTAACTTTTGCCAAACAAACTCAGCGCCTCCTAAACATAACAGCATGATAAATTAGTTCTGACCTCTTGGAACAATCCTGAATAGTACAGACCGTAAGCATCAAAGAAATGATGTTTTCTCGGTTCCTGTGTGACCTTACTCTCTTGACCTAGCAGCGTACCGTTGCCGCATCACATGCAATCACTAGAAGAACGTGGGGAAGGGCTCCTGAAGTCTAGCAAGAGGATCTCCAACCTAGAATCAACTCATGGTATGTGGAAGCAGGTCTGGCAACATGGAGAAAAGTGTCCTGTGTTTAACCTCCACTGAATGGCCTTGTTGGAGTGTTAAGTCTTTACCACAATCATTTTACAGCAAAGACAGATTCTGCTTATAAAACAGCAGCAGCTACTTGTTGCTGGGGCTAATGGGGAAGTACAGTGCCCTAACTACAAGCATGCCGTCATCCACAGCTGTCACAAGTCCTCAGTCCAGGCGCTGAAAATTATTTGAAGCCAGGTGAGCCCTCCTTAACGTCCAAAAGAGGGATCCCGTTTGCTCTGACATAGAGATGAAGGCAGGGGATGTTCACCCAGCTCTGGCCTCAAGGCCGTGGGCGCTGCTCTGTCCCTGCCCCAGGCCCTGCCGTCGCTCCTTGAGACTCCTTTCTCCCCGCAAACAGCAATGGGGCAGCTGCGAGACCGCCGGTGGGCAGGAGACACCGAGCGGGGCATGCGGCGACTCCACGTCCCTGTGCGCGGGCAGCACTGCAGAGCCCAAGATGGCGGGCGGAAGCGCCCCTGGCGGCGGGGCAGGACGGCTTCCGGGCGTGGGGCCTGGTGTCCGGCTGCCGGCGGAAGCGGCCGTGCGTGCGGGGTGCAAGATGGCAGCGGGGATGTACCTGGAGCACTACCTGGACAGTAAGAGCCGCTGGGGGGCGGGGCCGCGGGCGCTGACGGGCCGCGGCTCGGGGTAGGGCACCGCGGGGCCGAACTCGGCTCGGGGATTGCCCGGTCCCCGCTCCGAACTGCGCGGGCAAACCCGGCCCTGGCCCTACCGGGGCCCTATGGAGCTGCCCCGCCCGCTGCGCCGGCTCAGGGCTCCTGGGGAGCGGCGGCAGCGGCCGCCCGGAGCTCCCGTGCGGGCTGCTCCTGCGTCGCATGCCTCCGGTCCGGTGGGGCTGGGCCCCGCTGCGTGCTCGGCGGCGAGCGGGGCGGGTCGTGCCTGGTGGAGGGGGGCCGGCTGCTGCCCCGGCTCGTGTCGGGAGCCGAGCGGCGCTGCGGACGGCTGCCCGCTGTCAGCTGCGGGGCTGGTGACATTAAGTGGGAGATCGTTGCTGTGTCTCTAGATAAGGGCGGAGGCGTCAGCAGCTTCCTTCGCTGTCGTACAAATACAACCCCGTCCTAATGGTGGGACAAGAGCTCTGTAAAGGTTAACGGAGTCGGTAACCTTGGAGCTCTCCTTTGATACCACCCTGCTTTCAGGTGCTTTGGGGTAAGACCTTCGATGTGTATTTTACCCTCAGAGGGGTTGTGGCTGAAGGAGCGCCCCAGTGGATCAGAATGTAGTAACCAGCTCTTTGATGAATGTCCTGTTCGCATCAGCGCTAGAAACAGGGAAGCATATTGATGAGATGGTGTGTGTAAAGCAGGGTAGCTCTGGTAACACGTCTTTTACTTTACTGTGCCTGGCAAGTCTTGGAAACACTGGTGCTTGGTTCTTCAGAAGTTGTGGCACACCAGGTTTCCTCCACCTCCAAGCAGGAGGTGTCGATATGGAAATGGGATCTCATTCCTTGTGTCTGCAGTATTCTTTTATCATTAGGAAAGGAAACATCTTGTGAGTTAAATTAAGGAAGTTCAAGAATCAGAGTAACTTTCAGTCAAAGCTGAAAGTGATCTAGGAGCTGCGAGGAAGAAGGGTGCGGAAGCCAGAAAGGATAAGGTGACAGATTGTTAGGCAGGAGCTAGGCTTGCTGAGCAAAGGTGTATGTTCTGCTCCTCGCATTCCACTATGGAAAACCACAGTTGACTGAGGCTCCTCAGCAAAGTTGGCCAGGAGTTGAAGGGACAGGTGCTAGGCTAGAGGAGAAGGGAACAGATGAAAGAGGAGTGAGTGCACAGGGAAGACACAGATTTTCCCACTGGGAGAACACAAGTGTATTTTGAGTAAAAGCTGCAGTGTAAAGAGTGAAAGACTGGGATTTGAAGAAGGTGGGCAGAGATGAGAAGCCCTGATCATGCAGCCATATGGTAGATACCAGGTCAGCTGCAGATTAGATTGCTAACTGGCAAGTGCTCCCACTGAAGTCAAGCACTTGTGGATCTTGTTGTTGCTGTCAGCTAAGATCAGTGAATCCCCTGTAAACCCACCAATTCCACTTAGTACAAGCACACAGAGAAACTTACAAACTTTATTTTCTCTCTCAGTTGGTAAATGTGGACCTGTGGTTTAATTAGATATACTTGTCCTGTTGAAAGAGGATATTAACACGGTGGTGCAGACTGTCATTTTTAAGTTATCTTGATGAAAATTCTGAGACAACGTCAGTCTTCTCTGGTGTCCTGTAGAATACATGCAACATTAGTTCCCTTAGCTAATTGTAAAACAAATACTTTGCTAGAGGTTCTTTCAGAAAAACACACCATGTGCATTGTAATAACTACTGACAAAGAGGATCCATGGCATTCTTCAGTAAGTCAGTTTGCCAGCAGGCTTTCCTGCCATGATTTTATAGCTAATTGATTTTTACAGCTCTGACACTTAGTCATTGCACCTGTAATGCCTTTTACCTGTCATCTTGAACTGTCCTCTTATTAAAAGATTCTTCCCTGTACAGATTGTAGTTGGTTAAATCTTACCCTTCTTTCTGTTAATCTAGGAAAAAAAAAATACTTGGAATAACTTCTTTTTGAGTTTTCTCATTGCCCATACATTTCTTCTCCAAACCTGCTTTAATCTTTTGACATCCAACTTAAACTTCTTACTCTCTGAAAATGCATATAGCCCTTTAGTAACCAGTCTTCCTTATGGTGCTGACTAAAGAAGTCAGGTTAGTGGTCTTCTGTTGAGCACGCCATCATGTCTGCTCAGTGATGCATTTCAGCTGGCAGCTCATACTCTGGTAACTCTCTGGAATGATACCAATATGATACAGTCTTCCCATTTCTTAGAAATATTAGTCGAGCATCCTCTAGCCGTTACTTACATTGCTTGTTCCTCTGTAAGACTCACTGGAAACTGCTTGCAGGCTCAACAGTTTGTTCTTTTCCTGTCCCAGTGGCCTGTGCTTTCCACTCTTGTTCTTCCAATTGGCATCTCACTTCCCAGTGACTAGGGGAACAAGAGCTGCTTTTGTATGATTTGCATGAGTGCAAGCTCATTATTCAGGATAACTTCTAATACTACACTGAGTGTTTGATACAAGCTGTTGTACAAACAATTACAGTTATTTTTACTAATATACTCTCACCAAAAAAGTCAGGGCCAAAGTTTAACACCTTATCTACATTTTAATACTCATTTAGTTCTTTGTGATGATCTTGGAACAGCCATTCCATTTCTTTTCGTGCCTGCCTGACAACTTTCATTTCTCCTCCTCTTCCTTCATTTCTTTTCAAGTTAGTTCCCTATGGTAAAAACATTCTGTTTAGTTTTAAAGTAGTTTGCTAATGTTGTAAAACGTAATGAAAATTTATACCAATAAATGGTTCAGAAACTTTGATCACCTCTTTTGAAAAAATCTATTTTACATTTACCTTTGCAACGTGGAATTGAATTATTTTAGAATTATAGTGCCAGTGCAGATATAGCTTTCGGCTGAATTTTTGTTTCTTCCCACAGAAATCCTCTTTCATATGGTTTACTGTCTGAATCTGCTCAGGGAATGAATGAGCAGTGTGTGATCGCAGAATTATTGAGGCTGTAAAAGACCTCTGAGATCATCATCCAGTGCCCAGTACAGGGGGAGAATTACATCCCTAGTTCTGCTGGCCACACTATTCCTGATGCAAGCCAGGATGCCATTGGCCTTTCATGCCACCTGGGCACACTGCTGGCTCCCGTTCAGCCAGTTGTCAGTCAGTACTGCCAAGTCCCTCTCTGCCAGTCCGCTTTCCAGCCACTCATCTCCCAGGTGAAAGAGGGCAGTTGGTTTTTTGATCTTGTCATACATATCCGTGAAGAACAGAAGATGTATAATGAATTAAGTGATGACTGTAGGAAGCAAAAAGGTGGCCTCACGTTTGAGGTGGTTGAATACCATTCTGACGAAGTGAGTTTGATGGTTTGCAGGGGGAAATGCTGTTTATTTTGGGGGTTACACTTTTTACAGGTTCTCCTTACGTGGGTTGTGCTTCGCTGACATTCCAAGTGAGAATTGGTAGTCAGAGGAGCAGATGTGCAGAACACACATAGCTGCCACTGAAGCCTGCTTTGAACTGGTAATTCTGAAAAATCAGGCTGTGTAGCAATTTCAGAGGTTTCAAGAGGTGTGTTTGTAATTAGCTGGCCTTCTTGACCTTAATCTCATAGCCTCAGTAAATCTCTTGACTCTCATTTAATTGGTGAGGGAGGTGGGTTTCTCCACAGCAGCTTTGTGAAGAAACATTCTAATATTGAAGTGATGAACACATTGGAAGGCTGATGACTAAGTCCTTTTTTTTTCAGATCAGGTTTTGAGTTGTGTGCGCGTGACTCTCCATTCAGCAAAGAGATAGGAAATTGAGCGGTCGCTGGGAATGAGAAATTCCTGGTGTAAAAATCTCATGTGGTTAAGTAATTAAAAACTGTGTTAAAACGTGAGAGCAGTCTGACAAAGTTCTGCATACAGCCTCGGTTGGTAAATTTTGAGCCCTCTGCTTTGGACATCTGAAGTTCTGTAGTGGATTGCTGTGGAATAGCCAAAATAACAACAAACCTCTTAGGAAGCTGCCAGACACCTCTTACTAAGTCTGGTACTTTGGTAGCTTTCAAATCCTGGCTGTAATTTGAACCTGCAATTAGACATGTGCTTTTGTTCTAAATTGTTAATTACAAAGCCTGCGTGTCTGCAATGTGCTATGCTCCTAGCAAATGTTATTTTCAGCAGAACAATACACACATTCCTTCTGCACTGATAGAGTAATTCCCTATCTTGTCTACTCTGTTCACCTTCCTCCTGCTGAACCTACTCCTGCAATGACTGAGCTGAGCCAAAGGATTTGGGGAAGAGGAGAATAATGTTTTTATTGTACGTATCTTCTTCCTGAGTGTTTTGGTGAGACTCTTTCCTCAGGTCTCTTCGGTGGCCGAGGCTGAGCATGAAAACTTTTGCATCTCTTCACATACTGTCCTCATTTTAAACCATTTAATACCTGCTTCTGAGGGGAGAAAGCAAGATGCTGAAGTATTCTCCCTCGCTGCAAGAAAACAGTGCCACTTTAGTAAGGGAAAAATGGATCAAGAGAGGTTCTTCTCCCCCTCTACTGTGCTCTGGTGAGACCACATCTGGAGTATTGTGTCCAGTTCTAGGCCCCTCAGTTCAAGGACATGGAGCTGCTGGAGAGAGGCCAGTGCAGAGCCATGAGGGTGATGAGGGAAGTAGAACACCTCCCTTATGAGGAAAGGATGAGGGAGCTGGGTCTGTTTAGCTTGGAGAAGAGGAGACTGAGGGGTGACCTCATTCATGTCTATAAATATGTGAGGGGTGGGTGTTAGGAGGATGGAGCCAGGCTCTTCACAATGTCATCTTGTGATAGGACAAGGGGCAGTGAGTGTAAGCTGGAACATAGGAGATTCCTCATCAATATGAGAAGGAACTTCTTCACAGAGAGGGTGATGGAGCACTGGAAGGGGCTGCCTGTAGAAGAACTTCTAACAGCATTAGCGCTGAGCAGCGCTCTGGACAACCCAGCACTGAGCCAAGAATAGCTGCCAGGTGCCTGTGAGAATGGCCTTGGAGGCCTCAGCAAGGATGATAAGCGAGCAAACTAATTGTAGAGGAATGTTAACCAGATTGTGGGAATCAGAGAATGGGGCCATCAGATCAGGTAGTTTGTCGATGATGGCCAGTGGGCTAGAGGACAGCTACGCGTGACAAAGGCCATGTACCCAATGGGTGTAACCTCAGTGCCGCGTGGACAGGGCATGACTGTATATAAGCAAGGCGGTTACGGGAATAAACGAGCTCGGCACCTTAACCATATTGGTGTGCATGTCGTTGACTCGGCTAGCCCCTCGAAGACCCCCAGTTACAGCTGCCCAGGGTAGTTGTGGAGTCTCCTTCTCTGGAGACGTTTAAAACCTGCCTGTATATGTTCCCGTGCAACTTGGTGTAGGTGATCTTGCTGTGGCAGAGGGATTGGACTGGATGATCTTTCGAGGTTCCTTCCCATCCCTGATGTTCTGTGATTCTATGATTTGTTGTAAGAAGACTGAATGTGTATGAAGACTTCCTAGGGAAGTTTGTTCTTACTGAAGCTTGAGTTACTCTGCTTTGCTCAATACTGGGTTAGAACTGCTGTAGTGGAGGCTTTGAGGGGAAGATGATCTAGTTGTGTAATACAGATTTTCCAGAAGATACAAACACTGAGTTTTCTTTGTAATCCTCTGGAAAATTCTAAATGTGGATCTTCTTTGTAACAGGCATTGTTGAAGTACAGATACTCAGAAAACAGTTTCAAGTATTCTTCTACAAGTCCCTGTTCATATGTGAATGTGCTATGAGTGTAGGGTTTATGTTTATAGTAGAGGGAACTGCTCTGTCACCACCTGTATTTCCTACTGTTGATGCTTTCCTGTTTACCCACCTAGTGGATATCAACTGTCTGGTGACTGAGTTTCTCAAGAAGTTTCTCTCAGCTGCTGAGGACGTGTCTGCCCAGTAGCTGAGGTGAGTGGAAGGGTGATGTTGTCATGGAAGGATGTGCTGTCACAAGCAGTTGAACAGCACCTTTCCTGCTGCTTCCAGCTATCACTGCCCACCACGTGTGTCCCTGCCTGGGCTGGTGCAGATGTTGCTATATTTGCCCTACTGAATGGAGAGCGTACGTTCTTAATTGGAGGAGGGTGCCGGTTGGGAATGAAGTTCAGATTTCCATGTGATTAAACTGATCTGATGCTGAATAAATGTCACCATAAAATTTGGTAAGGAATGGTAACAAAACCAGAAAGGAGTTTCTATCTTCCCCTGTCCTGAACCTCTGAGGAACTAGGTTCTGCCCACATTTGGTCTAAATTAAACCTATGTGCTTGGGAGAGTCACCAGCAGAGGACCAGTAACCTTGCTTTGGAGCTTTGGAGGCAGAAAGATATGCCTGGCCTGCCTACTTGGTATTAAGTCTGGCTGGCTTGGTATTAATTTGGTTGTCTTGAGGCCACCAGTGAGGACCTGTTCCAGGAGCAGACACTAGGACATATCTGCCTTAGTGAAGGGGGTGATGGAGACAACAACAGACTTAGATGAGGAGTCCTCAGCTGATAAGTTACTGTAGTACTGGGTAGTCATTTTCTTTTGGGTTTTTTCCCTTCTTTTTTTATACTGATGAGGGATGCATGAAGTTTCCATGGCTCCTTCCGTTTGCCTGTGTGAGCAGACACATAGAATTGCACCACTTGCAGGCTTGTCCATACTGGAAAACTTGGGTCAGCATAAGCACAGAGCAATCAAAGGAGCCTACACCCTCTTGAAAGTCATCATCTTTTGCCTACCGCTGCCATAGGAACATCCTTTCCTTCCTCAATAACATTAGCCAAGCCAGTAAGATAGGATTAGTCTTTCGGAATAGCTACATCTGTCTGCGTTTTCCTGCCTATAGCTTCACTGAATGAGGGTGTGATAAGTATTGTCATCTTAATACTACTCACACAGGGCACGAGTGTGGTGTCAGAACTTACTGTAGGCTAACCCTTGGTTCCTTCCCAGTTCTGGTTGTGTTAAAAGTTCTCCAGCAGTTCTTTTCCTCTCCCCTGGCCTACAGTCATTACTCTTATCCCCTCCCCAGTGTGGCTAGCAGTCATACCCTCCCGTTGTTGCCTCCAGAGTTTCGCCCATCATACTTGAGATAAGCATCTATCTTAATAGTTTCTGTGTTCCACAGATTTTAGTGTAGAGAGAGATGCCTTTCACCTAAGTGAGGCTTTGGGTGAGTCCTGTCTGTGACGCAGCACACATGATCTGTGGAAAATTACAAAAGATCTCATGCAGAGGAGAGAATCCAGTGATTCATAGGCACAGTTTGTTCCTGTGTGAAAACTGTGGGCACGGCCCACACAAAGCTAATACATTTATTATTGTTAGTGACCAGCTCATTTACTAGTGGTTTTGTTGCTGACTGGTATTTTTATGAGAGCCAATACAAGATGGCTTTACGAGGCAGCGTGTTCTGCATTTCATCTGCTTTTCTCCACTTCTCCAATAGCAAACGGCACGTGGCATTTTCACAAGCAGTGAAGCTGGGATCTCTTTGGTGCTGGGTCTTAACGTTGCAAATGCCTGGAGTGGTGCAAGACTCATCTGACATGTCAGTCTTCCAGGTCCTCTAACCTTCTGGAATCCAGGATAATCTTTTAACACAACACTAGAGATGCATTTTCTGAGAACAACATTACCTACTGTTTTTGCCATGGATGCTGTGCCACTGAGCTCATGTAATAAGAAAATGGAAAAGCAGAGCCCTCTACTCTTCGGGGGCTGTTAGATTTCTGTGGCTCTTCCATTGCCTGTTGTTGCTGACCCATTTCCTTGGACATTTCTTTGGACAGAGCACCTGGGTGGACTAGTGTGCAGTCTCAGGGCTCGAGGTGTATGGCGTAGCCTTAGAGTTCTTGGGTGCCTGTGACTGAACCAGTCTGCCATGCACCCGAGTATCCCATTTATCAATGTGTAGGGAGTAGTGTCCCTTACAGAGCTGTTGTGAGGATAATGCTACAGGTTAGGATGCATACAGGAGGTCTTTTCCAGCCTAAATGATTCTGATTTCTGTATGTGGCAGTACAGCTGAGCCATGTGTGAATGGAGAGAAAGGTTTTGGTTGTACTCATGCACCAATTTCAATAAACTATGTAGAAGGATAAATCATTAGCAGAGAAGATAGGACAGAGTGGAAGCAGCAGCTTAAAAGGGTTATGCCCTCTAAAAGGAAGGATGGAGGGGTATATTTCCCTAATAAGGAATGAAGATGCTAAGGATTGCTGTAAGCCAGTTGTCCTGTAGTATACCTCAAGCACTACACAGTTATGAGAATCATGGGGTACCACAAAGGCCTGTATGCTCCCTGCCTCAAGATCCTGCCTCAGGGGGTGAAAAGGGGCAACTGCCATCTTGTTGTGGCAGTCTCTGGTACAAGCAGGAATTTGCAATTACCTTCAGCAATGTGGTGGTTCAAGTGTTTGCTGAAGTCGGCGCTGTTCGGTGAAGCAGCTGTGGTAATGCTTCAGCATCGATTTTCACATTGTTTTCAATAAATGTTAAGTGTGCGCGTGAACGTGGTAGGTGAATCCACCATGGATTTGTGTAGTGCTTGGTGCGGTGAGTTTCTTTCTAGGAATTGGGATGTTGTCATAGTAGAAACCCCTTTGGGAATGGTTTCAAGCCCCAACAGGGTAGGTTTAGATTGGACATTAGGAAAAAATTCTTCACAGAAAGAGTGGTCAGGCACTGGAAGGGGCTGCCCAGAGTGGGTGGTTGAGTCACCATCCCTGGATGAGTTTAAAAGATGCTTAGATGTAGTGTTGGGGGATCTGGTTTAGGGGTGAACTTAAAGAGCAGGATCAATGGTTGGACTCGATGATCACAAGGGTCTTTTCCAACCTGAATGATTCTATGACTAGAAGAGGTGTTGTGGAGGATGGTAGCATTGTGAGAGAGAGGTTGTGTAGGATTGGTCTTTGTGTGTCTGAGTTCATATCTTGGAATGGCTAAGGTTGGAGGGGACAATCTAGTCCAACCTCCCTGCCAGGGACGGAACACCTCTTAGCCAGATTTGGTTGCTCAAGGCCTCATCCAGCCTGGCCTTGAACACTTCCAGGAGCAGGCAGCCACAACCTCCCTGGGCAATCAATACCAGAGTCTCTCCACACTTGTAATGAAGAACCTCTTCCAAACATCTAGTCTTTCTCCTTAAGTTTCAAACCATTTTCCCTTGTCCTATCTCTGGATACCCTCATGAAAAATCCCTATCCAGCCTTCCTGTGGGTTCCCTTCACATATAGGAAGGCAGCTGTCAGATTTCCCCAGAATCTTCTCTTCCCTAGGCTGAACAACCCCTGCTGCCTCAGCCTATCCTCATAACGAAGGTGCTGCAACCCTTGGACCATCTTTGTGCCTTCCTCTGGACTTGCTGCTCCAACAGTTCTGTGTCCTTCCTGTGCTGGGGACACCAGAACTGGATGCAGTATTCCAGGTGGGATCTCACAAGAGCAGAGTAAAACATGGAGATCGCCTCTCTTGCTCTGCTGGCCACACTTCTCTTGATGCATCCTAGGATATTGTAGTTAAGTAGCTGAAGTTTAAATATCAGTTGCCTACATTTGACAGCCCTTGTGTGTTTTGAAAAATAAATAAAAATAATTAGAGGGGAAGGTGGGGGTGTGGCTCTTCAGGGGCAATAGAGCAGGGTTACTGGATGGCTGCAGGTGAGTGAGAAGGGAAGGAAAAAAAGGAGGTAAAAAAGAATGAGGGTGGGGAAAGAGTAAGGATAGAGGAAAGACAGGGCAGCATTAAGTAGAATGACTTTGAACTTAGCATAAAAAATGAAAACAGGAAAGGGAAGGAATGGGAACACTCAATCTGCACCATTGTACAAGTGGGTCACAGAGAGGATGTATGTGGCTATGAGTACCTTGACACAGATGCTAACCCATGGACCAAACTGCTGCTGGCCTTGCTAGTGTTTTCTGCACTGCACATCCTCACTTCTCCTCCTGCTCCAGTACCAGTTGTTTTGAAAGAGGCCCTCACTTGTCTTTATTTTGCCATCAGCTTGTTGCCTGTCTGGAACAGAGTGGCTGCCCTTTACTGCCCTCTTCTCTAGCGATCAAGGATCCAGTAGGGTGCTTTTTCTTTACTGTGACCCATTTCAGAAGTATTTGGGTATTTTACAGTAGCTAGTGTTTGCCCTTGAGAAGTTAAAGTACATTTTGCAATAAGAAGAAAGGGCAAATGGATTGTAAAGGAAAAAATAATGTGACTGTTGATAGGAAGAGCGAAGGAAAGCGTGTTGTGTTAGCAGGAATGAAGAAATGGAAACTTACATTTCAGATTTCTTACTTTTTTTTAACAGAACTGTTAGGCTGGTGATGTCCAATAACCAGCACAGCACAGGTCGGACAATTCTGGCAGGTGTTCTGACCACTGTGAGAGATTGTCTGATGAAGAGCATAGGTTTTTTTATTTTATTTTGTTTTTCCTCCAAAGGGTAGAGAGCTTTAGAGCTAAGCTGCAGGATAGCAGAAAGCTTCCCCATAGACTGAGCTTCGTACCATACGACTAGAATGTTGTTCTGCTAAAGCTCACTTAACTGCAGCTTTCTCTTGCTTTGCTTTGTGTTCTTGCCAAACTCTTGATCTAATTTGTAATGGTGTCCTGAGCTGCTTTCTGCTTTCAGTTGGATAAAGCATCTTCATGACAGTTACGGTTATAAAGTCACTGTGCTGTCACTTCTTTCATTTTCTCCCAGTTTATTGACAAAGAGGTTATAGAGGATTGGCCTAGTAATAGATTTGCAGAGGGAAACATTTTGCTGGGGTTTTAAGAAATCATTTTGCTGATTTTAGCAAAGAAGGAATTCACATGATGAGGGCTCGTCTCATCAGTCCCCATGGAAACCTGCCCAGCTAATGTGGAAGACAATTGCTCGTGTGTGCTTCACTGGTAAATGATCCACCCGTGGTGTCTGTGCTGAGCATCTGGCCAGAGCCAGAGCTGGGTAGCACCTCTCCCAGTGCTGCCCAGAGAACTCTGCATGTGTGGAGGCAGGTAACAAGGCAACGGAGCCCCTGGACTGACCCGGGGCTGGCAGTGAGGGGAGATGACGCTGGGAAGAGAGAGTCTCTGAAGGATAGATTGCACAGACTGAAAAGACAAAACCAGGCAGGTAGAGGCAATGGGAAGCCAGAGGCCTTCCATATGAGGGTGTGCACTGGAGATAGTGCTGGTGGTAGATTTTTACATTAAGGGCTGCAAAAACTAGAGCACAGTCCCTTTCAGTTTCTGTAGCAGAAGCAAACTGCTGCCTGAGTTCCTCCTGCTGGGAGAACATTGCTGTGAAGTGTGGCCGCAGCCTTGTGTAGGAATGTTCTGCCTAGAGAATAGCATCCTACTGGGTTTTGTACTGGCTTGGGGGCTCACTCTATAGATTTCAACCCTGTTGAGAGAAAATGGACTGTACCTGGTGGAATTTGTGCTTCTACCAACTTTCTTTTTTTATAAGAGAAAGCAAAATTGCATTCATCTTTTTAAAAACCCACGAAGTGAAGGATTTAGAAGTCATGATCTTCTAGGATGAATGAATTTGGTATAAATTTGTCATACTGTGCACAGTGCAAACGGTTTTCTTCTAGAAGAGACCTGTTCTTGTCTTCTGCAGGGGATGTTTGGAGAGGAATGAAAAGCAGTGTGCTACAGCATGACCCATGTTTCATTTGCTGGATAAACTGAAAGATTTGGAGTTGATGAGTCTGGAGAGTGCAGGAATGAAAAAACACATGGTCTTGAGATTCCCAAGATGGATTTTCATTCCTGCCGTAAGTTCCATTTCTAAGCAGTGATAATTCACAGATTACTGAGGCTGGAAAAGACCCCTGAGATCATCCAGCCCAGCTTATGACCTGACCTCACCACATCAGTCAAACCATGGCACTAAGTGCCACATGCAGTCTGTCCTTAAACACCTTCAGGGATGGGGACTCTACCACTGCCCTGGGCAGTCCATTCCAGTGTCTGATCACCCTTTCCATGAGGAAGGGCTTCCTCACATCCAACCTAACCCTGCCCTGGCAGCTTCAGGCCCTGCCCTCTCGTCCTGTTGCTAGTTGTATGGGAGAAGAGCCTGACCCCCACCTGACTACAACCTCCCTTCAGGTAGTTGTAGAGAGGAAAAAGGTCTCCCCATGGGTCTTCCTCTTCTCCAGGCTAAACACCTCCAGCTCCCCCAGCCTCTCCTCATCAGACTTTCCCTCCAGTCCCTTCTCCAGCTTTGTTGCTTATCTGAACCTGCTGCAGCTCCTCAATCTCCTTCTTGAAGTGAGGGGCCTGGAACTGCCCCCAGTACTTGAGGTGAGGCCTCACGAGTGCCAAGTAATTGTCAGTGTTGTGCTTCTGTTTCCTTCTGAGGTATCTTTCAAGCTTTAGGGATGTGATGTGTAAGTCAGCTGCTTGAACCCGGTGTGAAGCCTGTCCTGTTGACAGATTTAGGAAATGTGCAGAGAGCCTCCATTTTTCCACTTACTAATTGTTTGATAATTTGATTTTGCACTGTTAACTGTCCTTGAACGCAGGGGGCTGGTGTGTACGAGCTGTCACATAACTGGCTACTTAAGGACATCTACTGTCTGAGCCTTTCTCAGGTATTTAAATTGGAAATGGCAACGGAAACCCATTGAAGCAGAGGCTTCCTTCTCTATATCACTTACTGTATTCTGTTTGTAGAAGAAACCCAAACAAACTCCAACATTAAAGGAACAGCTCCAGGGCACAGCAAGGCCCACAGGTGTTTTTACCTCTTCCAGGAACTCACTACGTGGCCTGTGTGTGGGACTTGATAAAACCTGCCTTGTGCAAACAGACCTTCTGTGATGGTGTATTGCTTCTCAGGAAGATGTCTCTGTTGTGGAACGGTGTCACAGTGCAAATAGAGACTGCTGCCGGGACTGATACATGAGGCAGTTTTGGTGATGGGTAGACCCACCTTCCACACCTCCCTCTGTGTTGGGAAGTGGGTTCAGGGGGCAGGTGTGCTTTCGTTGTGTTTCTGAAGAGCTTCTCCACAGTTCTTTTGTTTCATTTGCAGGAGAGATGTTTTTAGTTGAGTATAAAGGTGACAACAGTCAAGCTTGGACTTGAGGTTACTACAGTGGCACTAGATCTCAGTTTGATTAGGCAAGCATGGAAAAACAGCAGTTGTTTTGATCAGCTTTGTCAGTTGAGCATCTGGGTTGCCTAGGGGAGTGAGTAGCGTAGTGCATTGCAAATGAGTGGACTGTCAACATCACATTGCTCATTCAAAGCCCTACAAGTGTTTATTATTCATGAGGCACAGCATCCATCCAGGTGTTGGACAGACCTCAATGAGATTACAGTGCAGAAGGCGTGGACAGCAACCTGACTTCTCTGTACGTCCTCCTTTCCTTGCAGGTATTGAGAACCTGCCATTTGAACTGCAGAGGAACTTCCAGCTCATGCGAGATCTGGATCAGAGGACAGAAGGTGAGTGTTAGAAGTGGTTTTGTCCAGGAGACAGAAATCATGCAGCTTTGTCCTGGGGCTCTCAGGGCAGGGGAGGAAACATATGAGTGCTCTGATCTAGAAGTCTCTCTTGGTGAAGGGCACTGCAGTGTGTGTGTTCATGTGTCTTTCTGTATCTGACGACAAACTTGTTTCAGACCTCAAGTCAGAGATCGATAAGCTGGCCACGGAGTATATCAGCAACGCACGGACTTTGTCTTCAGAGGAAAAACTTAGTCTTCTCAAGCAAATCCAGGAGGCCTATGGGAAATGCAAGGAGTTTGGGGATGACAAAGTTCAGCTGGCTATGCAGACCTACGAGATGGTATGAAGGGAAGTGTTTAGTGCTTAATGTATGAAAGGCTGTGCCAACACCCCCAGTCTTCCAAGGCCCTCATCTCTCTTTTGAGTTTCTTCCCGCAGTTGCTTCTTAGCTCTTAGTGCAAGCCCCATACCCTCTCCTCTGTGCCCATTCTGGCAGTGTTCTGTGGTAATTCCTGGCCACTGTCATCTTTGCAGGTTGATAAGCATATCCGGCGCCTGGACACAGACCTCGCTCGCTTTGAAGCAGACCTGAAGGAGAAGCAGATAGAATCGAGTGATTATGACAGTTCCTCCAGCAAGGGCAAGAAGAGTGAGTACCACCACTGGGCTGCAGACTGATACAGGAGGCAGCCAAGTGACTGTGGAAGTGGTGGGGATGAAGGCAGGCACTGGAGTGGTGCAGATCAAAGACTGTTACGCTGGAATCTGAAGGACAGGTAAAAAGGTGGTGACCTGGGCCCTTCTTGTATGAGCATAGTCAAGGCTGCTAGATAAAGTTAAGCCGGGGTGCATGGCCCAAATCCAATACACACTCCAAATTAGGAGTGTGTTTTAGTGCTGGAGAGGTTGTTACTGTCAGATGTCTGTTTGGATGGAGTGGCAGCTACAACACTTTGTTTTCCTCTTCTTACCAGAGGGGCGAACCCAAAAAGAGAAGAAAGCTGCCCGTGCTCGCTCTAAGGGGAAGAACTCTGATGAGGAGGCACCAAAAACTGCCCAAAAGAAATTGAAGCTTGTGCGCACGTAAGTGTTTAAAGAGATGTGTGGGAATGAGGAGCAGCACGGCAAGTCAAACCAAGGGAGGCAGCAAAACTTCCCTGGGAAAAATCTGATCCCTAGCCAGTCTAGATAATTTGTCCCCGTCCCTCCTCGGGAACCAAGAGAAAGGAGACCTTTGAATCCTTTCAGGGACGTGTGGCATGAAGGGGAAAGGAGGTCATTTCAGTGGGGTTGGGTGTATGTGTCTAAAACAGAGAGGTGGCTGTCCTTGGCAAACATGGCCATTGGAGACAGGAAGGGACTCAAAGCCAGTGCTTTTGCTGACCTACTTTATTCTTGTCCTGCAGTAGCACAGAGTATGGGATGCCTTCAGTCACCTTTGGAAATGTGCACCCTTCGGATGTATTGGATATGCCCGTGGACCCCAATGAGCCTACTTACTGCCTCTGCCACCAGGTCTCCTATGGAGAGATGATTGGCTGTGACAACCCAGATGTAAGAGTCTGCACTTGATGGGAATGGAGAAGGAAATGGAGAGAGTCTTGGGCAGGAAATCTTGTCCTGGTTGGGTGGAGCCTGTCATAGTGAGCAAAGAGAGGGTTTTCCTCTGGTAAACTCGAGGGGTGACTTGTTCTGACCTGTTAAGTGCCTCTTTTGTCAGAGTTTTCCGTAAAATGACAGGTTGCTTTCTTGCCCCCACAAATAGCAGGCAAGTAAAGAAGTTCTCCTTGCTAACAGTGTGTGTAGGTTGGGGGTGAGTCTTCATTCCCTGATCACTGCTAGGGATTTAGGAGTTTATCAAATGTTGGGAAGCTTTGGTAGCCCAGAAGCAAAAACTGCTCTTTAACGGACTGCTCTCCATCACAACAGTGTTCCATTGAATGGTTTCATTTTGCCTGTGTGGGCCTGACAACAAAACCGAGAGGAAAATGGTGAGTAAACAAGCAACCTGGAGAGCCCACTGATCTTTGGAAAGGGAAGTCCCCAGTGGCAGAGGGGAGGGCACTGTATATACACATTTAGAAAACCTCTTAAAAGAAAAATCTGAACCAAGTCTTTGTCTGGGACCTTGAAAAAGGTTCTTTGGGACTGTACGTTCAAGGTTCATATCATGCCCTAAATGCTGGCTTTTTATTCCTTTTTAACAGGTTCTGCCCTCGCTGTTCCCAGGAGAGGAAGAAGAAGTAAAATCCCAAGAGCCCTCAGTTCTGCTGCAGGAGCTCTCTTCCCCCTGCCAGGGCCTCATCCCAGCTCTCCCAGCCTTTGGGGCCTTGGCTGGGCGGGGGTCTTGCCCTGTTTGTGGTTTGGGCCATCCCTGGAATGGTGTGTACCCTCACGGTGGTTTCTGTGTGCTCTGTATCCCTGGTTGCTTCCGAATCCCTAAGGGAGGCCCTCTCTGTGTACTATTCCAAACAGGTCTCTGAACCTCAAAGGGAAAGAATGAGGGCACCAGGGTAGCCACCAGATTCCCAGGGATTCAGGTAGCCCCTGATTTTACTTGGCTTTCCTTCAGCCTCCTCAGAGTTCATTGCCTGCTCTCTGCTTAGAGAACAAGGGTATGGGATGGGGGAAGGAAAGGAGGTAAGTCTGCAGCATTTTAGGTCTTTGATTTTCCTGGATCTTTTTCAGGAGAGAGGGAGTAACCAGGCCACTTCTTAAACTCGTGGGCCAGTTGAGAGACTGCAAATTTAATGTACTCTCTATCTTTAAGCATTCCATTACTGGCATTTTGTTGGGGAAAGGAGGGAGAGGACTGTTTAGAGCTAGCTTCGTCTCTTTTTCCTTGGGTAAAACTGCTGGTCTGGGAAGCACATCATGCAAAAGAGGAAGAATTTCTGACCACATGGGGAGAAGCGGCTTGATGGAGCCTGTCTTCCCGCCCCAAAATTCTGCCTTTCTTTTGTGCAGTGGTGCTTCTCCATTATGTTGATGATGGCGAGTTTGGGGATTCAGATCCCACGTGTGTAAACAGAATTAAATAAAGTTAACTGAAGCAAATATTCCATTTGCCTTGCTGTCACCTCCAGAGTAAACTGTGGCAATCGGTGTCTTTATTCTCTTGCACAGGTCTGCTTTTATTCTAAATGGCGAGTGTGGTGCAGCTTTTTCAGGTACTGGCCCGAACGGTGGTCATAAGTGACTTTCTGCCTAAGTCAGGCTTGACGATGGACCTAACAGACTTCCAAAAGGTTCCTGAGCTCTCCAGTGGTGTGAAAAATACCTGCCTCTTCTGTCATGCTCTCACAAGAAGGTGAGCATTGTTCACAGTTTTATTGAATCACTTCACGAATTGTCTCCTCTTAAATGAGGAGCAGTGGAGGTTATGAAAGGCCAACCTTTGCTGTAGCCATTGGGCAGCACAGCTCAGCCAACCTTTGCTGTAGCCATTGGGCAGCACAGCTCAGCCAACCTTTGCTGTAGCCATTGGGCAGCACAGCTCAGCCAACCTTTGCTGTAGCCATTGGGCAGCACAGCTCAGAAAGAAAGCTGTCGGGGCAAACCATGCACATCCAAGAATGTGGATGGCTGCGTTTTCCAGGTAGTCTGACAACTTCCACCCCAGTGGGTCATGTTCACCTTGGATCATAGAATCATTAGGGCTTGGAAGGCACCTTGAAAGATCATCTAGTCCAATCCCCTCACCACAGCTCTTTCATAAGCACTTACTGATTTTTATTCTGTCTCTTAAATTCCCAGTAAACCTCTTTCTCAGGCCTTACAAGACGTACAACACAGAATACAAATCAGACTGAAGCATCCATTGGTCTAGGTGATCCTGCCCCGGCAGGGGGACTGGACCATACGATCCCACAAGGTCCCCTCCAATCCCAAATCATAGAATCATTTGGGATCAGAAGGGACCCCAAAAGATCATCCAGTCCAACACCTCCACCACAGCAGGATGACCTAGACCAAGTCGCACGGGAACACAGCCAGGGGGGTTTTAAATGTCTCCACGGAAGGAGACGCCACAACCCCAGTGGGCAGCCTGTTCCAGGATAAACTCTTCTTCCTGTTGGTCTCTGCTATTCAGGAGCTTTACACCTGAAACATGAAGTGTTTTCTTCATGTAGATAACTTCTATGAGGATCAGTGGAGCATTCTGCTCCACTGCATGTAATCATGCAGCCAAATCTCTTGTAGGGGTTTGTGTTGAAACCCTTCAGAAAACCATGGTGCTCTGGCCTTGTAGTTGCTATGGGAACCTTGCCAAGGTCATCAGTTCAGAAGCTGCTGTGAAATCGTCTCTCCAAGTGAGGTAGTATTGAGCCAGTCTTTGCTTTTGCTTTTGCTTTGTGGTTGGCTTCTCACTGAAGTTCTTAGTGAGAAGAACTCATGTAGTGTGTGGTACCACCACTGTAGCCTGGATCTCCATTCACAGATTGGTTTAGACCATTGTCTTAGGATGTGTCCCCTTAAACAGAGAGGAAGTAAGTTCTGGAAGGTGTTGATTGCATGTCTGGTGCGCTCTTCATTGCAGGAGATGCTCCGTGAGAAGACTGTGTCAGGAGAATAGATTTTTTCCTTCAGCTAGGTTTTGTCCAAGCACCGGCTGGGTGCTCAAGTAACAACAAAGGGAGAACGTGGACTGAACTCAAAAACAGGCTCTGGGCAAAGTGCAGCGGTGACAAAGGATGGAAACACTCCACTGAGCAGTTTGGTTTTGGTAGGGTAGGACACGACTGTAATGGCCACCATTAGCAACAGGCTTTCGAGGAACTAGAAAGGCTGGAGAGATGTTTGAAGTGGTGGCCCTGTAATGAAGCCACTGCTGATGGAGAGTAGGAAGTATTCTGTAAATGCACGTGATGTAATGTGAAAGCAGCAGTGTGTTGCACCCCAGAGCAAGAAATGTGACCTCCTGTTGCTTGGATGCTGCTTACTGTGCAGGAGGAGCTGTGGTCAGGGTGGCTCTGGTGTGGGAAGCACAAGTCCTGGTCTCCTGCAGGCAGTGCAGACGCCAAAAGGAGACGGCAAATGGGACTGCTGCTGTTTTCAGGCTGAAGCCTGGCCACACGTTTACTGCTTGGAAGAAAGGAAATGGATATTGCATGGCTACTGCCCCTTAGTAACCACAGGAGGTAAAAGGAAATCAGCAGAAGCTAGAAATCACAAAGCACGAGGAGGAAGCCTGTGGCAGCAAAGCCTGCAAGCAGCAAGGCTGGGAACAGAAGCAGCTTTCTTTTGGTGTTGATCTAACTGAACACAGCACATATGCATCACCAACTGCAGATAGCAGAACTGCTTGTCAGGAGAGGAGCAGGAAGTGTTCTGTAAATATTTGTTCTGTGTTGGTGTCATGTGGGGATGGTCTACTTCCCAGACAAGCAGAAAGGAGGATATTAAATAACATCTAGTGGTTAGAACAGCAGTCTTCAGCAAATGGTGGTGGCCGTCCACCCGAAAGCGTCTCTGATCTGCTCTGTCAGAGCATGCAAGATCTGCTCTCTGTCAGGCTCTGGACTGCTAGGGAGAGCTCACAAGGCTGGAAAAGAACCAACTTTAGCAGTGTCAAGAAGGCTACCACAGCAGTCCAGGTGTGAAACACCGGAACAGCAGAGAAGTAAATTGCTTCTCCCTAAAACAAGCAAGAAATCCAGATCAAGGAAATCAAATCGGTTTCACAAAGTAGAAAAACTAAAGGTCAAAAGCTGCTTGTTGTCATTTACTTTTTTAAGAAACAGCATTAATAGTTACAGGCATCGCGGGGCTGGAAATTGGATCTGAAAAGTTTGCTTCTCCTAGAATTAGGATTGGAGCTTAAAGAGGGGATACACGAAGTTAAAGTAATCATGAACTCCTTTACAGAACTGGCTAGCTTGCAAAATTCCTGGAGCAGCTGTCGGTGCCACATAAACACTTTCTAAAATGGAGCTGGAGAAATTGCTCTTTCAGAGTGGATTGGAAATAATCTTGATGATTAAAGCAAGTCTGAGTTTCAATAGCTGGAGCCACACAGCACCACAAGAGGGAAGCCTTTGGCCAGCCTCTTTGAGCCATCTCATTGAGCATAATTGGTTGTGCTCACAAATGATCAGCTTATCTTGTCCAGCTGTGATTGCTCCCGTTGCCCTTTTGTCACTGGTTTGTCACGATGGCCAGCTCCTTAGCACAGTGTGAATGAGCCAAATACAAACAACAGGGAGCCTCCATGGCCACTTTGCCTTAACGGGCAAAAAGAGCACTAAGGGACACAAATTTAAGGCTAACATTAAGGCTCCATTTCCCAGCATAAACAATCACTTCACCTCCCCACAACAAAATGAGCAATACAAAGAGAGAAGATAACAAGCCCTTAGATGTTTTCCAATCCCCAGCTCTATGACCTGCTTCCTTCAGGGAGAAAAAACCTGTCAGTCCTTTCGGGACACATACCCACCCCCATCTTCCCAACCCTTCCCCCTGCTTTCCAGAGTCGGTTCCTCGGTCCTGTCTGTCCAGCAAGCTCTGCTCCCTGGGCTCTGCTGCCGCTGTCTCTGCTCCAAGCCATGACCAGTGGGACCAGCAGTTTCATCTCCTGCCAACACAGCAAGTGATTAAACTACCCCTGTAGCTCAGCCTTTCATTAATTGCTCTGTGGACATTAATGATGTCGCTATGTGCCCAGAGCAGTGCTGAGCCTCAACAGGGTGTGCAAGGCTTCTGCGCTCGAGCAGAGAGAGGCTCAGCTGCAGAATGTGTTTCAGTGACACTCAGATTATTAGGATCAGTTCTTAGGAGACATGTGTAGATGTATCTTGGAGAATGATTGGAAGGTACCCACGGAGCTTCCCCTTCAAAGCTTCATCTGTTCAGCTTCCCCTTCAAAGCAGAGCTGCTGTCAATCCTAAATCAGGTCAGATACATGTTGAGGGCAGCAAGACATTGACAGTCTGCTGAACATGAGCCAGCAGTGTGGCCAAGAAGGCCAATGACATCCTGGTCTGCATCAGAAATTGTGTGACCAGCAGGACTAGGGAGGTGATCCTGCCCTGTAGTCAGCACTGGTGAGGCCCCACGTCAAGTACTGGGCACAGTTTTTGCCACCTCAATACAGAAAGAGCATTGAGGTGCTGGAGCTGGTCTAGAGAAGGGCAACAGAGCACCTGAGGGAGCCAGGGCTGGTTAGTCTGGGGAAAAGGAGGCTTGAGGGCAGACCTTACTCCTCTCTACAGCTACCTGAAAGGTGGTAGCAGCAAGAGCAGGGTCGGTCTCTTCTCACTGCTAACAGGTGGCAGGACCAGGAGAAATGGCCTCAAGTTGTGCTGGGAGGGGTTTAGGTTGGATACCAGGAAAAACTTCTTTACAGTCAGTGTAGTTAAGCCCTGGAACAGGCTGCCCAGGGAGGTGGTGGAGTCACCACCCCTGGAGGTGTTTAAAAATCGCTTGGATGTGGTGCTCAGGGACAGGATTTGGCGGTGGGTTGAGATAGGTTAGTAGGGTTAGGTTGAGGTTGGACTGGATCTTGCAGGTCTTTTCCAACCTCAGTAATTCTGTGAATATATAAAAAAGCTGGGATAGGAAGCGGCAGTTAAGTGGCTCCAGGTGAACGGTGGTGTTGCTGAAGAGCTTGACCATCTAGAGATCACAAGTTGTCAGCAAAGAGAAGCATTCTCAAGAGACAACCAGCTTATGCTGGCCGAAGGTAAGACCAGGTCCTCCTGGGATGATCCTCACTGCAGACATACGTTGTTGAGAGGTGGTCGTTCCAGACAACAGCAGGATTGCTCCCCTCTGACATCTACGCGTGGCACTTTCTCCAAGTCCCAGAAGGGAGGAATGTGAAGCAAGTGCCCGCAGGGCACTGAGGTGGCTGAGCCCAGACCACAGTGCAGCTGTTGTGTGGACGGGCAACAGGAATGCGCGTGCTGCAGATCTCCTGGCGCAGGGCAAGGCACTCTGGTCACGTACTGTCAAGTGCTAGTTGGCAGATTGCTTGGGGTAGAGCAATGATCCAAACTTCTGAGTGCGCTTAGAGTGAGGAACCTACACGCAGCAGACTTGACTGCTTTGGCAGTTGCTGAGCCGTTATCTCTTGTGTCGTCGCCCACGGCTCTGCTTTTTGCCTGCCACGTGAGCCAAGAGGACAAGCTGTTTGTGGAGGCATCGGCAACCTGAGTGGCCGCATCTGGCTGAGTGTGCACTCGGAGGGCTCTAGAGCACAAAGAAGACCGCAGCATTCAAAGGGTTAAAGACTTAACAGGAGGAAATGTTCTGTGTTTCTTTCCACAGACAACTGAGGGAAGTTTCTCCAACTCCATTGCCTAACAGTTGCACTATCAGAAGGAACATAACCCTTTTTATCTAATAAAATGCATTTAATGTGTAAAAATAGACATCTTGATTAAGTTATGTAAATGTGCTTCTGAATGTATGCAAAGGAGTCAAGTGTTAGTTTAAGAAGACATCTTTGCCCAAGGCTTTAGGACTGGCAAACCTGTGACAAACACTGAGCTCCTGAAGCCTGGTGTGAGGCAGATGTTCACCAAGTTGCCAGTTTTGGTCAATTTTTACAGAGGTACCGTTTCATTTATGTGGTTTGAAAGATGGAAACTCATTCAGAGCTGAAAACCAGGCTGGGAGAAGACTGAAATTCTTTTTGACGCATCAACAGCAAGCAAGAAAACAGTGCGAGACCTCAAGATCTCCTCATTCTGAAAGTCTGAAGGAGCCAGCTGTTGGAAGGACCTAGGTAGGTGTCATGGAAAGATTTCGATGGGAAGAGACCTTTCTGGAGGTCTGTAGTCCAAGCCCCTGCTCACACTAGGGATAGCTCTGTGGTTCAGTCAGGTTGTTCTTGCACTCACCAAGCCTTCCTGCCTGGAAGGACTGTCCCACTGCATTCCAGCCGGCTTCGTGAACCGGCTTCGTGAACCCGCGCCTTTACGTTGCGCTGCTCACTCTAGGAAGTGTTTTTAAATGCTGGTTTTGCAATTAAATATTGAGCTCTCTAAGTGACAAGGACGAGGTGCTGAATTCCCTTCTCCTTAACAAAACAAAATGTAAATGAAATGTCTGGATCAGTGTCTATTTTAAATGCACAGTCCCTGTATTCACATATCCTCCCAGTTAAAACCAGTGCCGATCTCACTGCACAGCCTGCAGTTCCCAGTGTACTCCCACAGCTCTCAGCCGGTGACAGCAAACCTACCGAAATGAAACACAGCCCCTGAATGAAGATTCATTTAACCTGTGATTCAATCCTGCCCTCAGCTCCACAAGGACATGATTTCACAGCTGAGCTGAGACTGGGGGGCGATTCTGCAGCGACACGGAGCCAACCTGACACCCTGACACCCTTTGCTTACGGCTGCAGTCCTTGAAGCTGCTGTGCCAAGTGTTTTGTGTCCAGCCACGCTGACAGCCGCTTGCCCACGGTGACTGTGGTCACAGCTTTTCTGGCCCACATCAGGAAGTGCTCAGCCGTGGGAAGCGCTGCGTCAGCTGCAATTTGTGGGGGGCACGGGTGACACGGGGACCCGGGCTTCGGACTCTGAAGTGAGACATTGGCAGGGACATGTGAGTGTCCTTGAAAATCAGCAGTGTGAGGCTCTGAGCACTTCGTGCTGGTGGTCCCAAAGCCTCTTTTACAGGACCATTCCCCCTCTTGCCTGGGGAGGCTGTACTGTGCAGAGAGCAGCGCTTGGGCTCTCGCATGCCTGAGCCCAGGGGAAGACCAGCTGGTGCTCCAGTGACCTGCTGGAGGTTCAGGAAGTGGCACAGCCACCTGGAAAAGATCAGTCCAGCCATCACTATATCCCTCAGCAGAGGACTTGCCCCCAGCCCCCGCTGCGTACATTGACCCCATGGCCCCAGCACCTTCCTTCCCTCCTTGTGATGTGCCTGTCTCCCCTCACACCCCACAAGCACAAGCCTGCTCCAAGAACTGGAGTCCTTCCACTCTGCCACCCTTACAACTGTCAGCTGCCGCCTGAAGTCTGTGCCCCCATATCCCAGCAACCCTGGCTGTGATGTCATCCCAGCAACCCTGGCTGTGATGTCATCCCAGTATCACCAGGGCTACCAGCCACAGGCAACATGCTGTGGTCTAGGGTAGATATGGTGAGACTGCTGTGCCTGTTGGGTGAGTGACTCCTGCCTCCATCCCCAACCCACCTCCCAGGGCCATCTCAGAGCAGGGAGGAGCTGGGGGAGAGCTGGGGGCAGCTGAAGGCCGAGGATGGGAAAGAGAGGGGATGGAGGGATGTTCCCATGGAGGGTGGGAGGGTCATGGAGGGGGAGGCCAGAAGCAGTGGGCAGGTGGGTAAGGCTGGGGTTTTAGGGGGGAAAAAATCCAACACCCCCCCAAATAACAGAAGCAAACCAGTCCCTCTGCCAAGCCCAGAGGGAACCACTGCCCCTCAGCCCGCTCCAAGCACTGAACTGTATTTCTTGTCCCCTTTGATTTTTTATTGTGGATTCCTTTTCATTTGTGACTCTTCTTTCCTTCTTCTTTATTTTCCTTTTCTTCCGTTTTCTCTTTTTTCTTCACTCTTTCACATCTTTTCCTTCCTTTTTTCTTCTCTCTTTTCCACCCTGGCTAAGGAGGATTAATCACTCTGCCTTCTCCCCCAGGTCTGTTGCTGACCTCGCTGACATGCACTGCTGCTTATCCGCTGCCTCCCGCTCCTGGTAGCCCCTTGTCAGACAAGGAGTACCAGGTCTTCTTTGGCGCCCTGTGGCCCCCTTGGAAGGCAGATGTGGTCTGCCAGGTGAGAAGGGTACACGGCTGCCTCAGCCCTGCCATGCAGAAGCTGGATGAGGAGGAGAACCACGGCCGCATCCCCAAAGGCAAGGGCATCACCCCACCTCCAGGGGTGGGCATCTCCCCGCCTGGAGCAGTGCCAGGAGTTTCCCTGGACTGAAAATTGCACAGGGCTGAGGGAACGGTGCTGGGATGGGCCATCTGGAGGTCTCTCTAGCCAAAAGCGCAGCTCGGAGGAGGACACTCTCAGCACTAGTGTGTCCTGGCTTCTTGCAAGGGTTTTCTGGCCTCCCTGGGCACCCTTCCAGAGCTGCACCATTTCCCTGGGGGAAAAAAACCGCTTTGCCTTGTGGTCATTTCTGACCTCCCAAGCTGGAACCTGCAAGTTTTTCAGTCATGTGTTTTTGGGCACCACTGAGAAGTGTTTGATTTGGTCACCTCGTAGTTTCCCTTCAGGTCTCTGTGGGCTGCCATTAACTCACTTCACCATCCCCTCTTTAACCAGCTGAACAGCTGCTCCAACCTCTCCCCATGGTTCCAAGCTGAAAGCACTTCAGCGCTCTCCACCTTGCAGCCTGACCACCTCTTTCCAGCTTAGAATCATAGAATCATTAGGGATTGGAAGGGAGCTCAAAAGATCATCTAGCCCAACCCCCCTGCCACAGCAGGATCACCTAGACCAAGTCATACTGTCAGTCTGGGTTAGAAGAGACCACAGGATCATCCAGTTCCAACTCCCCTACCATGGGCAGGGACACCCCACCCTAGACCAGGCTGGCCAGAGCCCCATCCAGCCTGGCCTTAAACACCTTCAGGGATGGGGCCCCAACCACCTCTCTGGGCAACCCATTCCAGGCTCTCACCACTCTCACGGTGAAGAACTTCCTCCTCACATCCACTCTAAATCTACCAATCTCTAGCTTTGCTCCATTCCCCCAGTCCTGTCACTACCTGACATCCTAAAAAGCTTCATCTGGGGTTTAGCGCAAAGCCTGACTCACGGGCTCTCAAGGGCCTTTAGGAAAGCTTGGGCTGACAAGCTGTTCCTCAAGTGCTCCGCAGCTCAGGAGCCCTGAAGGAACCCAGTTCAGGAAGTGCCATAGCAACAGCCCCTGTAAATGGCCGCAGTGACGCTCTCCCTGCACCCTGCCCTGGGGGAGTGAAGTGGCCAAATTATATCTGTGCAGCTGCAGCACTTGGGACTCCTGCTGCTGCATTTTACTGCAGAGGAAAAAAATAGGAACCGTTTTCTCATGACAAATATATCTTTACATTTAGTGATGAACAGCAGCAACCGACTGCGCCTGTTGGGACTGCACCTTGGGGGCCACTCTTCCTTGTTTCAGCAAACGTCAGGGGAACGTGTCCCACCCTGCATCACTGAACCCAGGGATGGGTCCTGGGGTCCACTCGCTTGTGGCCACCTGCAGTGGTGGTGGGGCACCCAGGGCCTCTCCCTGGTTACTTTCTTGGCAATGCCCGGTGCCTCGTCACTGCTCCTTGGCACGTCCAGTCACACTGTGCTGACAGCTGTGGAGAACAGGAGCATCTGGCAACGCCAGGAAATGGAACAGTTTTGCAGGATGCCCTCTTTGCTGCCTGTTTCTCCATTCCTCAGCCTAACAAAACATTCTGGCAGACTTTATTCCCTACTGTGTTCTTGCTGAGTCCAGTTTTGGGGCTATTTTGCAAGTCAGTGCTCTTTGTTCTGTGAGGGAACACTTCAGAGAATCATAGAATCATTATAGATTGGGAGGGACCTTGAAAGATCGTCTAGTCCCATCCCCCTGCCTCAGCAGGATCACCCAGACCAAGTCATAGAGTCAGTCAGGGTTGGAAGGGACCGCAGGATCATCCAGTTCCAACTCCCCTACCATGGGCAGGGACACCCCACCCTAGACCAGGCTGGCCAGAGCCTCATCCAGCCTGGCCTTAAACACCTTCAGGGACGGGGCCCCAACCACCTCTCTGGGCAACCCATTCCAGTCAGGGTTGGAAGGGACCGCAGGATCATCCAGTTCCAACACCCCTGCCATGGGCAGCCAGTCTGAACCCATCACATCACATCACATGGCTACTTGCCTGTTTTCTTTTTAACCCTCCAAAGACTAAGAACAGAGTCCTTGTAGGATCCTGGGAACAGGAAGTCTGGGAAGACAGTGAAAGGGGAGATAACGTGGGATAAAGGGCAGAAGGGTGAACTGAAACCCTGAGTGGTTTGGAGGAGCACCTGGAGTCAGGAGCCAGAACAGCACAGAGCTGTGCTCTCCCCCTGGGGCAGAGAGCTGACAGCTTTGACTTTCCCTTCAGCCACAGCCTGCCCTGAAAACAGCCATCTGAGAGGTCCCCATCTCCTGTTGTGCCCAGGCCAAGGGGGCAGATGCCAAAACCTTTGGCTTCCTCTGGATCCCACATGTCTCTCTTGCCCCTCCCCAGGGCCAGTGTGCTCCGAATTCCCCAAGCCGAGGCAGTTCAAGACCTTCTGCGAGTTCACTCAGTACCGCTGCGTCAGTCAGCAGTTCTACATCAAGGTGAGGATTTGGGATGGGGCAGGGGGAATATCTCCTGAGGGATGGGAGGCAGGAGGAGGAGGACAAATGGAAGATAACACAGCTGGACTCATGTTTCTCCGTCCCTCCTCCACTCAGCAAATCCCGTGCTCAAGCTTGTCTCCACAAGTCCTCCAGCGGCTGGAGCATCCCCACTCTGCGGATTCCAGGGCAGGGCACAAAAGCTCCCCAACACAAAAAGGTAGGGCTGCACTGGGTGCCCCTGCTCACTTGCTGCTCTTCTGCAGCTACTCTTCCCCAAGAGTAGCTTTCTGGCTGCCCTCAGAAAGGTGTCCTCAACCTCCCCAAACCCCTGTCTCCCCAGCTCCACAAAAGGACACTGAAGCCCTGCTGCGTGACAGCGTTTACGCTCTGCTGAAGTACGTCTGGTCGCTGTCAGGTCAGAAGATGCAGCCAAAGTGCCGGCCCACTCGTGCTCCTGGGCTGCCAACACCGACAAGAGACAAGGGGCTGCTGAGTCTCCCACAGGACTCGGGGGTGCCAAGACCCCTACCGGGCAAGCAGCTGCTGAGTCCCCCACCTGTTCTCCAACTAGCGCCGCCATTCCCGGCTCCTCTTGTTCCACCACCTCCCAAGAAGGGATCCCCTGCACAGGTACAGCAAGATTGGGAGAAGCAGCTGCGGAAAGACATCTGGAAGATGATCCGCCTGGCCTTGTCCCTCAAGAAGAAGCTGGACACCAAGGGCTTGTCTCTGGACTCCAGCACCACACCAGAACTAGGCAGGACTGAGGAGGGGGTGCAGGAAACAGCCCCGCATGGCAGGTGAAAGGAACTTCTGTCTCCAGATCTCTCGGGGTACTGCATGCCACCTCTGCAGGGATGTCCTCGCACACATCGGGCAGTCACCCCATGGCGCTCATACCACTGCCCTGAGCAGCTGGTGAGCACAAGCTGTCTGGAGCAGCCATCCCATGGAGAGCAGGAGTGGACCTGCAGGAATCCCTCACAGACTCCCTGCTCCAGCACGGAGTGAGCCCACGTGTCTCTTGCCGTGCTCCTCACCTCTCTGAATGCAGGGTGAAGCAGATGTTTCTCAGAGCCCTGCGCAAGCAGTCCCAGGCTAGTAAGCAGAGCCGTGCTGTTCACCCAGTCCACCCTGACTCTGCAGGACCACTGCCTTCCCCTCAAGCTTCCTCTTTGTGCTCTGGATCTTCCTCGGGGCTTTCTGCTTCCCATTACACCTTAGAGAGATTTTAAGATGTTAACTGAAAGTCTACTTCTTCAGCTTGGGACAAGAGACAAGACCTAACTTCCTCCACCCGTTTCTCTGTCAGCTTCTCAGAGCTGCACGAGGACGACGCACGGATGATCCTGTGCTATGCAGTGCTGGAGGGAACCTGTCTCTCGGCACCCGTCATCCAGGCCTGGAAGGAGGTGGAAGACAAAGTCTTTGGGTTTGGAGGCTCGGTAAAGAGACAGATGTCCCCCTCTCACCCCCATTGTGCTGACCACATTGCTGTGGGGGACAGAGGTGGCAGCACTGTCCTTTCAGACTACCACCTCCTGGGAGAAGCTGATCTGGGTGCCCAGGGAGGCAATCTCCTAGCCAGGGAGGTAGGAGCTCCTCAATCTCCTTGTCCCCCACTGAACTCTCTAGGTGTGCGACAGCCTCGGGCGGCGACACATGGACCTGTGCCCGGACTGCGCCTTCTGCTCGCTGAAGAGGGAGCAGTGTCAGAACCTCAGGAGCCTGAACCGTGTTCCCTGTGAAACAGGCAGCTTCAGGGCCTACATCAACCCTCAGATCTCAGTCCGTTACTGGGCTACAGACCACAAGGTACCAAGAGCAATGCATGTCCTGCTGGCCTCTGAGAAGGAGCCTACACTGGGTGCTGGGGAACAGGAGGAGGAAGCATGGCTCTCCTCTTTATATCCCTTTGCAGGTCACTTCCCCGGATAACTATGGCATGGAGACCTTCGGAGGGCAAAGGGCAGATTACTGGTGCAGTCGCATGGCCATTCATGGCTGTAAGGACCCTCACGTGTCCCTCTGGCTGACAGCAGAGTATACTGCCTTCCAAGACAGAGACACCCAGAGCCAGGTGGGTGCCCAGTAGATGCCCCCATCCCTTCTTCTCCTCCATGTGTTTCTCTGGCCTTCATTCCCTTCTTTCCAGATCTGTGACTCGGACAGAGTTCAGCACCCCAGCTACTGTGCGTTCAAGAGCCACCAGTGTCTCCAGAAGATCCTCTACAACCAGAAGGTGAGAAGCAGCCTGCACTGCCCTCTTTACATGTCCTCCACCTCAGCCAGCCGGTGTCCCTGAAGGTCTCACTGGCCCATTGCTTTTCCCTGCACCAGGATAGAACTGGGTGCATTTGGGGGATGATGGGCAGTGACCCAAGTGCAGCTGGATGTGACTGAGGTGGTGGGATTTGCACAGACGCTGGAAGAGATGGCAGTGGAGACAGCCACTACTGCCAGCTACTGCAGAGACTGAGGAGCTGTGGGGAGCATCCCACCCACCAAGTGGTCCCTGCATATCGCTACAGGCAAGGGTCTCCCCCACCCTCTGGGGGCTTCCTAGGTGGTGACCAAAACCAAAACCACCAGAGCAGGACAGAGGACTAGCTGCTAGTTTTGGAAACACGCAGTTCAGCAGTCATCCTCCTGCTTGCCAGCTTGATCCATCTGGTGTCCCCATCATCCCAGCTCGTATTTGCCATCCAGCACAGGGGTGGGTCTTCTTGCTTTGGGAGAAGGATGGGCAGTGGTATCAGTCCTATGAACTCAGGATCTCCTTGCAGGTATCTCGCCAAAGCTGCCGTAGAAACAAGATGTACAAGGTGCTGAGTGAGAAGGATGGAGAAGAGGAGGTGCAGCTGTGGCGCCAGAAGTTCCTCAGCCTTGCCAACGGGTGATGCACAGGAGCAGGGCAATGTGCAGGAAGCCTGTGACTCCAAAGCAGGCTTTCTGGGGCTGTGGTGCACAGCTGTCACACCCTGGTCACCAGAGCAGGGAATGTCTCTATTTTATGGGTTTGCTTGGCTTGAAATAAGGAGACTCAAGCCAAAGTTCTGCACAGGAATCTGGTTCACTGCAGTTAGCAGACGATGAACTCAGAGACCACAGAAATCATTAAAGTTACCCAAAACCAGACTCGGAGACCACAGAAATCACTGAATTTACCCAATACCTCTCAGAGAGTAGAGGAGGCAACTGGGAAGATAGAAGAGATAGCTCATAGAACCATAGAAACATTAGAGATTGGAAGGGACCTCCAAAGATCATCCAGTCCAATCCCCCTGCCACAGCAGGATCACCTAGACAAGAGGTTAGGTCGCTGCTCTGGGCTGCAGTGGTGTCTGGCAGCTCCAGCCTCCCCCTCACTCCTCAGCACTGCAGACCTCTGAAAAACACCCTGTTTCTCTGTCCATCCTTTCAGTCAGTCTCTCGGTGTAGCTGGCTTCATGGATGCGAGTGGTGTGATCGGTGGCCAGCCCTTCTTTGCAGATTTTTAGTGTCTCTGGCAGTTCTTTTATCGGTTTCTCGGCATGGTGGCAGCTCAGGGGGACTAACAGCCTCCCTAGCACTGTTCATTTTTTATCCCCACCTGCCACGGGTGTTTCTTCACCCTCAATGAACTTTTGAGGTCCCTTCAAATCTCTAATGATTCTATGATCCTTTGATATATGGGGCTTTGTTCTCAGGGGCTTATACAAAGCAGCATCAAGTAAGTTCTTGAGAGATGGCAGCCCATCGTGTCCCCACCACACGAGCACACTGCTGCAGATGACACGACAGTATTGTGTCCAGTTCTGGGCTCCTCAGTGGGGATGTGGAGCTGCTGGAGAGGGTCCAGCGAAGAGCAACGAAGATGATGAAGGAAGAGGAGCACCTCCTTATGAGAAGAGCTGGGTCTCTTTAGCTTGGAGAAGAGGAGACTGAGGAGTGACCTCATTAATGTCTACAAATATTTGAAGGGTGGGTGTCAGGACGATGGAGCCAGGCTCTTCTCAGTGTCATCTAGTGATAGGACGAGGGGTCTGTCCTGGGACCTGCCCCGGAAGGGCTGGCTAGGTCAGCCTATAAAAACCGAGGCAGGGTCTTTGTTCACACCCTTTTTGGGGCTGTGGCCCTGAAGGGAGGTACCCCCCCCACCGCCCCGGGAACAGGTGAGAACCGTGGCTCCGAGGGGACCATAGCTTCAAGAGGACTGCGGCTCCGAAGCAGCCGCAATCTGCCACGGCTTCCAAACCAGCCACGGCCCCGGCCTGCCCCCGGCCGCGGCAGCACCGCTGCCGCCGCTGCACTGCAGGCCTGGACTGGAGAAGCGGTGGACACCGCCACGCACCGGACTCGAAGCGGCTCCCCCGCCGTGGCAGTGCAGTGCCGCCGCTGCTCGCCGCCGCACCGCGCTCAAACTGGAGAAGCAAGACTGGTGCAGATTTGCCGTCACGACCCCCCACCATAGACAGCCTTCAGCATCGGTGAGCTGGGCTACTCCTCTTTCCCCTGAAGCTGAGATTGGGGAGGGAGAGGAGAGGATCTTTGGAAGACCCTCTTGGCCACGTGTAGGGTGTGTGGGGGGGTGCGGCCCTGCTGACGCCAGGCGGTCGGTCTCCATCTTGGATCCTGCACGTGACCGGGACCATGTGGCTGGGCCGCCGCCATTTTGGAAAGAGTGATCAGCAGGAGGAGAGTCTGTTTGTCATTTCTGCCACTGAGAAAAGACTGGCAGCGCTTAAGTTTTGGGGGAGAGCTCCTTTGTGCTTGGCTGAGGGAAGCAGAAGGACTCGGGAATCCTTAAAGCTTGGATCAGAAAGACTGGGTTCTTTGAAATGCATGCAGCTGCACCGAGGGATGCAGCTGTGGGCGCTGAGCAGTCAGGCCATCCCGAAAGCGTTGAGCTGGAGAAGCCACGCTGAAATGCTTGCTGCTGCACAGAGGGGTGCAGGTGTGGGCGCTGAGCAGTCAGGCCATCCTGGACTGACATGCTCTCTTTTCCAGGTCTCTAAACTAAAAGAAGAACCAAGGCCCAAACTGTAGTGCTCTCCCGTTGTATTTTCCTCAGGTTGTGTGATGGCATTTATGACACAGTTTCTAGTTTGTGTGCACCGACTTGCGTAGCCTGTTCTCCCATTCTGTATACAGTTATGGTGTTAATAAACCTTTCTGCAGTTTCCCTAAGCCATCAGTTGTCTGGCAAATTTTATCCGAGATGTCATCGAGACCTCACTGCTTTGCTTTCCTTTCTTTTATCTTGAATTGTGGTCCTGAAGCCACCACAGGTGGCTGCGCACAAAACAAGACCCGTCCAGGTGAACAGATTTATATAAAGAAGCAGTCAGTCAGGGATGGCCTGTAACACAAAAACTATGTAACTCCAGCCTCTGTCCAGTGTGGAATCTGTCTGGGACACGAGGGAGTCCCAGGCGAGGAGCCCCTGGCAAGTGGACTGCAACGTTGGCCCTTTTTGGGTCTCAGAAGGAAAACAATATGTGTTGGGAGATAATTTCAGGATTAACTCAGACAAAACTGTGCCATGAGCTATGAGGCACAGCACAGTAAAGACTCTGAAATTATGGTTTAGTCACTTGCCACAATCGAGATCGATTCTGTCAGACAACAGGAGTCATTTCACAGCTAGTGTGGTTCAGCAGTGGGTGAAGGATGAGGGAATACAATGGGTCTTCCACGCCCCCAGCCGGCTCTAGCCACAGGCTAGTGGTGTAGTGGAGCACATGTACTGCCTCCTAAAACCTCGTGATCCTGAGTCAGCACAAAAGGTTTCTGACGCAGTAGCCAAAATTAACAGTTGTTGGGGGGTTAGTGGTTGCTCCTGTCTCATTGCTTTGTGTTCTCAATCTCCATCTGCCTTGCCAGGAACAGGACCCTGTAAAGCCACTCCACTGTCCCGGACAGCCTGGCCTGCAGTGGGACAAGTACCCCGACTCAGAGAACTCCACACGATGCCTGTGCTGGGATAGCTACTGATGCCCACGGAAAAGAGGGCCACGTGAACACCAGGTGGACTGTTCCATCTTCTGGATTACCTTCTGCTCTGTTTCTGTGTGTCGGTGTTACAGGTCGGAATCACTCGTCACAGGATTCACATTCTTAGTTATCAAACACACCCCTGTCACTGCTGTTGGTCCAGTCGAGTTAGGAACTTAGTTGGTTTTGCAGACAGATGGGAAACTGGTTTTCTCTGCCTAACAATCACAGTCCAAGTGATGGGATCATGGAAAGAATTCCCCAAGAGAGCCAAGCTGATACAAGGATTTAATCAACCATGGGATGTGTACTGTTTTCCCTGGTTCTGGATCAGAAGAATTCATTAGCCAAACAAAGGACAAAATCATGTGGGGATAGTCATGTCCCTTTTCTTGAATTAGACAGAGAAAGAACCATGGGAGAGAGACAGGATATGGGTTGGACATATCTCATTAATGTCTATAAATATGTGGAGGGTGGGTGTCAGGAGGATGGAGGCAGGCTCTTCTCAGTGTCATCTAGTGATAGGATATGGGGCAATGGGTGTGAGCTGGGACATAGGAGATGCCATATAAATATGAGAAGGAACTTCTTCACAGTGAGGGTGACAGAGTACTGGAAGGGGCTGCCCAGGGGGGTTGTGGAGTCTCCTTCTCTGGAGAAGTTCAAGATCCGCCTGGATGTGTTCCTGTGCGACTTGGTCTAGGTGATCCTGCTGGATTGGACTAGATGATCTTTTGAGGTCCCTTCCAATCCCTAATGATTCTATGATCCTTGTTAAAAGAACACGAGCTCTATGAGTTGTTATCCTGGCTACAGGAGGACACTCTTTTGTTCTCTGTACTGCCTCCACCAACCAAACAAGATACAATCTCCCAAGCACTGCAAATATTTGATCAACTTGATGGATCCTGGACAACTTCAGCAGTGAAGTCCCTCAGGCTCATGGGGTGAGGCTCTGTTATTTTCTGTGGATTCTTATTTCTAGTGACCCAGACTGCAGCTGTAAATGTGTGTGAGTCTGTACACTTTTCCCCACTTCCCTTCCCCTTCTCCTTTCTTTTTCCCTTGTATTTCATCCTGCTCCCTGCTGTACAACCACCCAGGAAGACGAAAAAGAGAAGAAGAAACACCACGTGGACAACGTCTGAGCCACGGAGCGGGAGATGTCAGGCTCTGATTAACAATAGGCAAGCTGGCTCAGAGGACTGTAAGCCCTGCACCTAGCAAAGAGAACTGAGCTCTGCCGGGGGAGCAGAACAGGGAGACCCCGGGACACTGCCGTGTCATCTGCAGCAGTCCACTCCTGCAGTGGGGACACAATGGGCTGCCAACTCTCTAGAATTCACTTGATGCTGCTTTGTTTAAGTCCCTGAGAACAAAGTCCTTTATATCACTGGGGGTGAAGAAACAGTTGGGAATAAAAGGAGGGGTTCCAATGGTGTTGGGGGGTGCTTGGGGGGTCATCAGTCCCCCTCAAGCCTGTGACCACACCAGGAGACTGCCAAACTGCTGTGTGGGAGAGAGGCAGGGACTGTCATGTCCTCTTGCCATGGGGAAGAAAATGGGGGAAGTGAAGAGAGAGCTGCCAGTGAGTGAAAGAGTTAGATTCTAGAGGGCAGCCAGGCTGTGACTGTCTGCTGTAATTAAAGGGGCTGCAGGGTAGTGAAGAAGCCCCTGGGAGTCAAGGAAAACAAGGGTTGTATGACTGGGGAGCTGAAATGTCCAGAGAGAGAAGCCTGCCATTCCCCCAGCGGGCCTGGGAAGTTCCAGCAGACCCCACCACCCTGGAATGGGAAGCTCCTCACACAGCCCAGAGTTTTCAGCTCTTCCTGTATGAGTAACTCAGAAAGTGAAACCCCGCTGCTCTGGCCCTATTTTGGTTCTTCCAACATTGCCCTGCATGTGGGTTGAGCCCCTCACTGTGCTCTTCCACGTTTAGCTGCATCAAGAAGTCTGAAGAGTGCTGGGGGTTATCAGTCACCCCCTCAAACCGGAGCAGCCCCTCTATGGCAGCACGCTTTCCGCCTCTCTCCTTGCCTTTGCCTTCTTTTGTGAGGTCCCTGATCCTGCTTTCTGGAGTCAGCGCTCCAGCGCGACAGACATGTTTGGATCTGCAACGTCAGGGTGTAGCCTCCAACACACACCCCAGTAATCTGGTCTTACCTGCTGTCGACTCACAGAGAGGTGAGGAAATGCTGGGGCTTGCACTTCCCCACGAGCTGAGCCTCCAGGAGACGGCAAAGGGCAGAGGTGTGAGCCCACCTGCACGGGGACAGTGAGGATTCACTGGCGGTTGCACCAAAACCCAAAGAGGTGAGTGGGGCTGGGTGAGAGGTGCTGTGGGAGAGTCTTGTGGGCCACCACACACCGTGAAGCCAGGACTGCCGGGCTCAGCCGGGTGTAGGCGTGTGTGTGTGTGGAGGGTGAGGGCTGCAGGAGAGGCACAAGTTCCCACAAAGGGTTTCAGAGACCTCTTTGGCAAAGGAAAGACACACACTGCTCTCCTTTACTGGTACCAGAGCCTTAACAGTAACAGAAGAGACAAAAAAGCTGCGCGAACAAAGATCCTGGCAACTGGGAAGTGAGAAAAGAGAGCTGGTTAAAAAGAAACCTGGTTGAAAAGAAAGGAGCAGGGTGACGTCGGTGGTTAGGGTGCTGCTGTACCCTCCGAGGACTTCTGAGCAGCAGGAACCCCTCTCGGAATGAGCAGGCAGTGATGGCAGAACCAGGCAGGCAGCCTGGAGAGAGAGTCAAACAAGAGCAGCAACAGCCAGCAGGTGGGAGAGCTGGGCAAGGGCTGCAGGGAAAGAGGGAGCCGAGGGCACGACGCGGTCTCCCCGCAGCTGCTGCTAAGGAAGGATGACAGTAGGAGCCTCCCTGTGCTGTGTGTCTTCTTCCACATCTGCTGAGACTAGCAAAAAGTAGGACTTGAAGCAAGAGAATGCCAGATGGGGTCTGCGGAAGGACAGGTCCCTTCCCAGCTACACTTGGCAGCTCCAAGTCACAGTTGTCCTGCTACATCAGTCTTATTTCCTTAGTGCTCTTCTTCCAGTAGCCTTGAACAACGAGGACCGACGGTTGTGGCAAACATACTATTGCACAGGAGCACGGACACAGCTTCAGGGTCTGGTTCATTTTGGGTCCCTGCCACATGCCAGCAGTGCGTGGCTGGGCACCCAGGCAGGAACACAGCCCCAAAGTACCCAAGCCCCTGGGACTGACTCTGAGCCTTGCACTGGCTAGTGGCTAAATCAACTTCCCATATTTCACTTTTACTTCTTGTTAGGCAATAATGTGGAGCAGGATGCACGTTAATTTTTCTCTTGGGGTGAACGAGTTAGCGTGGGAGCAAAGGCAAGCACGCATTTGGCACTGTGACCCAGGGCAGGTCTCCTCTGCCACAAGGACACCTGGGTGTTGCTCCTTTCACAACGATGTACACTTTCATATGTGTTTTAGCTTATCAGCCTTGGATAGCAAAGTTCATGTTTCGTGGTTGGACAGAAAGACACCAGGAAGTGGGAAAGGAGAGGAGACAAGCTGCGGCATGACAGATGTAGAACCAGCTAAGGCGCAGATGGGGTTGGCTGTGGTTTAGATGAAGAAGCAGCCAAAGAGCCTGGCTGGTTCTGTTTTGATTCAAGCTGCTTGCAGCTTTGGCGCCTGGATCAAGACCTCTGCAGTGACAGTGCTCACTAGCCAGCCAGCCAGCCCACATGCACACTTGGCTCTTCAGCAGCAGAGAGGTAAGTGGCATGGAAACAGCTGGATGGTTTGGGTGCACTGAGCACAGTGAGGGTGACAGAGCACTGGAACAGGTTGCCCGGGGTGGTTGTGGAGTCTCCTTCACTGGAGACGTTTAAGACCCACCTGGATGTGTTCCTGTGTGACTTGGTCTAGGTGATCCTGCTGTGGCAGAGGGATTGGACTAGATGATCTTTCGAGGTCCCTTCCAATCCCTAATGATTCTATGATTCTTTAAGCTGCTGTGTATGTGCTGCTGGACCTGACCTCAGGGCACTGGGCAAAGTGCCCTGTGTATATAGTTGCCTAGTGAACCTAGAGCTGCAAGGCAAATCTCAGAGTTTATTCAAACAGGGGATTTCTTTGTAATACTGTGATACTAAAAGTATGGCCAACCTGCAGAACTTACTGGCCAGTGTGCCCACAGTGGAAAAACCTCTTCTGCAGAGCCCTCAGGGTGGTGGCACCTCTAGAGAGTAGGCAGTAGCAGTGTGATCAGACCTTGTGAGTTAAAGACTGAGGTGTCAGCTTTGATTCAAGCATCTTGCATTTTAAAAGTTAGAAAAAATGTGGAAAGTTGAGGGTAAGTGTAATTATTTTTACCTACAGCAGGTAAAAATAATCCACATTTATATACCTTCAAAAAATGCACCTTCACCTTCTACAATAAATTTGTGGGTTTAGTGTTTTCTTGAGATTTGATGCGGTCCTTGTTATTTTCTCTTGGATGCAGATCTGCTAAGTGAGCTCGTGCAGTTTGCAGCTGCACTGCTCTGCACCCCAGTGCCGCATTCACTATCTGCGGCACCGAGGCAGCCCCAAAGCTCTCCCGTGTCTAGAAGACAAGTCACTCTCAGACATTCTGCCCCTGTGGCACGCTTGGCAAGATTCCTCTAGCTTTGCCCACCTCCATTCCCAGCACCGCGCGTAGCCCCGTGTCCCATCACACTGGGCTCCTCTGTCATTCTTGTAGTGTCACAAGGCAGTGGCTAATGGTGAGATAGCGTCAGGAGAGAAGAGGTCTGGGGAGAGGCAGTGAGGTGCACGTCTCATCTCAGGGCACACCTGCCTGTTGCAGCCCTTGCACACAGGTACTGCAGTGCTGGGCACTGGTCCCCATGAGCTGCTGTGAATGCAGTGCTTCTCACCCCCAGAAGAAAATCACAAACCCAAAGGGCTTTGCATGTCCTCTCTGCCAGCAGCTCTTTTGCTGCCTCTGACAAGAGATGCCCACCTTGGGTCAGCCTTTTGGCTTGTCTCTGTCCAGCACCCCACAGAGCTCTGGGCAGCTCCTGAAGCTGTTGTCTGAGTGGGATGGTCACAGGACGAGGGTTTGGGAGCAGGGGACGGTGTGTGCTTTTCAGCTGTTTCATGGGGTTGTCTGCCCATCCCCCAGCATCACATTCTCCTCTCAGACACCAACAGCAGTTGACATTACCCCCATCTCACACCTACACCAGCCCCTCTTCCCCCAGTACTTTTTCTTCATTCTAAGTTCTGCAGCTTCTCCTGCCCTGCAGTAGTTGCTCGCAGTGTGTCTCTCTGTGTATGCATGCGCACCAGCAAGGAGAAGCCAACCCATCTCAGCTCTTCTGTCTCCCTGCTGCCAGCCACCTTCACCACGAGCCTTCCTCTCCATTGAGGGACAGTCAAAGTAGAGCTTCAGAGCTCCACAGAGAAATGTGCCACCCCCACAGCTGCCAAAGACCTTGCATGTGTGCATCTCATTACAGGTCTCTGAGATCTTGATTGCAGTGTCTTTTGCATCAAATTTGAGACAATCAGCTCACCCACTGCTAGCGGATTTCTCCTTCTGTGTTTCCATCCACCCACAAAAATAATCCCCTCAGAAATCACCATCTATTTTCAGTGTTCTTTGATGCCAGTTTAGATCCCAGATGTTTTGGTGTCTTGAAGGTTGAAGGGCTTGAATGGAACCATAGAATCATAGAATAACAGAATCATCGATTCATTAGGGATTGGAAGGGACCTCAAAAGATCATCTAGTCCAATCTCCCTGACACAGCAAGATCACCTAGACCAAGTCACACAGGAACACATCCAGGTGGGTCTTAAACGTCTCCAGTGAAGGAGACTCCACAACCTCCCTGGGCAGCCTGTTCCAGTGCTCTGTCACCCTCACTGGGAAGAAGTTCCTTCTCATATTGATGTGGAACCTCCTATGTTCCAGCTCACACCCGTTGCCCCTCATCCTTTCACTAGATGACAGTGAGAAGAGCCTGGCTCCATTCTCCTGACACCCCGCCTTCAACTATTTATAGACATGAATGAGGTCACCCCTCAGTCTCCTCTTTTCCAAGGAAGGAAAGACCACTCAGAAAAGGTGATGGTGGGCAAAAACCAGATTTCTTGCACAGGTCATTATGGCAGGAGAACCTGGGAGATTTCCACAGCAGCAGCTCTGTTTCTGGGGTCATTCACTGAAGGACTGTCCCTGTACAAAGCAGCTGTAGGAACAGTTAAGGAGCAGAAAGATGAAGCAGTGTCTGAAACCACAAAACCCCTACCCCAAAGGCACAGAAACAGTGAAAGGGCGGAAGTCGTAACAGCTTAAAGCTCCTTTTAAAGGCTCAGTAGCAGACATAATATGAGAAAAGGCTCAGAGCAGAGCGCGACGTCTGAGCTGAACAAACTAGTAGAAGCTCTAATAAAGGAAGAAATCAGTTGTCAAGCAGCCACATCTAATTACTGGGGCAGAATCATCACAGTTTTCATAAAGGGATGCTGTGCCTCTCGGTCCTTCTGTGAAGGAGTAAACAAGCACATGAGCAGTGGCCCACATGGGTGTCCAAAAGCCTTTCAAAAGGGCTCTCACCAGTGGTGCTTAATGAAATACAGAGACAAAGGTTCCTACCAGATAAAAAAGTGCCTAAAAGGTAGGACAGAGCATGGGGGCAGAAGGTTGGTTTTCTCAGTGGTGTCATAAGACACCAGTGCTGGGGCTTCGACTGACTTATTCATGAGGGATGAATAATAAACTAACAAATCCATTGCAAACAGAGAAAAGATGCGAGTTGGCTGGGAAGGACTGCGGAGATTAAGAGAAGTGTGAGTGGCCTTAAAATAACAGCTGAAATTTCACAGAGCAAAGTGAGGAGAAAAACCAGTCTGAACTCACCGTTACCCCTTGCAAATGAGATCCACACCTACACAGGTTGTGTATGTTTTGAGCACCCACCACAGGGCCCAAGAAGACTGTGGGAGAAGTGGAAAGGAGCAGCAAAGACATTCAGAAGCCCAAGAACATTTCATCTCTGAGGAACAGCTATGAAGACAAGGGCCCTTTAGCCTAACAAGAGAGTAGTTTTCCTGAAGAGGAGCATGGTAGATGTTTATAAAATCATCAGAGATGAGGCAAACGTGAATAGGGATGCTCTTCCCACTGGCTCTACCAGCACTAGAACTAAGAACAGAATCTAGGTGGTTATTCAGAAACAAGTACAAGGAAGTGTTTCTTCACCTGAGATGTGATTGAGCTGTGGAAGTCCTTAGCATTCCTGGCACTGGACATTGTAGATGTTGAATTGTGTATCAGCTCAAAAGCAACAGAAAAAAATCAAGAAAGAATAATTACCTTCCCTGGAGATGTTTAAGACCCTCATAGATGTGTTCCTGTCCACCTTGATCTAGGTGATCCTGCTGTGGCAGGAGGATTGAACTAGATGATCTTTTGAGGTCCCTTCCAATCCCTAATGATTCTATGATTGCAGAATACAAATAGGTCACCTCTAGCTCAGGAAGTTCATGAGCAGAAATACGCTGAAGTAGGAAGAGAACCTGAGGGACCATAACTACGTAATTATCTTGTCTGTGGAGACAAGTGGCCTTCACCCCACACCTGTCTGGTCTAGGCACACAAGCAAGAGCAGTTTGCGGTCTCTCACAGAGTCTCAGTCTCATCCACTTTGTCTCAGACAGGATGAAGGTCTCACCAGTGTGTTCAGTCTTCCGCATCGCGTGCTTTTTCCTCTAGCAAAACCAGCATTTCCTCCCTGAGTGTTTTGGAAGATTTTTGGATTTAAGTCTTTCACTTAAATTAAACATTCACTTCAATTAAAACATTCCTGCATATTTGCCTTGTGTTGCTGGATTATCTTATACTTTAAAATTATCCAAGTCTCCACACACAGTTTTGATCCAGCAGGAAGGGTGGAATCCTCTCAGATACAGATTCATAAAACCAGTAGAAGCTCCTCAGAAAAAACCCTGTCCTGATGGTGGACTGGCCAAACAACATAAATTGATAGTTGTCTGCTGTCTCTTGTTAGATGTCCACTTCCATTGTTTAGCATATTGTTGAACGAATTCATCAAGAAGGGGGGGACTCAATGATCTCTTGGGTCCCTTCTAACTCCTAACATCCTATGATATGGAGCTGCTGGAGGAAGTCCAGCGTAGGGCAACGAGGATGATGAGGGAGGTGGAGAACCTCCCTTACGAGGAGAGGCTGAGGGAGCTGGATCTCTTTAGCTTGGAGAAGAGGAGACTGAGGGGTGACCTCATTCATGTCTATAAATAGTTGAAGGGGGGGTGTCAGGAGGATGGAGCCAGGCTCTTCTCACTGTCATCTAGTGAAAGGATGAGGGGCAACGGGTGTCAGCTGGAACATAGGAGGATCCACATCAATATGAGAAGGAACTTCTTCCCAGTGAGGGTGACAGAGCACTGGAACAGGCTGCCCAGGGAGGTTGGGGAGTCTCCTTCACTGGAGATGCTTAAAACCCACCTGGATGTGTTCCTGTGTGACTTGGTCTAGGTGATCCTGCTGTGGCAGGGGGACTGGACTAGATGATCTTTCGAGGTCCCTTCCAATCTGTAATGATTCTGTGATTCTGTGATCCTTATCTCTCTCTGAGGTCAGCACACACTGGTGTCTTCCATACATTCTCCCTCTAGACCTGTGCTTTACCTCACAGTGCCACCCAGACTGGTTTTAGACTGCAGAATAGCTAGTAGTCCGAGTTTTAGCACAATCTCTTACTCATATCAGATGAGGTTACTTAACTTTACCATCTGATCTTGTAAACATCCAAGGATGAAACTCCACAATCTCTCTAGGAAACCTGTAGCCATGCCTGACTGACCTCACAACACAAACCTTTTTCTCTATATCCTGTCTGAGCAGTTATTACTTCAATTTATGCCTGTTGCTTCTTGTGTCTCTGCCATGCCTCGCTAACAGCTAACTTGATCCTCTTCCAGTAGCCACCTTACAGCATGGGTTGATCCTGACTGCTGATCCTGGTGCCCACCAAAGCCATCTTACCACTTCCCTTCCTCATGGGTTAAGACAAGGACAGGGAGATCGTTCAACAATTATCATCACAAGGAAAACTAATTCAACTTGTTTGATAATTTATTACCAATCTAATCAAAGAGTAGGATAAGAAGAAATGAAAACAAATCTTAAAACACCTCTTCCTCACACCCCCCCCCGCTTCATCCAGGGCTCAACTTTACTTCCAAGCTCTCTGTCTCCTCCTCATGAGTGGCACAGGAGGATGGGAAAGTGGTTTGCAGTCTCTTCATCACATCTCTGTCATGTTTCCCTGCTCCCTCCCATGGGAGGCAGTCCTCCATGGACCTCTCCAATGTGAGTCCTTCCCACATGTTGCAGTTCTTCAGAAACTGCTCCAGTGTGGGCCCCTTCCACGGGGTGCAGTCCTTCGGGAACAGACAGCTCCCATGTGGGTCTTGCACTGGATCGTAAGTCCTGCCAGGAAATCTGCTTCAGCCTCAGCTACTCTTTCCCCACGGGTCCACAAGTCCACAAGCCCAGAGCCTGCTCCAGTGCAGGCTCCCCTTGGGGTCACAGACTCCTCCAGGAATATCCACCTGCTACACTGTGGAGTCCGTAGGCTGCAGTGTGACTATCCGGGCCATCACCAACCACCACAGGCTGCAGGGGAATTTGCTCTGGCATCTGGACAATCTCCTCCCCTTCACTGACCTTGGTGTCTGCAGGGCTGCTTCTCTCACACATTCTGACTCCTCTCTTTTCTGGCTGCTATAGTGCATCAGTTTTTTATCCCCTTCTTAAATATTTTATTACAGAGGCACTACCACATTTGATGAGCTCAGCCTTGGCCAGCAGTAGGGCTGTCTGGGAGCCAGGTGGCATTTGTTTTATCAGACACAGGACAATCTGCCAGCATCTTCTCACAGAAGCAACCTTTGTAACTCCACCAAAACCTTGCCTCCAGTATATGGAGGCTGTTGTACCCCCTACAATGTTCTCTTCTCCAGCTGAACAAGACAGCTACCTCAGCATCTCCTCATGGGACAAGTGCTTCAGCCCACAGGCCATTTTGATGGCCTTCTGCCGGATTTGCTCCAGTTCTTCAACGTTTGGCAGGACAGCGTCAAACTAGTATCAGTTAGAGTCAAGGGTGCTAACCAGCCTCACACCACTTTGGAGTCACATGTTTAGCCATACGAATCCTCCCTGGGAGCGCTCCCTTGCCTGGCTGCCGTGCTCGGTGCCTGTGGGACACGGGCTGCTTTGTGCTTTAAGGCTTTGTAGGCAGGACAATTACCTGAGGACATTAAATCCACTGGTCACACACAAGCAAGAACAGCGAAGAAACTGCATGATTGTAGGAGAAACACAGAAAGCTCAGTAACAGTGACTCAGTACCAGTTACTAAGCAGAGAGCAGTTTATTTGGCGCTGGGCACACCAGGGGTTTCCTCCAAACCGCGTGCGGCGTTAGTTTATAACACACATCTACCGATACAGATGGGTTGTGCGTGTTCGTCAGGTTTCTTAGAAAAGGCAGAGTCACATACGTTAGTTCTAATACATCAGGAAGGACAGGTCCCTTCTGATCCCTAATGGTTCTATGATTCTACGATTCTATGATTCTATGACAACTATAACATAAACTTTTCCCAGATGGAGCACCTGTAGTAATGTCTCTCATGATGGGGGGGAACATCTCATAGTGAGTTCTTTATGCTTGTTGCTAGCGTGTGCAAAGAAATTGTGTTGCAAGTTATCTCAGGTTCCAAGCTCAGGGAGGCCAAAATGCTGCTCTGTTGACTCACATCTCAGCCAAATAGTTTTGTGCAGCAGGGCTAAATTTTGTAAATCCAACATTTTCTCCCAAAAATGACTTAATGATACTAAATGCTAAAAGGGTTATGTATAAAAAAAGATGCTTCTTATACAACAGGATTCAGATTCCTCTGCACCAGTAAGCACCATAAGGAACACCAGCTAGCTGGACTCATGTTTGTGGGGTTTGTTCTACCTAGGAGAAGGAGCTAGGGTGGAGTCCAGTCTAACTGCAGTATAACTTTTTATCTGAAATGGGTGTGCAAAGTCCTGTTGCTCTGACATAAACCAGCACTGCGCAGCTACCAAGTTCCTTCAGGTCAGCTTTTTTCCCTCCAAGTGAGTGCTTGCTCATTCCTCTTTCTTTCTCCAGCTCCCTCTTTTTGTGGAGCTGCCTTGACTACCTCCCCTCTGCGCTCTCATGCTGTCCCTTCCTCGTATACATGTGCGACCGAAGCAACACGCAGCTCCAGGGGCTGAGTGATAAATGGCTCTGTAGAACCGTACAGATCCTTCACTCTACTCTGACTTCTACCAGGTAATTATTCACTTTTTCACTGTACAGCTTTCTTAGTCTTTTGGTTTCTTTGTGAGTTTTTGCTGCAGAAGCCACTATGGTTGGATTTTAACATTTCAGGAGATTTCCTCCTCTAACTCAACTTCTTCTGTCTTGGTCTTCTACTCTGACCAGGAATTGTGATCACAACTGGCGATGATTCTCCATCACATCAGCATCCTCATAACCACTGGAAAGAACTGCTGAACTGGAGGCAGAGGCTGCCTCTAGACAACCACGTTACCGTCCCTGCCAGATGACCACAGAGCAGCAGTCCAAAGAAGTCAAGAGAGAATCGTGCCATCTACTTGCCAGCTGTGGATGTGAGGAATGACCTTGCCTGTAGCTTTTTAGAGGGGAATGTCTTCTCCCAGTGCTTTCCTTTGTGCCGCCTTAGCCCGCCTGCAGGCTCAGCCATTTCAGCAAGACCCTCCCCTGATTCCCACTGGGAATGTCAGCTTCCAATGCATCTCAGACATGCAAGGATTACCGCTTCAACCACCACTTGCTCCTGCCTGGCTATATAATGATATTCATTACAGGTTTGACACTGAATGTGGTGGCCCTATGGATATTCATCCGCTACCTGCGCCTGAAGTCTGTAGTTATGATCTACATGTTCAACCTGGCCATGAGTGACCTCACCTTTACGCTCCCTCTGCCTCTGCGACTCTTCTACTATTCCAACCACCACTGGCCCTTTGGTAACACCCTGTGCCAGGTCTCTGGCTCTGTTTTCCAGATCAACATGTATGGTAGCTGCCTCTTCCTCATGTGCATCAACCTGGATCGCTATGTTGCCATTGTCCATCCGCTTCGTTGGCGGCATCTGCGGCGCCCCAAGACAGCCAAGATCCTCTGCCTAATTGTCTGGGTCATGATCTTCACGGGCTCCATCCCCGCAGCCATAGTCCACAAGCAGAACCACTGTAATGTGCAGAACCTGACCGTTTATCTGTGCTTTGAAAGTTTTAGTGACAACATCTGGCAGAATAACCTCTTCCCTCTAGTTGTCCTGGCTGAAATCTTGGGTTTCCTTCTCCCTCTCAGCTCTGTGACATATTGCTCAATTCGGATCTTTCAGGAGCTCTGCCAGGACAGCCAGACAAAGACTCTGCGACAGCAGAAGACCATCCGTCTTCTCTTGGTCAATCTGATCATTTTCATCATCTGCTTCGTGCCCTACAACACTACCCTAGCAGTGTATGGGATGATAAAGGCACGGGTGATAAAGGTTGAACAAGAAACACAGGCCTCCGTGCGCCAGGTGTTAATTATGACAATGCTGTTGGCCAGTATGAACTGCATGTTGGACCCCTTGATCTACTACTTTAGTACCGAGGGGTTCCGTAACACCTTCAAGAAACTGCGGCGGGGACAAGCCTGGGACTCGGATATAGGGACCCTTAGGGGTCAGGTTGTGGAGAATAAGTCAGCCCGAGACAACACTCTCTCAAAAGTTAAGCAATTCCCAGACGAAAAGCTGATCCGTCCCAACGAATCTTGGCCATCACTCCCTACTGCATTATTTTTGAATGGCCCTATTGAGGACTCAGAAATATAACCACAGAAAGGTCAAACCATGGCAGAGCTGCTGCGTCATCCGTTCCATGAGCACAGCAAGGCTGTGGCAAGCAGCTCAGGACAACTCTTTGAGGGAGCACAGCAGGCTGTATGTGGGTGAACATGATGAGACCAACCTAAAGGATGAAAGGCTGTTTTGAATAAACAGAGATTTCTTGGTGACATGGTTCCACCTAACGTTTTTGTTATGGGAAACACAGTGGGGAACAAGGACTTGAAACTAACCAAGTGTGCCTAGTTCTGACCAGCACAGAGTCCTTACAGCTAGTCCATCGTGCCTGAGCACCTTCTGCCTGCGCTGTAGCGTGACGCAGTTCAGAGGATAATCAGAATGCAGCTCTGGTACTTACTGCTGACAGAGTGAATTTAATGCAAATGGCTGAGGGAAACTTGGTTGATTTTTAACAAGATGCTTCACTTTGAGTCCCAAGTCCATCTTGGGGCACCTGAATAAGTGTCCTAATTTTCCAAAAGAGTTGAAGCATTTAGCAGCCTTTATTGGGGTCAGGAGTAGCCGAGTTGTTTACTACTTGTGCAGAAGATAGGTTCCTAATTGTGTAGTAAGTCACAAACCTTAGTGAAACAATATTTAGGAGGTATGTGCTGCTGCACACACACAAGCAACACAATGGTGGCTGGGGAAACACTAGCAGGTTTTAAAAATACACCTTGCATTCATAATGGCCCCAGAAAAAAGAGAAGATACCAGTCAGGCACTGGAATGGGCTTCCCAGGGAGGTGGTTGTGTCGCCATCCCTGGATGTGTTTGAAGTTCGTTTGGACGAGGTGTTGAGGGATCTGGTTTAGGGGTGAACTTGTCAGGTAGGGTAGATGGTTGGACTCAGTGATCCCGGGGGTGTTTTCCAACCAGAGTGATTCTGTGATTCTGCAGTCTCGTTGCTTCTGAAGCTCATGTTGGCACCACTTCCTCGTCGCTCAGCCACAGGAAGAGTGATTTCAGGCCTGAATGACTGTCACTGTTAAGGAAAAATGATGTCACAGAATGAGGCGGTGGTGAAATATGCTCACACTGTCTGTACATGCTGTTTCAGCCTACACTGTGTGTGAAAGCCCTATAAATCTCCCCAGAAGTGAGAGATCCGGTGGTGCACAGGCAGTGCCAGAGACCTATTATTCACTCCTGGGGGGGAACCAAGGGTTGCCTTTCCACTTGCAGTGTAAAACAGCCTCTCTGTGGCTTCCAGCAGGACTCAGGCTATCCCAGAGTGAGTTCTTTATGGTATATTTCAGTTTTGGGGGGAAACACCAAGGAAAGGTAAGGGAAAATGACAAGAAATGCAGTTTAAAGTAAAGTCCTGGTTCTTAGACATCTAAGCAATAAATTTATTTTAAAAGATTTAAATAATAATAAATATTATTACTATAATTACATATTAATAGATAATAAATAATCATAAATCTATTTCAAGTGCTTACCTTATGCCTGCTGTGGGGATAAAGGTACTGTAATGCACTGTGGCTTTGTGTTACAACACAGTTTAGGAGACACAGGGTTTTAAATGTGTCTTTCAGGTCGCTCTTGAAAACTCTCTCTCTTTACTACAGGTAACTGTAGAAGCAGGTCTTTGAGAAGACCTGTAGAAGATGCTGAGCCTCTGTGCATAGAGATCCCTGTGTCACTGACTGCTTTTGAGAGACGTACGCCCAAGGAACAGACCAGCTCTGTTCCCTTTCTCAGCCTGTGCATCACCAGCAGAGCAGCCTTGAAATATCTCTGCAGATGAAGGACATGTAATGATTGTCTAAGAGATGCAGTTAAAGAGGTGCAGGGGGGCTTGCAGGGCAGTGGGTATTTTGAAAATTCAGGACTGCCATGTGAACGTGACCCGCTTGTGCCGTAGGGCAGCTGAAGAGGAAAGAGAGCTGTGTGTGTATCTTCTGCTGGGGTCTAACACTACTCTTTTCTGTGGGGATTTATGGGGTAGTGGATACTACAGCAGCTGCACCGCTGTCCATTCCACATTTTCCTACACCTTCCTCTTTCCTAGACCCCTTTCCTTAGCCCTGTTCCTCTGGTCCTTTCTCTACCCTTACATCTACCACCTCACACACAGCTGTGCATCAATTCAGTGCCTTCACTGCTCTTTTCTTCCCCCTCCAGAAATACTGATTTATTTTTTTTTTAATTCCTTTTAACTTGGCTAGAGCACTGTCATAAATTCATGGAAAGATCTGGGCATGAAGGATTCTCTGGAGGTCTCTACCCTGACTCACTGCTCACAGCAGGTTGTTAGGGCAGCAAGGGCTCTCCAAAGGTGAAGAGTCAGGCATGGTAACAGCGGAGGCAGAGGAAGGGCTTCCCTAGAACAGGAAGCACCTGAGCAAGAAAGTAAAGAACACGTGGTGATGATAGCTGGGTTCACCTGAGAATCCAGATCATCAGACAAGCCTGTGGTGACAAGGCAGGTCCAAGGTCAAATAAGAAGTCAAGTCAGCATCAGAGTCAGGTTTGGAGGCAGCAACCAAGGTAAGCTACAGTCCAGCAACTGCCAGACAAGTCCAGCGCGACAGGGCACGTAGGAAGCCTATCCATGAGTCTAGATCAACAGTGCGTGGCCAGGCATAGGCAAGACTGCTCAGGCAGGAGCCAAAGCCAAGAGCGACAGTTACAAGCAGGTCCTAGGGCAGGAGATCAGCCTGGAATGTGGCTCCATCAGAGCTTTCTGGAAATTCTCCTCAAAGTCACCCAAGGGAGAGGGCAACACTCAGCTGTACTGTTTCTGACATGGCCCTAAGCTCACACAGCCAAAGCACAAGGTGCTCTTGGGACCCTGACCTAGTTCAGCTTGCTGAGGGTCTTGTCCAGATGACTCCTGAGCACCTACAAGGATGGAGATTCCTTAGCTTCTTGGGGAACCCATGCCAATGCTGAAATGGGGGAAGCTTTTCCTGAAGGAAACCCCTTTGTTGCAAGTCTTGAGCTTTCTCAGAGCTACTTCAAGCAGAGCCCAGCTCTACCTTCTCTTGGCAAGCTTGCCGAGCATGTCGGGTGGCAGACACTGCTCTTTGGAAGAGGCTGCTCCTCTGGCAAAGAACTTCACAAAAGGAACTTCAGAAAACATTGTATTTTCTTATCATTTAATCTGGAAAAGAGTGGAGCTATTTTATAAATAGTCCACCTCCAGCAGAGGATATTTTAGCTCAAATGTTTTGACAAAGTTATAAATAACCGAAAAACTTATCTCTTAATGGATTCCATCAACCATTCAGTAATAAAGGGAGCTACTGGTCATGCAGCTGAAATGTTGCTGACTCTGGATTTCTGATGGCTTTTCTTATTTCATATATTAATATAATGATTCAAAATTATACATAACTGTATGTTATTTGATATATTAAATACATTAATTTCCTTAATGTAATTTCCTATATAGTGGCACTGGTGTGCCCGGTGTGGCACTTCACCCTTTTGTTTTTCAGTCTTCCTCAGCTTGCACTGCTTTTATTTTGTTTTTTGAGGATTTGAGTGAACTTTGAGTGCTTTAGGTACTGGAGTGGATTTTGGATATTTTTCATGTCTACCAGAAAGAATCAGGGTTAGCTAGGTCTTCTGCTTCTGAGTTTTTGCCTTTGTTAGCCTGGTTTTTTATTCCATCACGTGGTGATAATGAAGAGAACATGCATGTCCTGCCTGTCCGTGACATGAGTCATTCACCCTATCTTGCTTTATAGCTTCAGTTTAATGAGTATGGATAAAACACCCCAATCAAACAAATCTGAAGGTCCTAGGTTATGAAGACATCAAACAATACTAATACTAACTGAAAGCAGGTTTAAAAATAACAGGAACAAACTAGATGAAGAAACATTGTCCAAGAAAGGAAAGTTAAACAGGAATACAAGCTCAGCACAGGCTTTCCACCTGTATAATTGACCCCCTACATCCTACTGCAGTAACTCCTGCTGAATGTGTGGGGGTAAAAGGCACCTTCATGGCTCCCCTGTGCTTGGTGTTGTTCACAGACGTGAACACTAAACCTCTTCCTATCGAGTAAGACTAAACAAGTGGAAGGTCAGAGACACAGCAAAGGAGTGTAGTACACCTACCCTGCATGGATCAGACAGAGCATCTGCAAGAACACATAAATCTCAAGATGTTGACTTCCAGAACAAATGCACCAGTCACTTCTGGAAACGGTTTCTTATTTAGACAACACACAAGCAGATTATTATAACCTAAGTTATTTTATACTTTCTAGAAACTCACTGACATCCTGAGTTCTGTAAGTTGGCTTGAAAAGACATTTCAGAAGTCCCAGAATTACTCTTCAAATTGTTTTTATTACTAATTGTAAGAAAAATGTGCTTCCACCACATACTGGCTGTATGCCTCCCACCACTTTGTGATGCAAGATACGTGTTTCACTGGAGGCAAACACAAACCCCCAGAGCAACATAAGCTGTGCTCCTCTGAGCTCTGGAATTTACTCCCCCCACCCCCTCCCGCCCCGCTTCACTCCCTCTCGGTAGTCGGGAGTTGAAACCGATGTCCTCCAGAGGTCCTTCCAATCTAAAGAATCTCTCTGCCCTTGTGATTAGACACCGCTCTGATATCCCAAGCGTTTTTTTCAGCTTCTTCATCATCATTCTCTCCTAGAGTTGCTCTCACTCGGGTTACACTTTGTGTACCCCGCCTGCCTTGCAGCTGCAGCAAATTCTTGATCCTACAGCTGAGAGTGGTCGGTCGCAAGGTCGCAGTTGACCAGCTCCTTTTGAAGCCTGTCTTTCTCAGCCACTGCACTGACACCACGGTACACCCTGCTGACCAAAGTCACCTCAGCGTTTGCTCGTGGTTTCCTGGATACCTCTGCAAGAGCTTTCTCTGCTCTTACATTCATGGAGATGTTCGGGTGTGGATCGGGTTTTTTTGGCTTGTATAGCACCTTGCACAGTGAGACAGTGGCCTCTAAGGGCTCCCAAACGAAATAAGAAGACTCTCACTGAAGGACCTGCTGTGATGATAATTTTGTCTGAGAATATTTGAGTGTCTGGATGCACTAAGCCAGGCATTGCTGTCACTGCTTTAACCTATTTCACTCTGACAGCAACAGTGACAAGGCAGCGGTGATGTGTCTTCCATGCCGGCTGTAAAACCTCCCTCCCTGCAAATGCTGCTCTCTGAAGCACAGTCACCCTCCACTCCTGTCCTTGTCATACAAAGGGAGCAAGAAAGTATTTTTCTCCGGAACAGCAAGAGGTAGAAGAAAGGATCAACCTTTTCACCACAAAGTGATGATGAAAGACCTTTCCTGAGTGGGGAAATAAAATAACAGTAACAAAGAAAAGGAGAAAAACAGCACAGACATTGCTCACCTATAAAGCAACCTGTCCCTGCATCAGGAATGGACACGCATGACAGGACCAAAGACTCAGCACAGTTTGACACCTGGAACAGCCTGTCCCAGCTTCAGAAGGATCCCTGCAGACTTGATCTCTTATTCTTTGCCCTATGCTGGAGTCCAGGAGTGCCTGTGTGTGTAAAGGGCCCTGAACCAGACAGAGCCAGGGCTAGCAGAAATGAGGGAGCTGCTTTCACCAAAATGAATGTTGTGCAACAAAAATCGCATTGTGATGAGCATTTGCTTTCTGATTTGGGTTGGTGGGGATTTCTTTTTGTCTGAAACAAAAGCATTTCTACATTCAAATCCACAGCAATGTGACCACAGCTACCCCATCCTTCAGTGACCATACAGGAGCACTCACACCACTAAGCTGGACAGTACAACCACAGAACCACAGAGTATCTTTGGCTGGCAGAGACCATCAGGTCTAACCTTCAACCCAGCACTGTCCGGCCACTACAAAATGTCCCTAAGCATCAGGGCCACATATCTTTTAAATAGTTCCAGGGACGGTGACTCCAGCACTGCCCTGGGCAGCCTGTTTCAAGATCCTCGTCTTTCTTGTGCTGGGGGCTCCAGAGATGGACACAGAACTCCAGGTGAGGTCTCACCAGAGCATAGGGGAGGAATCTCCTCTCTCTATCTGTGGGACAGTCTTCTTTTGATGCAGCCCAGGACGCGGTTGCCTTCTGTGCTGCAACTGCACATTAGTGGTTCACGTCCAGCCTTTCGTCCACTAGTACCTCCAGGTCTTTTTCCAGAGGAAAAACTCTTTCAATGAAGAAACTCTTCCTAACACCCACCCTAAAACTACCCTGGTGCGGCTCCCAGCCTTTTCCTCTGACCCTCCCGCTTGCCACCGGGAAGCAGTGGCTGTCCCTCTCCTCACGCCAAGCTCCTTTCAGGTAGTTGAACAGAGGGCAAAGATCCCCCCTCAGCCTCCTTTTTCTCCAGGCTGACAGCCCCAGCTCGCTCAGCCCCTGCTGCGGGGAAGGGGCGGCCCTCAGCCGGCGGCTGCCACCGCCCCGCGACGCCCCCACGGCCCCGCCCGCATCGCTCTCTCCGCGCGGCCAACAGCGCCCTCTGGTGGCGGCTCTGGTGCCGAACCGCAGGCTCCCCTTGCCGCGGTGGAAGGGGTGGGGAAGGCGCCGGGGGCCACCCTGCACGCGGCAGCCCTGGGGGCCGGGGGTCGGAGGGGACATGGTGCCCGCGGGGTGTCAGCCGGGGCTCGTTCCCTGCGCTGCGCCCATCGTGGCTGCCAGCCTTGCGTTATGTTGCGACGGGGCACGGCGCCGCTTTGTGCCCTCCCCTCCTCACGGCCCCTGGGCAAAAGGACAAAAGAAGTAACAAAGGAAGGAATCACAGAATCTCTTTGGTTGGAAGAGACCTTTAAAATCAGCAAGTGCAGCCTTCGACCCCGCGCTGCCAGGTGACCGCTAAAGCATGTTCCTGAGCACCAAGGCCACACGTCCTTTAATACCTCCAGGGTGGTGACTCCACCAGTGCCCTGGGCAGCCTGTTCCCGGGTTTGATAACCCTTTCGGTAAAGAGTTCCTTCTAACGTCCAGCCTAACCCACCCCTGTCTCAGCTTGCATGTAAAAAAGAGGGAAGTAAAGGTGTGCGAGTTTCTTCCCAGGATCAGGGGAATAAGAGGGCTTAACTCTGTCATCAGGACAGCAATGCCCCAGACCGGGATGAAGAGCAGAGAAGGACAGCAATAAAAGCACTCGAAGGTTCTGTTGCACATCAGTGCCTCTCGTGAGAGTTTCGCCTCATCAGAGCCCATCAAACGAGGGAGCGCTGCCATAAATGAAAGCACACGTGCACAAAGAAGTGTCATAGCCCTGCACCTCGAGTTCAGAAATTACAAACTTCGTTTTCTCCTGATGGGCTTCTCATGCATAGGTGTCACAGTTGTCCTTGGTTACACGATGACAGATTGTTTTCTCCACAAAGCCCTTTCTTGATTCCCTGTGTAGGAAGAACACCACTCACGGAAAGGGGAGGAAAGAACTAGCTGTTTGCTGTGGTTTTTTCCCACATGCAGTATACAAATCCACCAGGCATTTACTGCACGTAGCCAAGCTCTATTCTGCAAACAGGGCTCCTGATCTCATGCTTTTCTGTAGCATTTATCACCCCTGCATCCAATGACTTCAGAAAGGGGAAGTACCTTCTTTCACAAGAGGCCCACAAGCCAACGTGGAGTTATTACTGTTTTATAGGCAGGTAAATTGTGTGTGCTGTGCGACTTCGGATGCCACGTTCTGGAGTGCTGTACTGCTCGTATACATTCTTTGTGTTCCTCTGACATAATCACAAACACAAGCAATGCTGCAAATCAAATGCCAAAGTCTCAAGCCGAGGGCCTTTACCAGCAGGGGCCAACGAGTGGTGGCTTTTGGGGACGATTTGGTGCATGTGCTGAGCAGAGGCAGGGGTTGCAACGGCGGCTGCAAGGGGTTCAGGAGCACTGTATTGTGAGATAATTTTTTTCAGATGCTTCTATAGGTGTGCAACGTCTAGCTAATGAGCAAGGGGAATGAGACGTTCTCATTGATGAACATGCATTTGATACAATTAGCATTACAATAAAACGGGATGATTTGCATGATTGCAGTGCTCAGGTCCCCAGAGGGACCCAAGTACTCAGAGGGGACAGCGAGGTTTAAAAATAAAAGAGATGTTGGGGAAACATGCAGCTATGGCTTAGGGACAGCAGAAGCCGCTGTGCAGCCGCTGAAGTCTTTATGGTGTGGTCAGGCTGCTGTGGCAGACCTGAGTCTTGGACACATGCAGGAGACTCCCACAGCCATGGTGAGGATGCCTTGCTAGCACTTGCCAAACTTACTGGTGGCAATTTGTAAGTAGGGGAAAGATCAGCGCTGCCACAAGCTGGCTTTGTTTTGGGGTGTGTTGTGATGGGTACTGAGGCGTTGGGTGTTGGCCTGGGAATCAGAGGTTGTCTTTGCTTCCTTTTTTGCACAATCTGGAGCGTATCCTGAACCACTAACACACATGCACAGGGCTCCAAAAGGACCTGTCTCCAGAGGAAGAAGCAATATGGAAAATTTGTCAGGAAGAAACAGTGTCAGAAAATTACCAGTGAGATCTGGTGACTGGTTGCATGAAGCTGAATGCCTAGCCAAGGAGCCCATGGCTATAATCATCAGGAAAATGCTGTCTTATTTCAGAGGTAATATAAATGAGAAATTTAAGTAAAAGGGTGAGACGGACAAAAAGGTAGCATGGCTCATTCTGTCATTCTGGACTTTGTGCTTTCTGATGCTGAGGGAAAGTAAAGCCAATGGGTGTCACGCCATGATTTGTAGGATGAGGAAGAATTAAATATAGCAGAAGCAGTAGCAAAATTCTCTGTCCACTTAATTTAGAAATGGTATTTATTGACTTGAGCTGTTTCAGAGAAACTGCCAGTAGCACTATATCATCAACCTGATAGTAGATCATTGCCACAGGCAGGGTGACACTGAAGATTCAAAGGGAAATGGTCAGGCTCATCACTTGAGCTATTTTTGAAGCTTGGGAGAGTACTGTCATACTGTTCTTTAGTTTGCTTCCTTCAAACCTGTTCCCTCCATGCCTTCTTTCCTCACGTCATTCCCTAGACAAGCAGCCTGAAAGCACTTAGAAAAACTACTCTTCCAAAAATCTGAGGCACTTTGCACTGAAAACAACATTCAGCTGAAAGAGCAGCTTCTCAGGTACATCAAAGTCCAGGATGTGCCTGCCTTTCCCACCATTTCTATTTCTGTCCTTGGTTTGACTTCCACAGTGCTCTGTAGGGGGTAGCCTTCACCAATTTAAAAATAAAACAGAATTTAAAAAAAAAAATTCCTACTGGCTTAGGTTTAGCAGGGAGACGGTGTTAGCAGTCCTGAGAAATAACCATCTCAGTGTGGATCATTTGATCCATCTGAGCTTTGTACCACTTTTCCTGCCTGTTAGGCTGAGCAGGGTGGTGGGTGGGGATCTCGGAGTCTGACAGATAGCTTTTCCCCATGCCATTTCTGGCAGCAGCTGAGAGCTGAGGTAGTTGTGTTGCTTTATGTTTCCAATTGCCAGAGATGCCTGTAAAATGTCAGACACTCCAGTGCAACCAAGCCTGAAAGGAACAGGAGGGGCTCAAAGACCTGCTGGAGAAGGTGCTTGTGCTACTCACCGGAGGAACATTTTGAGATGCAGGCAGCACAGAGACCCTACTGTTATTTGTCATATGTCGGAGCGGTCAGAAAGAAAACAACATAGTCCAAAGTTTAAGAAAAAGAGAGATAGAGATACTTTATTGACACAGTTAGTTCTCTTTTATATCCTTTCTGCACACAGGCATCCTCATTTTATTGGTGCAATCAAATATAGGCTAGTGGCAATTGGCACTTTAGCTTCATATGCCCCTTGCTCATCTTTGTACCAAGTTTCTCCCAGCGTGGTCAGTTATTTACATTCTTCAGATATCTCTGACTCCTTGTTCTCATGGCTACAGTTTAATCTGTCCCACGTCAAACTCTTCTGCTTCAGTCAAAGGGACTACAGACTCACCGCAGCCCCACCACCACCCTACCAGTAACACAGGATCTTCATAGCACTGCTTTTGTGCTTGGACACCAGAGAAAATGTCCAGAACAGCCTTTTGTCTCAGGTCTTGGGACCCATGCCACAGCAATGGATGCTCTTGGAATCTGAGACGGGGCTTTGCTTGTGTCTGAATGGAGAAGCCACTTGGAGCTTCCCGATCTGGCTCATGAGTGCCAGTTGATGTTCCTTGTCCTGCACCAAGTCTGCAGCAAATCCATCTCACATTCCTTCCTCAAATAGCTTAGGTAGTGATGCCCAGGCTATGGTTTTGAAGAGAGCTGGTCAAGGAAAGTCAGCAGCTCTTTTATTATTCCCATTTTCTTGGGGGCAGGGTTAGAGAAAGACAGAGGAAATTTTAAAAAGCCTGATGTGGTGGGTTCAGGACCAAACAGGGGAAAGTTCCAGAAGGAGATATTTCCACTTGGCTATACACAAAACTACTGCAGGGTAAACTGGAACCTTTGTTGGTATGGTGCAGTATCCTGAATTGTTCTGGCTGGTGGAGTTTGTCTGTTGATGAAAGAATTCCAAGAAGATGGTACCACAAAGACTTGGTAAAAAAAACTGTAATATCTGACATCATTCCTGTGTGCAGCTCTGGAAGGGGGTTTCCTTGTTTCTACTTCAAGTCTAGGTGACAGCATCTATCAGCAACTTAGTGTTGTCACATTTTTCACAGTGACACTCCTTGTAGAGCTCAGACCCTCTGAGCCTGTCCTGCCTTTTCTCATAGGTTTTGGAGAGGATAGGTAAAGGAGAAGAACCAGAGCCTTCAACAGATTTTGGATGGACCCCATCCAGCTCTGACGTACTAGTCACCCGCCCCATCTGCAACTCTGCTGAAACCCCTTACAGCCTGGGAAGTAAACCAGCGTGGAGGGCAGGTGTGGAATTGTCAGGAGAAGTGGGCATAGCACAGAGGAGTCAGGAAAAGTTACGGCACAGACCTTGGGAGTACCCTACCCCTTTTTACAAAGAGAGCTTTCTGTCTGGGCTGCTAACCACACACACACACAAAGGAATCGTTAACCAAAATCTTTAAAACCGGTGAGTGACTCTTCCTTGGTTCAGTCTCTGTGACATTACCAAGGAGCGTGGAAAGGGAGCAGATGAGGATGTGGGGACAAAAAGTTGTCTCTTTTGCCCATGAGGTGGTCTCAGGATGTCATTCATCAGCTGCTGATAGAGGCAGTTCTTTTTTAGGAGTAACTGATCTTACATTTTCATGTGGAGAATGGCAGCACAGAAGCTGTTGTAGAAACCAGTCTTACTCTTTCTTCCTTTTTTCTTCTCTTCTTTAGGACTTCATGGTAGCAGTGCTGTCAGTCTCAGCATTCCTGAATCATGACTCAGATGCAGAAATCTGAGGGTGTGCTTGTGCCCCTAGAACTGGATAGACACTGGGCCTTGCTTGGCCAACTCCTTGTCCGCCCTTCCACCTTAAATCTCTTTGCTTGGTTATCTGAGTGCTTTTCCTACTCTTTGGCTCCTTAATGAGTCTGTCACAGCTTATCCTTTCCTATCTCCAGATTCACTGCTCTTACTCCCTTTCCACTACTTTTAACTCCCTTTTTCTCTGCATTTCACTGGCTCATTACTCTTGCTTTCTCCAAGACTAGCTTGCATGTTCAACTTGCCCTAGACGTCACCCTCTTTAGCCTTGCTCCCACTACAGCCATCAGTCTTCACTTTTTAAAACCCCATGTACTCTGATTTTCAGTCTCATGGTGTGTTCAGCCAGTCAAGGGGTTTTTCTCCCTTTCCTACCCCTTCATTTTTCAGTAACTCCTGTCTTAACTCACAAACCAGTTGGAGTATCATTAGGCTTCTTGCTCTCCATGCTTCCCTTCCCCAAGGGAATCATACATGTCCTGCTTGCACTCACCTTCTCCTCCATCACCTTGTCTGGACCCACAACAGTCAGGAGTGGCTGGATGGCTCAGTCTGGCAACTCAGGCAGAGGAGTGGTTGCAGAAGATGGGTGGCTTTGCCCCGCAGCCCTGCAACAGGCACATACACTGATCCCACCTTACAGAGATAGTGGTCAGTGTTGGTGGATCTGTGAATAGCTCTAAAGAGAAAGTCTCAAGTGTTCCTACAGAGCCTGTGTAAACTGCTGCTGTTGATAGTGTTTTGAAAGCTTATAACTGATCAGCATTTCACATGGATTTTTATGGAGATAGTAGCGTAGCTCAGGCATGAGGACAGCTCTCCTTTGTAGGCTTCAGCTCTGAAGCAGATGGGCTGGAGCTGTTCATAGCAAAGGGCTGTTCTTTTTAACAAACACTTTAATGGTCAGAACCAAAATGTTTTCCTCTTTCTTTCCCCCTGAGCCGATTAAATGTTCAGGCTGAAGCCATACTTTAAAACTAAATAAATAAATCAGATGTAGGCAGACAGCCAGAATGGAAAACTGATCATAGAATCATAGAACAGTTTCAGGTGGGAGAGACCTTTAAGATCATGAAGTCCAACCTTTTCCTAGCCCTATTGTCACTTTGGCTCCAATTGTAAAAGTTATAAGTAACCAAATGGTTTACAGCATGAATGCCCAGACATTCTAATTCCAGTTCTGCTGGCAACTTTCTCCTTGCAAAAATATGGTTTGAACTTGGCATTCTGGGATCAGTCACATCACTGTCCCTAGCAACTTCAGAGTAAAGCAGGAATACAGCACTTGCTTTTGTGTAGATTGTGCCTTCTCAGAACCTTTGTTTGAATTGCAAGGCTGGTAGAGGAATTAGGGCTGATAGCTGCAAACAGCTACTGTACACACAGAGTCTGCAGTATTTCTTTGGAAAGAGAGAAGGGCAAAGCTGAAACCTGGAGCTTTTCATAATGTGGTTGGTCTGCTGGCAGCATCACCAGCGTAAAACAATCCACCTTGTTACATCTCTCGAAACAGCCAGTGTGGATGTGTTCAAGTCTCACCTAAGACACAACAATCTGAAGTGGTATAATTAAATGTGGTGAGTTCTAAAACGATGAGGCAGCTGCTTGCTTACCGCGATTAAACTGAGCGCTGCGGGTTGGCGAGGCTCGCTGCCTGCGATGCTGATGCCCCTCCTGTGCCCGCTTGCTGCGTGCGGACACCAGGCGGCAGCTATGGCCACGGCAGAAGCGTGGCTGCTGCTCTCCGGGCCAGCAGAAACCCTGCTTCTCCGCGAAAGGTGCAAGAAGGGGAAGGCTGCACGGCACAAGTCCTGCAGTAAGGGCTAAGGACGACAGAAGACAGGGAAGAGGGAGTGCGGGGGAGACAATAAACGGCTGTTGGCAGGGCAGGCAAACCCTGGACAGCAGGATGCCCCGGTAGTGTTCAAGCTCCACTGCTGAGGTCAAACCAGCTTCCTTAGCTCAGACCTCCTGTGGCTGTCACGCAGTGAAGTGATGGACTTCATAGCGGAGCAAGCACTGAGCATAACCATGTTCTGCTCTGTTACCAGAGCTGACAAAGGAGCAGCTTCTACTGCAGTAGATCAGTATTGGACACTTAGACAACAACAGAAGCCCACTATTTAATGTGTTCAAACAACAGAGCTATCCAATTAAAGCCAGGCTTGGAGCAGTTTAAGTTCTTCCTCTGCATTAGGCACTCTTGGTGTTTTAATAAACAGATGTAACATCGATCTAAACACATCACATGCAGGCAGCACCATATGGACCATACAATACAAACTAAAGCCCTTTGCTAGCTCAGCCCGACATGACTTTGCCCAGTCCTTCAGTTACTCTCTACGGAAAAGAAACAACTGACAGCTCTTTTCTCAAGGACGCAGGCTGGAGACTATGTAGTGGGTGCCCAAGTGCAAAGAAATGTGAAAAACAGTGAGCAGGAAGGATTGTCAGAAGGATTCAGTGCTCCTACGCTCCAGAGCTCCTTCACCAAGAATGCAGAGTGCAGCGTGTGTCCATTTGCTTGCTTGCTTCGAACTGAAGCCAGAAGATCACCCGCAGATGAAATGTATGACAGGCAGAAGAGAATGCACGGCACTTCGCTGGCTGCGTCCTCCACCGCCTTGCACTCCCCTGCAGATGCTTTTCCCTGCTAACGGATCTGCCACAGGGTGACTCCCTGTAAAACACAGAGTTTGCAAAGAGGGCTTCTGCATCCACTACTGGAAAGCTACCAGACAAAGGGACCACACCTCACTAGTACTGCTAGCTACAGTGACTGTCGCCGGGGCTGCTGGTGGGCTCCTGTCTGTAGGCATGCTCCCGGCAGATTCCTTCTTTGTTTTTACTGGGATGAGGCGGGATGGAGAGCCTTCCTTCTGAAGTAGCAGCAGCTGATTTCTCACTGGGAAAGCAGAATCCTTCCCGACTTTCCTCATAGTAGTGTCCGAACTTGCTGCTGCTGTTCTAAAACATCACCCATGTACGTTTCATAGGGACCTGACCAAGCCAACACTGGTCCCTTTGCTGCATCACATCCTTACCTAGGAAACACCCTGCTACCCTGCTGCCACGTGTCACTGTTCCCAGCCCACTTACTTGATTTTAATCCATAAAACCTCGGTTCAGGGTGTGGGAAATGATGGACACTTTGGTTCTTTTCCGCATACAAACCTTTTACATGCTTTTATTGCAGCATTGGGGATTTACACTCTGTCTTCCTCCCTTACATACCGGCACACGTCTGGGGGCTTTGACAAGAGTCATTGCAAATGCTGAGCCGTTCTTGCACGGGTAGATGGTGAGTATGTCCAGTAAAGCCACTGAGCAGCTCACAAACACTAATCAAGCCCATAACAAACACTAAATACAGTAGGGACACAGAAGTAGCGTTGGGCTGAAGGCAAGACTTGAAGGTAACAGCACAAACCATCTTTAGAAGTCAGGTGCACTAATGTGAGCAGAAGACAACACAAGGAGTCATCTTCCACAGAAGACACGCAGTAACGCAGAGGCAAGAGGAACACAAAGCTTTCTGCAAGCCAACCAAAACGAGGCATGCGGTGGCTGCGTGCAAGGAGTGGGAGGCCTTCTGGACAGCAGAACAGCACCTAGCAAACTAGGTCAGAGCTTGGTAGTCATGAAGGCCGTGACGACGCAGCCTTGGACGCCATGACAGGAGGCAATCTCTCCAGACCAGATACAGGCAGGCAACCACCTCACCGTTGAGCAGTAGGATGTGGCACTTGCTCTGGCTCTGCACTTTGCTGCTTACTCCAGGGTAGCTGAGGAGCAGTTGGCAGCATCTGGACCAGGGCTGAGTAGGGAAAGCACTGGGGCAAGGGTCTGGTGTAGGGTGGGGGCTGCGAGGTGGGGGCTGTGGGTGGGTGCAGGGCGCAGGGCACAGGCAGGGCTGGCTGCAGGGCGAGAGTGAAGCCAGCCTAGAACCTTGAGGCCAGGCTGAGGCAAGTCAGCCCTGTGGCAGTGGTGACGGGGGAAGAGGGACAACAGGCACTGGGTGCAGAGGGGTGCGAGGAGCCGGCCGGACTCCACCGGGTCAGCAGCAAAGAGGAGCGGTATCCGGCCGCAAGGTCAGGCCTCAGCCGCTGCTATTATGGGATGGCGAGGCCCGGGGAGGGGCAAGGAGGGCAAACGACGAGTATTATGGGATGGTGAGGCCTCCCGCGACCGGAGGGGGGCAGGTGGGTGGCAGAGAGTATTATGGGATGGAAGGCCCTCCTGCCGCCGGGGGAGTATTATGGGATGAGGATGCCCCATAAGGCAAAAGGGGGGGCGGTAAAGGAGGAGAAGCTGGCGGCTATTATGGGATGGCAGGGCCCGCTGCAGCCGGGGAGTGGGGGAGAGCGTATTATGGGATGGCACCATTCCCAGCGCGTGTGACCGGGCAACTATTATGGGATGCCGCTGTACCTACGGCAGGCTGCCTCCCTGCGAAATATTATGGGATGCAGCGGGAAGAAGGAGGGAGTTATTATGGGATGTCAGTGCAGCCCGGGGCCAGGGCAGGGGGAGCCTGCCGCCCCATCCAAGTTTACTGGAGGTGCCCGGCCGGACCCTCCTCGCTCCAACGCGGCGCTCTCCCGTGGCCTCCTGCCGGTGCCCCCATTCTGCCGACCACGGGGCCCCTTGCGCCTGCGCCCCCTCCCCTGCCTCTCAGCAGTCATAACCCATAAAGCCGGCAGGGTATTATGGGATGGTTGCTCCACGGCGTGGGGCTGGGGGTGTGGGGGGGTTGCTATGGAGCGTTTCCCGTGGGTGGCTATTATGGGATGGACTCGCCTTTGTGAACTATTATGGGATGCGGCCGGCTCTGCAGGGCGGGGCTGCCCATGGAGGGGCTGCTGGAGACCTGGGTCCGACCGCTCCCCGGGAGGGGGCAGCTCGGAGCGGGGCGTCAGGGTGCATATGCAGGGGTACCCCCATCACGGTCAGAGGCGAGAGCGCGATGCGGCCATAACTGCCAACTTCACGTGGGTTTCACAGAACCCTCGGGTGCGTCCCCAGGATGAAGAGGCTGCCGCTGGGCGCTCCCGCCTCTAGGAGTCTGCGGGCTTCTGCCTGTTCTCACTAAAGAACACGCAGCCCTTTGAACTGCAGCTCCAGTGCATGTCAGTGACTAACATTAAAACATGAGTTCCAAGTGTATTTTTTAAAGAAAAAACCTGCCGTGTATGTCCAAGTGTCACAAAACCAGGAGGTAGTAACTTCAGGCAATGTGCACAAGCGTGGCACAAAGCGAGACCCATCCCTGAGCACTTCGTCTCGAGAGAAGTTGTGTTCTGCACTGCGGGCACAGCCTCAAAATTACCTGGCTGTTACTGGACCAGAGAAGACCTCCTCCAAACACTCATAGCTCTAGCAGCTTTGCAAACCTGGCTGGTTTTGAGCTGAAAGTGACTTAGGAATCACCACCGAGAATTGAGTCTCGTATGTCCTTTCAAGCAAACGCAAGTCTATGAGCCTTGCTCAGCAGCAGTGGGGTTCACAATCCAATGGGGTACACAACCTCTGGGATAATTTGCATTGTTCCCTGTGGCACAGTTGTTGCTGGGTGCAACACTGGAAATTCCTCTCGCAGATCCAGCGGGAGATAGGAGATTAAGGAGAATTCTCTCCCAGCCTGTTTTTTCAGTATTTCTGCTAACAGAGCTCGAGACAAGACAGTTTTCAGTGTTAGTGGTTTTTGCCAGCACACACCAGCTTTAATACAGGGTACAAAAACAGGTATCACAGAATCAAAATCCAGGCATCTTGAACTATTACGCTGTTACTGCAGTCCCTCTGAGACCACTTTATTCTGCTCTGACTGGATCCAGCTACTGGTTTCATCAAGAGAGGAGCAGGGCACCTCTATCTAAGGTGCTTTAGGGAAATGGAAACCTAAAAATTATAACTTACAAACAGGCTTAACTTTCGTGTATGGCTCCCAGGTTTCATTATTCATTGGGTACAAAGTTCTGTGTTAAAAGACTGGCCATGTTACACAGTCACATTTTTACAATTGCAAAATCATAACATTTGTTTCTTATATCTTGCTCAGTGTCTCCATTCTTAGGGGGGAAAAAAAAGTGAAGGTAGACAAGGAAAAATTGAATCAATGTCTGATGTTGGGCAAAGTTCTGAGTAACTGAAAGCAGGCTTGTGATGGAAAATATCACGTAACCTGAGCTATAGGTGTCAGTGCAACGTATGTTTGTGATGTTTTTTTCAGGCAAGCAAACTCGCAAAGTGTATAGCAATAGAGCAACCCCGCATTTTCTCTCTCTCTCTGCCTCAGTTCTCTGGCACTAGCGCTGTCTTGTGTGCCATGCACGTCTGGCTGATGCAGTGTGGCTCTGGCTGTGCAGCTGTGCCATTCACCCTGCCCCCTCCTCCTGGCAGAAGAGATGAGGCTCATGACAAGCTCAGAGTGAGGTCTGAGCTGGTGTTCTGCAGAGTACCAGCAGAAGTAGATGCAGAGTCATGCTGGCATATAAGCAGTCCTCATTTGGGTGGGTCCTCCATTGACACAAGAACATCATTCTCAAAACAGAAGCACACATCACCTGTCCAGCAGGTCTCCATGTTTTTCTGGTTGTATGCTCACAAATCTTCTGTGGGCAAGGCTCTCTCAGCCTTTTGTTCCAGAGGTATTTATTTGCTGCAGGAGCAGTTTCTTGAACATGGCAGAAGGGGCTCTTGCCTTTTCTTAGCAAGACAAGGTGTCATCTTCTTCCATGTCTGACACTAAAGCGAAGATACTTCTGTTGTGCTACACGAATAAGTTTTATGCTTCTCTGTGAAAAAGCAAACTAAAATAGAATGCGGTTGGGGGATGCAATGAAGAGAGCAACAATGAAAATGGATAATTTAGATTTCCTTAGCTTGCCATGGAGACCTTGCAGTCATCTGGAAGTGGAGAAGAGCATCTCAGGCAGAGGAAAGAGCTTTGTAGTGTTGGAAAAGACTTGAAGAATTCAGGACAGTTGTTTTGGCTAGTATTGGGGACACAGGATCCTCACAGTAGAGTTTAACATAGTGGGAGGAGAGTGAGGGGGGTTTGAAGAGATACAGGCTCTGGGAAAATATCTAAACGTTGAGTGAAAGTTTGGACCAGCTTTACAAGTTTCAAAGTAAAAGTTACTTACCTGGGAGTTCAATAAACCTCCCCTCTCAAAATGGTCTAGGGCAAAATTCTCTGCCATAGCAACAAAAAACAAAAGGCAAGATGTCTCAGAAATTATAGGATCTTCAGGGTTACTTGTCAGAAGCAATTGGACCAGAGATTAGAGTCACAGAAAAAATCACTATGGCCAGGAGAGCCTACAGATCTGTGAATAGAAAACATGAGGGATAAGTCTATTTGCATTAGTTACAAGTGGTCACAGCTAGGATAAAGGAAGAGGTGACTGATGTGTGCCTGTAGCCTTTGAGGAACTGCATTGCACATTGATACGTCAGATGGTGTCGGTTTTACACAGGTATTGAAAGATATTTCTGATGTTACAGTGGGGATAGAGCAACCCTCAGAGCAGTAGCAAAAGTGGAGAAGAGTAGAGGTACATTTGTATCCCAGAATCTAAACGAAGCCATATAATGCCAGCATCAGCAACCTGCAGCATCTAAACCCATTAACACCTCTGCTTTGCTGTCCACAAAAGGAGCTGGACATGAAAGGAATCCAGTACTGAAAGGATAACCCGAGACACCCGTAAACTGCCCTTTAAGACCACACTGGCTGCAGAACCAAAAAGTCAGTCTGTTATCTGCTCCTGCGGTGAGCAGTTCATGCTAGCCTGGAATGTCTCCATTTTCCAGAATGCTCTGGAAGTTCTTTTCACCCTGCTTCCCACCCTAGGCAGCACTGAGATAATGTGGACAGAGGTTTCCAGCCTCCATCCATGCCCAGGTTAAAATACCTGTCAAGTACCGATGTGAAACAACATCACATGTTGCTCCTCGTGTTATGTTGGAGAAACACATCTGTGTTGAAAGTGAAACTGAGAAAGAGCTGTGGACCTGATAAAAGCCCGGTGGCTGCTCATGGGGTGAAGGAAGGTGGGGTTCCTCCATCTCCTGGAGCCCCAGGCTTGGACCTGAACCCTGAGCGACTTCAACCGCACATGAAATTACAGAAATAATTCAGAGGCCAAGCCAGCATGGTGGATATAGAGCCCATTTCACCCCATTGTCTTTGAAACTAGAGCTGGGCAGGGGTGTGTTGAGAATCCTCTGATTAGTTTGGACTTCCCTAACATGGGCTCAGCACTGTAATGAGAGGGTGTTGGAGGCATTTTCCCCAGCAAAGTGCACTGTGGGGTTGTTCAGGGCACTGGCAGGTCAGGAAAGTTGTGTTACGCGTATCTTGCTCTAAGTGTTTCCAAGCCAAGTGCTACAAACACGAAGATGCCGTTAAACCAGCTAAGTAAACAGCAGTAAGGTAGGGCAACTTCCAGGTCTAAAGCCATCACATTAAAGTCTTTTTAAAAACCATTTAAACTACTTGGCCGTCACAAACACTGAAAACACCTTAATCATAATAATTTATATTCTGTGTGGATTTGTTACTGTAGAGTGAAAATGAACACTTCTCTGATGGCAAAACTTCAAATTACAAGGAAAAAAAGGAGGTGAGATGGGGAACCTTGGGGACATTCATGATGAAAATATGTTCAGGTGTCATGTAGAGATTTCAAGGAAGCAATGGCTCGCTGGTGAGCTGGGCACTTAGGCAACTGAATCTCTGGGATGTAAGTTTCCTGACCAGTAGTGACCAGCCCTCTCTGGGTCAGAGCACTGCCGGCAAGAGTGTAACAGAGCACCTGGAGAGCCTGCCTGAGTAACTAAGTCCCTTGGCAGGGTTTTGCCCACATTGTGCCTCTCACTATGTCACCAAACCACCAGAGAAAAGAGGTACATAGAGAGTCACTGGTCAGGACTGGGCTGTTCAGCACAGGAATTTGGCGTGGCTGTCCACCTGGCTCATGTTAGGAGAGCTTATGGCTGTCAGCACATGAGAGAGGGAATGAAATGTCCCACAGTGGTCCCCATGAAGTTGGTGGTTGTGTTATCAACTTGGGTATTCGGTTACACCCGATCCATGATGGGGATGGATAGCATCTGTGGAACAGCAGTGTGGCTGTTTCCGCTACTCCTCTGTGGAGATGAGGTTTATCTCAGTGTCATCATCATTCACACAGAAGTATGCAGACAAGGGCAGAATGTTGGTGTGTACTGCAGCTGGCCAGAAGGGTTGGTGGGATTTACCTGTGTGCAGGAAGGTGAGTAATGCGGGAGGCTTTTGGGATGTACTGTCTTGCTGGTGAGGCAGGAAGGACCTGACTGCGGAGCACACATGTGGATCTTACGTTGTGAGAACGTGCTAGAGCACAAACGTGAGACGGTGGAGCCCCACAGTATCTCAGCAGAGAAATGCTGGTGCAGGGAAGTGGGTAACTGGGGGCTGCATATGCAGCAGAGTTGATGATAGTCCAAGACATGCCAGGAGAGGTGATGGGATGGTGTTGTTGAACACCTGCATGCCTGGTGGACACGCAGATGTGTTTTTGGGATGGTTTGGCAGATGAAGCTTGGATCCTGCTGAAGGATCTGTTGCAGTCTGTAACGTTAAATCCTCCACTCATGCTCTGGAACGTTTCACTAGGGCTGGAGTATGTGCACCACCAGCCATGGGAGAGCAGAGACATTCGCTGGGAAAGGAAGCAGCACAGTAACCGATCCTGAGGTGTTTGCTGGGGGAGATGGACAGAACTGTGTGTCTTTGTAGCGATTAATGGTGGTGTGAACATGCTGAGTAGGGGACAGGTGGCTTTACAGGACGTGATTTTGTTCAATGTAAAAATGCAGTTGCATGCGCACAATCAGGGCACATTTCACATCTGTATAAGGCGGTGTTGAGTTTTGATGGAAGGGTGCGCAGTGCTAGGCACAGGGTGAGGAGTGGAGTACGCGGAGATGCCATGTATCCCTCGGGTACAGGTAGTTCTGTGAGTACCAGCAGCCAGGAGAGGAGGAGGCCTTGTGCTGCAGGACTGCACGAATGGTGGGGAGGCAAGGGCAGTCACCACAGGCTCCCGGGCCTTGGCGGTGACTGCCCTGCTGCGGGCTGTTCCAAGCTGGGGCTGCTCAGCCTCGTGGGGATCCTGCAGCACCGGCGGGAACTTGCGGGCTGGCCCCGAGCCCTTGAGAGGCCGTACAGGGCCGGGGGTCGGGCAGGGTCTCGGGGCCGGCGGGCAGGTGGTGCAGACACCTGGGCGGGCTGGAACGTGGCGGTGGGGGGAGGTGGTGTGGGGCGCGGTAGCATGGCGAAGCCCCGCAGGGGTGCGGGGCAGGCGGCCGCAACTATTATGGGATGCCGGCCTGGACGGTGGCTCCCGGCGACTATTATGGGATGCCTGCCTGGGCGGGGGTGAAGAGAGGTTGAGTATTATGGGATGTGCGCCTGGGGTGTGAGTATTATGGGATGTCCTGGGGTTACTACAGTGTGCACCCCCACCCCGCAGGGGGCACGTGTCTATTATGGGATGTTAGGCCGGGCGGCACGCGCGTGCGGGCGAGGACTCGAGCCGCGGGGTGCGCCCAGCTCAGGCCGAGGGGTCCCGGACGAAGGTAGAGGGGGAGCCCGAGTATTATGGGATGCCGGGCGAAGGGGTGCGATTGTGGGATGTATTATAGGATGTTTCTCGTGGGGGATGGGGGGCGTATTATGGTATGTTCACAGCGTGAGTAGTTATTATTATGGGATGCCGGGCGGGGCAGTGAGTGGGAGGTTCTGAGGGTAGGCCGAGTATTATGGGATGTCCCGGGGGGGTGGTAGTGTATGGGGGGTGGTTGCTGGGGAGACGGGGGCGGGGCCCGTTGCCGGGGTCCCGGGGTCTATTATGGGATGGAGGCGGGAACAGGGCGGGGCATGGTCGGATTTTTTTTGCCCCCCCCCTTTAAGAGGCGGTGCCGGGGCCGGAGCCATTTTCCCTTTAGCAGCAGCAGCAGCAGCAGGAGCAGCAACGACGTTGTCGGTGGCGAGAGGAGCCGGGTGAGGAGCCGGGAAGGGACGAGGGCGGGCAGGGCCATACGTCGTCCCTTAGGCTAGCCCTCGGGCCGCCCTTCTCCGCCGGCCTCTCCTCTTGTCGATCTGTGGCCGCAGCTGCTCCCCAGGGCCACGCCATGCCCCTGCCTGGGCGGCTGCAGGACGAGCCTTCCCCCTCCCCCACCCGGCTTTGCGCTGGGGAGCTGCCGCCCCAGCGGTCCCCGCAGCCGGCGCCTGTCCGCGGAGAGAAGCGGCTCTTCGCCGCCTACAGCTGGACTTTGCCGCCCCGCGCCCCCTCCTGGGGGCCATGCCTTGCCGTGGCGCTGCCCCCTGCCCCCCCCATCGCTCAATACCTCCCCCCGCCCCCTCCTGCCGCCCCCGCCCTGTGCCGCGCAGCCCCGCTCCGGGCGGGGGCGCGGGTGCGGCGGGCAGCAGAGCGGGGCTGCCGGCGCCGTAGAGCCTGCCCTCTCTTTTGTGTTGGGTTGACGGTGGAGCGGCATGGGGGAACGCTGGCCTGACCTCGCGGCCCAGCTCCTGTCAGCCCAGGGCCCAAGTTTGGGCCAGCGAGTTGAGGACTTGCCGGTTCGGCCGCTGTCGGCCGTACCGGTCTGGAGCGACTGCCCGCTCCTTGCCGCGGCTCGCTAACAGCGTCCTGGCTGGCCCAAGCCTGCTTTAGAAGCCCGGCTGCTTTCCCTGCCTCGCCTCCGTGTCACAGCCCAAGGCTGAAAAAAGCGAGGGCAGCCGTCTGCAGAGGACAGGAGAATTTTGCTGTAGGACAGCTGTTTTGGCTTCCTTGCCAGAAACGAGTTGCTGACTCAGTTTAATATCTGGTGTCTTCAGAGCCTGCTTCATCACAACTCTAAGCCGATACTTGCTGCTGCCGTTTCTGTTATCCTTAGCGAAGTTGCTGTGTAAGCTTTCTGATGGATCCTCTTGGTAGCACTATTGCTTGGGAAAGCAGGAGTTTGGGTTTGCTCTAACTTTTTCTTTTCCTTTTCAATGAAGTACTGGCTTTGCTGGCAAGAAGACAACACGCTATATAAGCTCGGGCCTCTGTCCCCAATTTGGAGGACATGGCATCAGGCATCGGATCTCCGTCACCGTGCTCAGGGGGCAGTGATGATGATGACATGGAGATCCTGTTGAACAACGCTATCCCCCAACATCCAGGTACTTAGAACCTGCAGGGCATGCATGTGAAATGAGGTAATGCTGGTCTTAGATCCAGTATGTGCAATATATGATGTGCTGGGGAATGTTTCTTTATACAAATTACACATGTGGATTTGATTTTTATATCTGAGACCTAGGGTTTCTTCAAAGTATGCAGCTCATGGCTTTGGTCAGGTGGAGCTGACTTTGTTCCAAGCTGTTGCTTGTTGGGGCTTGTGCTTTGAGAGTAGTGGAGGCCCAATTCTGACAGGGTACCAAAATGCCTGTGAGTTGGATATTTTGTGAATGGGGAGGTGGAAGGAGGGTAATGTGTAAAAGGACAGAGTGTATTTCTTTCATCTGAGAACTCAGACCGGCTGATGTCCAGAGCAAACTGCCCTGGGCTGTTGCGTGACCCACTTTCCTTTGTCACCACACCCAATTATTGAGGTTTCTTGTGGTTCTCACTCTGTACTGCTTGCTCACCTTTGCTTTTCTGGTAGTCTTTGTACCTTGCTTTTTCCTTCATGTTTGCGTCCTCACCGTCAACATGAAACTGAATTAGATCCACAGGTACTTTTCTCATTTGGGGTTGCTGTTGTGGCTGCTGTCATTGACTGCTGTTGTAGACCCACATCTGGGTTCTCTGCTTCCTTGTGGAAAGGAGTAATGTATATCCTGATGTGTGTAACTGTAAGACAAGTTTGAGTTTTCTTACTAACTCATGCTGCAGGGTTGTCATGTAAGAGAAATGTTGCAACTGGAAAGGGAAAGTGGTGTGGGCTTGTTTGGTTTTTTTTTAAGCTTTGACTCTAGGGTTTTCTGACATCTCTGCAATCTTAGGCAAATTGGGGATGTCAGTAAGAAAAATGTTAGTGAATTAAAGCTGTTAAAATACCTGCAGACTGGAAAAGTTCAGTGTCCCACCCTATCCAATATTACCAGAGGCTCTAAATCAGAACTTGGAGGAGGACAGGTGGGATCCTTGAAGGACCTGATGTTGCAGGACTGAGAGCAAAGAGACATCCTATCCGTTGGGGATATGGTAGGGACCAGGTGCAAGCCCCAAGATTCTGAGAGCTCAACCTGTGCTACTTCAGCCCTGGCTGTGATAGCTCATCTTACCTGTAGCTTCCTCCATCCTGCCCAGCTCTTGTGGTCAGGAGGCCATTTTCCCTTGGAGGGAGAACGAGTGACTCTGGCTGTGTGTGATGGGCGGGGCGGTGGGGGGAGGGCCTGTGGCTGGGCTGCTCGAGAAGCTTGCCACAAAGGGAAGGGCTGTCTGCCTGCCCTTACCCCTTGGGTGGGGGAAAGGGGATGCACAGATGGAAGTGTGCCATGGTGGGAAGTTCTGGTCAGGCAGTGAGCTTGCTAGGTGTTGCCAGGGAGGAAAGGCATTCGGGGAGGGTTGTGTCAAATCGAGATAGGAGTAGAGTTGCAGCTTTCTTACGGAACAGAACAAGCCGTGGCTCACTGCCTTGTGTTCAGCATGTGGCTGTGGGATGCTCTGTACCAGTGCTGAGGATACATAGTTGTGTGTTTCTTTCCTGGAGATCCATGGACTGAGACAGTATCTTCAGGTTCTCTGATATCATCCCTGTTTGGTTTCCTTTAAATGTGGCCATCTGTTCTGTGCTCTTTCCTTTTCTTAAGTTACGGCAAACTTCTGGTCCCCATGATCTGAGTGCAACCTTGCTTGCAGAGGGAATGTTGTGGAAATAGGTGGGGACTGGGAGAGGGAGAAAATCATGTGCTGCGAACTTAAGATGTCTTAGTGTTTGTGGTGAACACTTCTGTGTAAGAGTGTAGAAAGAAGCAGACTAGTCATCTCTGGGGAGTGGGCTATTCTGTAGAGTGCATATGGGGTTTGAATGGGACATGTGGTCTCTCTCCCTCCAGAACCGGAAGAAGAGCCAGAAGAGGAGCTTCTGTCAGAGGCTGAGACACCCAAAATCAAGAAGAAGAAGAAACCCAAGAAACTAAAGGAACCAAAAGTGCCCAAGCTTAGCAAGCGTCAGAAGAAAGAGGTAAGGAAAACCTTGCTAAGGTCACTCTTTGTTGACCTGTGGCAGCAAGCTTTGGTATGAATGCAAGAGGGTTTGTACCTGCTTGGGTAGACTGTGGAGTTTAATGGATTTCCAGGATGTCTTCTCAGAGCTGTCTGATCTCTCTCCCAGCTTGGGGACAGCTCCGGTGAGGGGAATGAGTTTGTAGAGGAAGAAGAGGAGGTTCTGCGCTCTGACAGTGAGGGCAGTGACTACACTCCTGGGAAGAAGAAGAAGAAGAAATTGGGGCCCAAGAAGGAAAAGAAAAACAAAACCAAGCGCAAGGAGGAAGAGGAAGAAGAGGAAGATGATGATGACTCAAAGGTGAGAAGCTACCTTCCCGATTGCCTGCTCTTATTTCCATGTGTCTGTTTTGTGGAAATCATTGTGATTTCCATTTGTGAAGGCACACAGGGCTATGGCTGTTCAGGCTCTTCCTCCACTATACCTGCCTGCCTTTGTTCTGCCTTGCATTCCTTCCCCTGTTCTGTCTTAAATATATCTAAAATAGTTACTGATTGCAAAGGCTTTTCCCATCTCCACTGATTTTCTCCTGAGGCTGTGTCCCATAGCAGTGGTAAGTGGATGGGAGCAAAAACATCCCCTGGTCCTGACCCACTGGGTTGTCTGTAGAAGTAAGGAAGAGTTTTTTCTCGACGTTGCTGCAATTCTCTTTTGGATAGGAACCAAAGTCATCTGCTCAGCTCCTGGAAGATTGGGGGATGGAGGATATTGATCATATCTTCACAGAGGAGGATTACCGTACTCTCACCAACTACAAAGCTTTCAGCCAGTTTGTCAGGTAGGCTGCAAGCCTGCACTTCGAAGGACTGGGAAGGGGAAAAAAATAGATGGGACAAGATCTAGGTTCCATTTTTTGTAACAGAAGTGCACATCAGAGTGCACTTAAAACAGGAACATCAGTAAAATAATTGATCCACATATTTTTTGCTTTCCGTGATGGAGGTGATGCAAGTGCTCAATCCCAGTTTGCTTTCTTTCCTAATGTGCTAAATTTCATTACACTTTTCAAATCCCTGATTATTTGCATCCTCCACATAGAGTGAGGGATGGGAGCAGAGAAATTCATTGCTTTTGAGAGATCAAGATTAGACAAGAATGTAGTTGAGATACAGGTGCTGATGGGGGGTGGCAGCAGGGAGGAACAATGGTCTAGATTTCAAGGTGGTTCAGTAACCTTTCTTTAACTCTACACAGGCCACTTATTGCAGCCAAGAACCCTAAAATAGCAGTGTCGAAGATGATGATGGTACTGGGAGCCAAGTGGAGGGAGTTCAGCACAAATAACCCCTTCAAGGGAAGTTCAGGTGCGTCTGTGGCAGCTGCTGCAGCTGCAGCTGTTGCAGTAGTGGAGAGCATGGTGACAAATGTGGATGCTGTCCTGCCGCAGCCCCCTGTGGATGTGCCACTCAGGAAAGCCAAGACGAAGGAGGGCAAAGGTGAGAGGAATTTGGCCAGGATTGGTAGAGGGTGAGGGGTGTCGTGGTAGTAGTCAGACTCACAAGCTCCTCTGTTCCCAGGACCCAATGCTCGGCGGAAGCCAAAGGCTAGTCCTCGTATTCCAGATATCAAGAAACCTAAAACAAAGAAAGTGGCACCTTTGAAAATCAAACTAGGAGGGTTTGGTTCCAAGCGTAAAAGATCATCAGTAAGTTACGCTCCTTGACCTGAGAAGGAGGTGATGTGCTTGAAATGCTGCGGTGCATGTGTGACTGCTGCCCCCAGCATGTGTGCCCAAGTAGCGTAGCTTTGTTTTCTTGCCCACCTCAGAGTGAAGATGATGATCTAGATGTGGAGTCAGATTTTGATGATGCCAGCATCAACAGCTACTCTGTTTCAGATGGATCTACAAGCCGTAGTAGTCGCAGTCGCAAAAAACTCAAAGCTGGGAAAAAGAAAAAGAAAGGTATCTGTGCTTTCTGTCATTGGAAACAGGAGTGCAGTGAAACGTGTAGAGAGATCAGTGGAAAGTCTGTGGCAGACTTTGGGTATTTTAACAGTATACCAGAGGGAGGAAAATTCTTTGTGAAGAAAAGCTTAATTTTAATAAGGAGCACATTTTCAGTAATTTTATCACCTTTGTAAGGGAACAGACACAGTGCTGACTTTTCCTGGCCTCAACTATGTCTTTAATTTCATGAGTGGAAGGGGGCCAAAAAGAAGTGTTCTGCCGCTGTTCAAACTGTGCTTACTTACACAGATAGTGTTTTGGGTTCTGGATGTCTATATTACTACACAGGCTGTTGGGAGGGTGCCCTTGCTTGGTGTAGGAAGTCTGTGCCTGTGGCTGGTACTGCTATAACTCACTGCTCTCTGTAGGTGAGGAGGACTCCACAGTGACTGTGGATGGCTACGAGACTGATCACCAGGACTACTGTGAGGTGTGCCAGCAGGGAGGGGAGATTATACTCTGTGATACCTGCCCACGTGCTTACCACATGGTTTGCCTAGACCCAGACATGGAGAAAGCCCCAGAGGGCAAGTGGAGCTGCCCACACTGTGTGAGTACTGGATTCACCCAAACCATGCCAGAGATCATAGAGGGGGATGTCGGGCGACTTTGGGCTGCTCTTCAGTGGTAATAAAATAACCACAGATGTGTGACTTTGGCTTTCTCATGTCCCTCTCCTGTAGGAAAAGGAGGGCATTCAATGGGAAGCAAAGGAAGATAATTCTGAAGGAGAGGAAATCCTGGAAGATGTTGTGGGGGATGCTGAGGAAGAGGATGACCACCATATGGAGTTCTGTAGAGTCTGCAAAGATGGAGGAGAGCTGTTGTGCTGTGATGCTTGTCCTTCGTCCTATCACATCCACTGTCTGAATCCCCCTTTGCCAGAAATTCCCAATGGAGAGTGGCTGTGTCCTCGCTGCACTGTGAGTTTCTGGGCATACCTGTTGCTAAAAGAGATCCTTTTGGATCATCGTGTTTTCCCAGAAATGGGTAGCTCTCCAAAGGCTATATGCTGTCACACCTCTGTCACAAAACATCATGGCCTGGCTTTCTGTGCCTTGTTGTTTGGCTGCTTTCTCGGGACAGCAGGAAGGGACAGGGTTACAGCCATGGAGTGTTAAGTTTGCTTGTGTGGAGTGTATAGGTAGACAAGTTTGAGTCCAGGATGCCAAGACTCAATTTTCCTGGATCCTGTATGGATGTAAAAGTAGGAAAATGAGCGTAAGCAAATCCAGCGCTCAAGTCTTTCAAACTAATGCTGAATCAACCTGGTTTTGCACAGCGAGCTCTGTAATGCCAAGCCCTTTCTTAACAGACAGTTGGAAGAAATGTCACTGTTTTTGATGTTATTGAAATAAAATTTATAAATGGCATTAGGTGCCTTTATTAGATTAGAAGTACTCTTAAACAGATGAATAGAAAAGCTGTCTCAGGACATATCTTTATGCTTGGATGATAGTTCTACAGTAAAGTATTTTTGTATACAAACATTTTGATGGAGTTGTGGTTGGACAGACTACTGCGCAGGCTTGTCCAACCCAGCAGTTTCTGTATTTCATGTAGAATTTCTGAATTGATGTGGCCCCTCTCTCAATTAAATTGAGATTGAGTTCAATTGTGTTTTGCCAGGTAACAAAAAAAAAAACACCCAGCACTTGAGAAAGTTTAAAGAAATGCTGGAGAAAAGGTGAAAACTTTGCAAGTCCAAAAAACAAACTCCATACACATGGTAAAGCTATAACTAAGGAAATAGGACTCTTCCTGCACTTCAGTGTTTGTGTGTTAGAGTATGTACACTTTGATATAACAATCTTCCTTTAATTTTTCAGTGCCCAGCATTGAAAGGAAAAGTGCAGAAGATCTTGATCTGGAAGTGGGGTCAGCCCCCAGTTGGTCCCCCACCTCCACGTCCACCTGATGCTGACCCTAATGCTCCTCCCCCCAAGCCTCTGGAGGGTCGGCCTGAAAGACAGTTCTTTGTCAAATGGCAGGGTATGTCCTACTGGCACTGCTCTTGGGTGTCAGAGTTGCAGGTGAGTGGAGGACTCTTAAACATGATCATAAGAGTGGATACTTGGGGGAAGATACTTCAGATAGTTGAGGGGAAGGCACCTACTAACTGCTCTTGTCCTGACTCCAGCTGGAGCTGCACTGCCAGGTCATGTTTCGTAACTACCAACGGAAAAATGATATGGATGAGCCACCCTCAGGAGACTTTGGAGGGGAAGAGGAGAAAAGCCGAAAGAGAAAAAATAAGGACCCCAAGTATGCTGAGATGGAGGAGCGCTTCTATCGATACGGGATCAAGCCCGAATGGATGATGATCCACAGGATCCTTAATCATAGGTAGCAAAAAGGATTCCCAACAAAGAATTTCACGGTATCACAGTAATAAGGTTGGAAAGGACCTTAAAGATCATCCAGTCCAACCTAAACCTAAATAAACCAAGTAAACCTTAACATCTAGATCATGCCACTCAGCACCTCATCCAGCCTAACCTTGAACACCTCCAGGAACAGCAACTCAACCACCTCTGTGGGCAGCCCATTCCAAAACCGGATCACTCTTTCAGTGAAAAATCTTTTCCTAATGTCCAGTCTAAACCTCCTCTGATGGAGCTTAAAACTATGACCTCTTGTCCTGTCTCCAGTGGCCAGGGAGAAAAGACTGACCCCTGCCTGACTACAACCACCTTTCAGATAGTTACAGACAGTGATAAGGTTGTCCCTGAGCCTCCTCTTTTGCAGACTAAACAAACCCAGCTCCCTCAGCCTCTCCTCACAGGGCTGATCTTCCAACCTCTTTACCATTCGAGTTGCCCTTCTCTGGACCCGTTCCAGCACCTTGACATCTTTCTTAAACTGAGGGGCCCAGAACTGAACACAACACTCCAGGTGTGGTCTAACCAGTGCCGAATACAGGGGAAGGATAACCTCCCTTGACCTGCTGGCCACACCATTCTTAATGCAGGCCAGGATGCCATTGGCCCTCTTGGCTGCCTGGGCACACTGCTGACTCAAATTTAAGCAGGGCTGAGACAGCACAGATGAGCTAAGCTGCAATATGACTTGGGGAAACAGTTGGACTTCTTTTGTTAGCATGATAAATGTTCTTCTGTTGCTTCATTTTGGGATTGTTCTCTCTTGTGTGAGTGGATAGGGTTAATACTGTCATTACACTGTGCTTAGGAAGTACTGGTTTCTTCTGCAGTGTGGATAAGAAGGGGAATGTTCACTATTTGATTAAATGGAGAGACCTGCCCTATGACCAGGCATCCTGGGAAAGTGAAGATGTGGATATCCAAGATTATGACCTCTACAAGCAAGCCTACTGGAATCACAGGTAAGGGCAGTATCCTAGAGATGGTGTTGCCTTCCTTTCTCTCAAGAGAAAGTATGTGAGTATGTTAGTCCCTTGTGCTGGCTGGATAAATATATGGAAATAGAATCGGAAAATTGTTTTGATTGGAAGAGACCTTTAGGGTCATAAATCTAAAAGGTCCAACCTTTTAAACCAGCACTGGCAAGTCACCACTAAATAATGTCCCTCAGCACTGTTTCTCTATATATTTTAAACATCTCCAGGGATACAGTCGCTCTACTCAGGGTGAAGTGGTAACCTGTGGCAGCCTCTTCCAGTGCTTTACAGCTCGATTTGTTGAAATTTTTCCTGATGTTGAACATAAACCTCCCTATGTCCAATGTGAGTCTGTTTCTTCTTGTCCTGTCTCCTCTTAACTGGGAGAAGAGACTGACCCCCACCTCATTACAAACTCCTTTCAGGTACTTGTAAACCTAGATGCTTTTCCTGAGCCTCCTTTTCTCCAGATTAAACAAGTCCAGGTTCCCTCAGCTGTTCTTCTTAAGGCCCATCCTCTAGACCCTTCACAGACTTTATTGTCCTTCACATATGTCCCACTGCTTCTGTGCCCTTCTTGTAGGGGGCACAAAACTTAGGCACAGTATTTAAGGTGCGGCCTCACCAGTGTTAGGTGCAGGGAGGTGATCACTTCCCGGCTTTTGCTGGCCACATTATTTCTGTTGCAAACCAGGATGCCATTGCCCTTCTGGGACACCTGAGCATACTGCTGGCTGTCAGCCGATGCCCCCAGGTCCTTTTCTGCCAGGCAGTTTTTCAGCCACTCTTCCCCATGTCAGTAACCTTCCCAGGGAGTGGTTGAGACCTGAATACAGGAACCATCTTTTTATAAAATGGGCTTTGACACATTGATCCAGCCAGACCAGATTCTTCTGTAGAGCCTCTCTAAGCTTAAGTAAACCATGCTCCCACCTAACTGGCCTTCTGCAGATTTACTGAGGGTGCTCTTGATCACCTTGTCTAAATAATTTATAAAGATAAATTCATAAAAATATTAAGAAGAACGGCCCCAGCTAGATTGGACTCCATTCACCACTCGTCCAGCAAAGTGTAGGCTCATTCAAGCCATGAGCCATGAATCATATAGTAGGAGAATCTTTTTTGTTAATGAATTCTTATTCCTTTGGCCATGGATCTTCTGCTTTTCTACCAGTTTCAGGGTTCCAGCCCTGTTCACTTGAATCACAGAATCAATAGGGATTGGAAGGGACCTCAAGAGATCATCCAGTCCAATCCCCCTACCACAGCAGGATCACCCAGACAAAGTCGTACAGTCAGTCTGGGTTAGAAGGGACCACAGGATCATCCAGTTCCAGCTCCCCTACCATGGGCAGGGACACCCCACCCTACACCAAGCTGGCCAGAGCCTCATCCAGCCTGGTCTTAAACACCTCCAAGGATGGGGCCTCCACCACCTCCCTGGGCAACCCATTCCAGGCTCTCACCACTCTCACAGTGAAGAACTTCCTCCTCACATCCACTCTAAATCTACCCATCTCCAGTTTTGCTCCATTCCCCCTAGTCCTGTTGCTACCTGGCATCTTAAATAGTCCCTCCCCAGCCTTGTTGTAGGCCCCCTTCAGATACTGGAAGGCCACGATAAGGTCACCTCGGAGCCTTCTCTTCTCCAGGCTGAACAGCCCCAACTCTCTGGCCTCATAGGAGAGGTGCTCCAGCCCTCTGATCGTCCTCATGGCCCTCCTCTGCACTCGCTCCAGCACGTCCACATCCTTCTTGTAATAAGGGCTCCAGAACTGGACGCAGTGCTCCAGGTGGGGTCTCACAAGAGCGGAGCAGAGGGGGAGAATCACCTCCCTTAACCTGCTGGCCACACTTCTCCTGATGCAGCCCAGGAACGGGTTTGCCTTCCGGGCCGCAAGTGCACACTGCTGGCTCATGTTGAGCTTTTTTCCACAAGCTCAACATGAGCCCATTTGAGTGATTGTCTCCTACATTACAAAAGCTGTTAAACTTGCATATTCTTGGGACTGTCTTTGCATAGGGAGCTGATGAGAGGTGAAGAGGGCAGGCCTGGTAAGAAATTAAAGAAAGTGAAGATGCGGAAGCTGGAAAGGCCCCCTGAGACTCCTACAGTAGATGTAAGTTTCCATGTATTTCTCTGAAGCAATCTGATGTAGTATCTGATTTTGGGGAGGGTGGAAGGTAGATATAAAACTCTAAAGATTGAAATGCATATGGTTTAGAATTTCTTCCTGGCCCAAAGAACAAACGAGTTACAGAGCCTTCAGACAAAGGCCCGCCTTGTCCATTGAGTGAGACACTTGCTGGCTCCTGGTGAAAGTGCTAAAAAAGGCTTTCTGGTAGATATCTTTTGTTCCTTTGGGAATGTCTGGTGCTAGCCTGGTTGTCATCATGGAAGTCCCATCTGCAGTAGGGAATGCATGGGTGACTGGGAAAGGAGTCTTAGAAGCTGTGCAGCTGAAGTAAAGTACTTTGACTCTTCCTTCTTTCCACTCTAGCCGACAGTGAAGTATGACAGGCAACCTGAGTATCTTGATGTAACAGGAGGCACCTTACATCCCTACCAACTGGAAGGACTGAACTGGCTGCGTTTCTCTTGGGCCCAGGGCACAGATACAATTTTGGCTGATGAAATGGGTCTAGGAAAGACAGTACAAACAGCTGTGTTCCTTTATTCCTTATACAAAGAGGTGAGAGCTGGAAGATTGCTAAGTGAGAAAAACGCTGCCTCTGTTGGTTGGTTGCTTTCTTCTAATGATATTACTGACTCTTCATAGGGCCACTCTAAGGGTCCCTTCTTGGTGAGTGCCCCACTGTCCACAATCATCAACTGGGAACGAGAATTTGAGATGTGGGCCCCTGATATGTATGTAGTGACCTATGTTGGGGACAAAGACAGCCGGGCCATCATCCGTGAGAACGAGTTCACTTTTGAGGATAACGCCATACGTGGAGGCAAAAAAGCATCCAGAATGAAGGTATGGAACTCTGCTGTAATGCAACCCTAAGCTGAAAGAAGAGGTGCACTAGACTGAATTTTGAAGCAGCTGAGATTCAAATACTCTGACATCTTTTGGGAACTGATTATACTTGTAGTTTGCAAGGGGAAATAGCTGCAAACTGGTGACTGGTGGGTGTTCAGACTCCTGCTTTGGAGTGTTCAAACACTCCTACTAGTCTCAACTAATTTGATACTGGAAGAAGAGGCTTGACTAGGGTAATACTGACTGTAGGCAAGTCCCTCTGGCTCTTTTGTGTCATCTGAGAAATGACGTTGTGTCCAGACAGGAAGGGCTTGTAGAACTTCAATCTTCCTAGTAAAAGCAAAAAGCAAGATGAAAGCTAAAGCTTTTGTAGTTGCAGAGATAGATGGGACTCCTTTGCTTCCTTGACATTAAACTGCATTAAGTACTAATGGTAATATGAAATTCCACCTTAAATTACATTTTCTTAAGTCTTAGCTTTTTTGATGAGCCACTCCTTTGCAAATCTCATTTCCCTAACATGTCTCTTTGTTGCTTTCTGGTTAAACTTTTCTTTAACATTTGACAACTGTCTAGGAGCAGCAGATATTAAGAGAACTGGGAGACTAAGATGGTTAAAAGGCTGGAGCAGTTTTGGGGTAGTATTTTGAATCTTGGGACAGGAAAAAGTGGATGTGAAAAGTTTTTGATGTGCTGTTTGACCAGGCCTCATCAGAATAACTTGATGGAGAAACACTGCATCTACTTTGTCCTGGGACATTGCCCTTTTCCATTATAATGTTCTCCTTTTCCTTTGCAGAAGGAGGCTGCTGTGAAGTTCCATGTGCTCCTCACCTCCTATGAACTGATCACAATTGATATGGCCATACTAGGCTCTATTGACTGGGCCTGTCTCATTGTGGATGAAGCTCACAGACTGAAGAACAATCAGTCTAAGGTACAGAGAAGCAGTGGTGGTTTATGGGTATCACATGTTTGTCATGTCCCATCGATCAGAGAAGGGAGTGACTCAGTTCCTGGATTAGCTGGGTTGAATTAAGGAGACTTAAACCATAGGTCCACAGAGGAATCAAGTTTACTAAAGTTACTACAGAAGTAACAGATGCCTAACTCTGAGAGTATCAAAATCACTGTTTACCAGATGCTGAACTCAGTAAAGAAATAAAGTTACTAGTTGCCAAACTCAGACATTAGAAAAAGGTAAAAGGTTAGATCTCCACTGGAGACTGCAGCAATGTCTGGCATGCTCCAGCCTCCCCCTCACTCCTTGTCTTCATGAGTTCTTGGTGTCTCTGGCTGTCTTTGTAGTCATGCCTAGTGTAGTTGGCTCAGTGGATGCAGGGGGTATGGTGATAGGTGATCGGTCCTTCTTCACTTCCTCAGCTTTAAAGATTTATTTTTTTTTCAGTGTCTCTGGCAGTCCTTTTGTCAGTTTCTCTGCAAGGTCACAGGCTGATGGCCACCTGGTGTTATTCTAATCCCTTTTATCCCCTACTGCTAGGGATGTTTTCTTCACCTCCAATGACGTGGGGGTTTTGTTCTCAGACTTAAAACAGTGGCAAGTAAGTTCTTGAGAGATGGGAACTCATCATGTTCCCACCACATAAGCAGAGTGCTGCAGATGAAATAGAGGTGTCTCAGGGCATGCCTGTTCTGTTCTCACGCACTGTGTATCTCTTTGCCAGGTGCAGGGCCTCCCCCGTTACCCTGCTTGCAAGTTATCTTCAGTTTGCTTGCTCACAAATTATCTTCTGTTTGCTCACAATCGTTTGAGCCATCATACCTTATGCTAATCAGAGCCTGACAGTGTTGCAGAGAGTGTTCAGAAGATTAGATAACTGCTCCTAAGCACGCAACCATCTCTTAGTGATTCGTTCAATAGTAAATTAGCTGCACTATTTAAAAAAAAAATCAGCAGCCTTCATTTGGATATTTATTGTTGGCAACAACTTCACTTATCACTGGCTGAAACAGCTTTCTTTTTGGGTCTATGCTGGAACATAGGAAAACAAGTGTCAGTGTTGCTCTGAAATGCAAACTGGCTTCCGTGGAGGTGGATCATACATCTATGCCACCTCTGTTCTGGAAAGGTTTACCATGAGTACCATTACCCTGCTTCTAGAGTAGTCTTACTTGCTGAGGAGAGCATTTGGCTTTGTAGCAGAACTGGTTACATGCTATAGAAATGGGAGGAGTGGTCAGAGGTGTCAAAAGTCACTTCATATAAAAGTCAATTTTATATGAAGCTCGTTTAATTTCAGTACACTTGACTGTACTTCCATAATCCGGCCCCTCCCTAAGCCCTTGTATGTTAATTCTGGTATGGATTTTTCTGTCTTCAGGTGAGTTCTACCCAGCTGTTCTGGAAACTTTTTATAGGTTCTTGGTGACTGTCAGACAAAATTGCCTCTTGATTTTCTTTTTTATTCATTTTAAGTGGCCTTAGCTTTTTGAGTCTTGGTATGAAGCATCTTTGTGAGACATCACACCTAAGCTTACAGTCCATTTTCCAGATCTTGTTTTTTTATTGTAGACACTTAAGACTGGATGCAGTTCTGTACTTACCATTGAAATGATCTGAAGTAACAAATGCTTACTATTGATGTTTGTTTATTAAAGAGGATGTAGAGACTTATGGCTATGCTATGACCAACAGTTAGAATTAGTTATCTGTTGAGACTGTTAATCTCCTTTTTTGTCTACAGCAGTTTCCTGTCCTGAAAGGACAGCTTCGGGCGATTAGCAGTAAGACAAGTCAGATGCTTCCAAACAGATTGTTTTTATCTTGCAAATATAATTGGTATTTTTCATATGCAATTCCAAACAGAAAATTTTTTTAAACTAGTATTATATATTAAAAAAATCCCCATGGGGGCCACTGGAAGGATCCTTCTGGTGTGATAACCAAAACATCAGTGGTAGCTGATTCCTCTATGTGGAGAGTTGTGGTTTTTAGGTTGTTCGCTCTCTCGTGCAAGCTACTTTCATTGTTTGACCTTGTATCATGCTAAGTGTAAAACAAGCAAAGAAATGGCCACTTTCATAAATTACTACATTATTGTTCCATGTTCACCGGTGCACACTGACACTTGTGCTTTTCAGTTCAGTACTTGAACTGCTCATTACCTTTGTCTGGAATAACTTAACTAGTAAGAAAACCAGTACAAATTACCTTGGCAAACCCTTTGCTCTTTTTCTCCTCTGCTTGCTCAGAGCTCTGGAATGTTGCCAGGACTGATATGAATAGAAGTAATGACTTGGCTATTTCTAGAATTCTCAAGGTAGAGTAGTTGTGAGAAGGCATTACACTCATTTAGGAAGAGAAAGTACATAGTGTAGCAGTCTGGAAATGATTTGTGATATGAAAGAGCTGGTAACTTAAAAGAGCAAAGGAAACCTACAAGCATCTGAGGGCTTGTAGGATTTGCTGCAGTGTGTTTTCTCTATACAGGAATGACCAAATGCCATCAGTCTAGTGACTGACTGGCACTTGGAGCTCTTGAACAAACAGACTGTGTGATCTAAATGGAACACTAGCTTAGTGTTAAGGTTTTCAAGGAGAAATTTTATTTTTGTAAGACTATGACTTAAGCCTTTGATGTGTTTGTGTGCTTCCTGTCTCCCCTCCCCACCTGTTTATTTTTTATCCTTTGTACTTCCTAGTTCTTCCGTGTGCTGAATGGTTATTCTCTCCAGCACAAGTTGCTCCTTACAGGAACTCCCCTGCAGAATAACTTGGAAGAATTGTTCCACCTGCTGAACTTCCTGACACCAGAGAGATTCCAGTATGTCTTACAGTGCAAGCTTGTCTTCTCACATCTATCCCCATCCCTGGTTTTGTGGTGTTTTTCTTCTGTGGCTTTTGCTGAGTGTCTGTTTTTCTGCAGTAACTTGGAGGGCTTTCTAGAAGAGTTTGCAGATATTGCCAAGGAAGATCAAATCAAGAAGCTGCATGACATGTTGGGCCCGCACATGCTGAGGCGTCTCAAAGCTGATGTTTTCAAGAATATGCCTTCTAAGACTGAGCTCATTGTCAGAGTGGAGTTGAGCCCTATGCAGAAGTGAGTGTGAGAATGAAGAGAGCATCTGTTGTTAAGCTCCTGTTGCCTTGTTCTATTTCAAAGAGGATGCTGAAGCAGCCTCGCTGTACTTGCAGATGTAATCAGTATTTTCCATATGTAGGAAGCAATCATATGTTCCATATGTGGTCTTTGTGCACAGTAGTTAAGAGGAAGATTTCCTTCTGCCACTATAGCAGAGGGAGGAATAATCCTGTGCTCTTACATAAGGGGTAAAGAGATGGCTCTGCCAGCAGCATTCCCTTAGGTAGCTGGCAGGTAATGCAGGAGCTGTGTGGTTTAGCAAGAGAAGGTTATTCTCATTAGGGGCATCTGAGTTTATTTTTTTCTTTTCAGGAAATACTATAAATACATTTTGACAAGAAACTTTGAGGCACTGAATGCACGAGGTGGTGGTAACCAAGTCTCTCTGCTCAATGTTGTTATGGATCTGAAGAAGTGCTGTAATCACCCTTACCTCTTTCCTGTGGCTGCTATGGTATGTCAAGTCATTTATTCAGTGTAAGCAAATTCCCTGCTGGCTGTTGTTAGGGAGTTGGTTAGCAACTTAGTAAAGCATGATGGGGTTCCCTTTCCTCTCTTCCTGCTTTTTCATTCTGATTTTTTTAAATGTGAACCCAACATGCTGAAAGGCCTTTCCAGTATCTCCGCATGACAGGTACAAGCCCTCTTGTGACTCGTACAAGATGGTGTAGACAGGGAGAGTAGAGGCTAAGTCAGTAAAAAAGAATATATCTAGCAATCAAATTGCAAAATATTAGGCCTAGGGAAACACTGATGTTTTGTATAAGTAGTGTTGCATGCTGTGGTTGTGCTAGGCTAAATGACCAGATGGGAGTCAGCATCTGAGGAACATAGCTGAGGACTAAGACCAAGCTGTTTTCTTTCCCCCACTCCTTACTTCCAACTTTTTCTGTTGATCTCAGGAAGCTCCAAAAATGCCAAACGGCATGTATGATGGTAGTGCTCTTATTCGAGCCTCTGGAAAGCTGTTGCTGCTTCAGAAGATGTTAAAGAACCTTAAGGAAGGAGGTCACAGGGTGCTCATATTCTCTCAGGTATATGGAGGAAAAAAAACGTTAAGGCTGGGAATTCTTTTCCTGAGAAAAGAACCTGTTGATATGAGGTACCTTTCTCTTCACTCCCTCATGGTGTTGTGTTTCTGATATGCAGATGACTAAAATGCTGGATCTTCTAGAAGACTTCTTGGAACATGAAGGGTACAAATATGAGCGGATTGATGGAGGAATCACAGGGAATATGCGTCAGGAGGCTATTGATCGCTTCAATGGTGTGGAGTCTCCTGCTTTTTTGCAAAATAAACTACTGCCATGTGTGCCTAGCAGTCAATATGTGATTGTCTTCTGTTGCTGTCCTAGAATCTTTAGTAATTTACGATCCCTCAGGTCATGTGGGTCAGTTTGTTACTTAAAAAACGCTGTTTGAGTAACATACTCTCCCTTGATTACTTCTGTTCTCTCTTTTTGTCTAAGCTCCTGGTGCTCAGCAGTTCTGCTTTCTCCTTTCAACTCGAGCTGGGGGTCTTGGTATTAACTTGGCCACAGCAGATACTGTGATTATCTATGATTCAGACTGGAATCCCCACAATGATATCCAGGTGAGTCTGAATAATACCACTCACTATGGAGGAATTCTGAGGAAGAGGAGAAATGAAATCATTAGGAGTTGAAGGAATGTGAGACTTACCCTCTATGCTGAATTAGAACAGTGAGGATGGATAGAGATGGGAAGTGAAATAGTGGAGAGTTCTTCCAGGCCCAGCCTTCACTGCTGTTAAGAGGCAACGTGAAGGCAACTGGGAAATGTGTGGCGGTAGGTGGGGTGTATCAGATTACTACTTGTGAAGCTCTAGACTGTTCTGAGCACATCTCTTTTCTAGGCCTTCAGTCGTGCACACAGAATTGGACAGAACAAGAAAGTGATGATATACCGCTTTGTGACAAGGGCCTCAGTGGAGGAGCGTATCACTCAGGTGGCCAAGAAGAAAATGATGCTAACACATCTGGTAGTGAGACCAGGGTTGGGCTCCAAGACAGGCTCCATGTCCAAACAGGAACTTGATGACATTCTCAAATTTGGCACTGAAGAGCTCTTCAAGGATGAGGCTACTGAGGGGGGTGAGTGCCGAGGAGTAGAACTAAAGGAGGTGGTGGGGCTTGGCTCTTTGTAGAGCAAGCAACTGTAAGCACAGTGCTGATTGTAGTTCTGCAGAAAGGTTTAGGGTGCCGTTCACTTTCTTAATCCATTGTGATTCACATAGCAACTGTACTTTGTGCTTTTCCCATAGGGGATAACAAGGAAGGTGAGGACAGCAGTGTCATCCACTATGATGATAAAGCAATTGAGCGTCTGCTAGATCGGAATCAGGATGAAACAGAAGATACAGAACTTCAGGGCATGAATGAGTATCTCAGTTCTTTCAAGGTGGCCCAGTATGTGGTTCGTGAAGAGGAGATGGGGGTGAGTATTGGGCAGATGTCGGGTAGTATCTTCTGCATGATGTATGATCAGTTAAATAAATTGAGCTTTGATACTTTTAAGGACAAACAAACATATATCTGCTCAGGTTGAGATATAGAGTGTAAGACTCTAAATTCGTTACCTATCTGTGGCAGGAGGAAGAGGAAGTTGAACGAGAGATCATTAAGCAGGAGGAGTCGGTGGATCCTGATTACTGGGAGAAACTGCTGCGTCACCATTATGAACAGCAGCAGGAGGATCTGGCCAGGAATCTGGGCAAGGGCAAACGTATTCGCAAGCAAGTTAACTACAATGATGGCTCACAGGAGGATAGAGGTACAAATCCACAGTAACCTGAGTGAGAAAGGGGTGTAAGTACATGTTGGTGTGAAGTAATGGAGTAGCCTCTCAGGCTCACGTGCTGTTTTTCTTTCAGACTGGCAGGATGACCAGTCGGATAATCAGTCAGACTATTCAGTTGCTTCTGAAGAAGGAGATGAGGACTTTGACGAGAGGTCTGAAGGTAAGTTCTGGTGAAGCCAGATTTCCTGGGGCACTTCCCCTGAGTGTGGGAACAGCTGGGACTTTANTCATCCTCGTAGCCCTCCGCTGGACCCTCTCCAGCAGATCCCTGTCCCTCTTAAACCGGGGTGCTGCTCTGTGAAGAAGTACTCATGTATCAATACACTGTGTGTTGCCTCTTCTGCTTAGCTGCATTTCTCTCTTCAGCAGCTCGTCGGCCTAGCCGCAAAGGTCTGAGAAATGATAAGGATAAGCCTCTGCCTCCCTTACTTGCCCGCGTGGGAGGGAACATTGAGGTAAGTAGTACCAGACTAGGCTTCTGCACCCTAGCTGCTTCTGTTTGTATCCTATTATATCTGTCTTCTCTGTCCTAGGTCTTGGGTTTCAATGCCCGCCAGCGGAAAGCCTTCCTCAACGCTATCATGCGCTATGGAATGCCACCTCAGGATGCCTTCACCACTCAGTGGCTTGTTAGGGACCTTCGTGGCAAGTCAGAGAAAGAGTTCAAGTGAGTCTGCATTATGCAGGCATGGAAGACTAGTCCTTCTGGGGAATAATGAGAATTGGGTCTTTTCTGGCCTATCCTTACAGACTACATCATCTTGATGGGTTGGTTGTTTCTTTGTGGGGAAATGAAATATATCTGGGATAGACTAGATGGTTGTTCCTTGTACTCTTATTTATGGTGACCAATGAGTCAGTGCTTTTAGAGGAGTAGCATGACCATGGAAGCATGTGATGAATGCTCTCCCTGAATCTTTTTAGGGCTTCTGTTTCAAGACTGAGTTAGCTGTGTGTCCTTTTATGTACGTAGTAATTGTCAGGAAATTCTCCCTTGAAGAAGCTTAGGACTTGTGTAGTATGGGTTAAGCATCTTGGGAGACATCTCTTAAGTGTCAGAGGGTGTCTGATAATGTACAGAGTCTTAATCGCTTGTCTCTTAACTACTCTAGGGCCTATGTCTCGCTATTCATGCGCCATTTATGTGAGCCTGGAGCTGATGGTGCAGAGACCTTTGCAGATGGGGTCCCGCGGGAAGGTCTTTCTCGACAGCATGTGCTTACTCGCATTGGGGTCATGTCCCTTATACGCAAAAAGGTAAGAGCCTAGCAGAGCCATGTACTCTTTGCTCACCATACATCTTGGAGGCACTGAGGTCCTGAGCTAGTGAGTTATCTCTCCTTTTACACCTGCTTTTATTACATCTGTGTTTTCTGGTTTGAGGATGAGCTTCGTATGATGACTCCAGTGATAGGTCTTTCCATCTTCCGCAGGTGCAAGAATTTGAGCATGTGAATGGCCGTTGGAGCATGCCAGAACTGGCAGAGATAGAGGAGAACAAGAAACTTTCACAGCCGAGTTCACCATCTCCCAAAACTCCAACTCCTTCAACACCAGGGGATACGCAGCCAAATACACCTGCTCCTGTCCCCCTACCTGGTGAGAGCTCCCCTCTCATACAGTCTTGCGTCCTGACCTCATCCTGCCTGTTTCCCTCACCGGACCTGTGGTGGTGGGGTCTAGGGGTGGACGCAGATCAACTTACCTCTCGTGTTAGGAGGGCTGTCAAAGACATGTGCAAGCCCTTAAAGGCAAGAGAGGACACTGGCTTTCTTTGGATGAGCTGATACCAGTGAGAAGCCCAGCACTTGTACTGGGAAGGAAAATGGCAGAGAAGATTATATTGAGTTATGTTGGTCCCATTTTGATGGACCTAATCTCTAGGAACGAAGGAGATGTGTGCTTGGTAACAGTGAGGGGGAGACTTTACTGATGGCTCTTTTTTTTCTACTGTGCTACCCTGGTGTGGGGGATATACAGAAGAAGGAGCAAAAGTAGAAGAAGGAGCCAGTGCTAAGGAGCAAGGAGAGTCATCTGAACCAGAGAAAGAGCTTAGTGCCTCTGCTGCTGAAACAGAGGCCTCTATGGAGGTGAGTGGTGGGTTGCATGTTTGCCTCATGCAACTGCAAATGGCTCTGCTTCTATCTGTACTTCTGTGATGTTCAGCTCCTGAGACAGGGGTGAGTTGCTGGAAGAATAAAGATTATGCTCTTGTCTTCAGAACTGGTCTGACAGTTTTGTACCTCTTTGCTTTCCAAACTGTTTTCCATGGACTGCTTTTACCTCATTCCTCATTTTTATCTCTAGCAGGGTGCCCAGCCTACAGAAACACCATCACAGGAAGCAAAGTCTCCATCAAACCCCACAGAAACAGATGAAAAAAAAGTAGAGGAACCAGAGGTGAAGGAAAGACCGGATGAGCCCATGGAAGTAGAAAGCAAAGGTATTGTAGGGAGATTGTACAATAACTGGAACTGCAGTGAGCCTCCTTTTCCCTTTAAATACTGTGTTCCTAAAGCTGCATCATTTTCAGCACTTCATCCTCAAGAAATGGTTGTAAGTGTAGACAATTGGGGCTATCCCAGTACTTTGAGCAGGGAGTTAAGGAACAGTTTTAGGCTTCACAATGTGAAGAACCAAAATCTTGGACTTGCCATGTTTCCCTGCACCTCATGCTTCACTTCTTTCTTACAGCTGATGTGGAGAAGGTGGAAGACAGAGCACCTGTTGAGAATTCCTCTGAACCTCCAATAATCACCCTGGATGAGAAAGGTGAGTCATGATTCATTCCCTTTCTTTCTTAACCTCTCTTGCAAGAATTCCTTGTGGATCTAACTTGCTGCCATATTCTAATAATTTCCTGTGTGTACAGATGAGAAGAAGGATGATGATAAGAGAGATGTTGTGATGCTGCAGAATGGAGAGATGCTAAAAGATTCAGTAGATGAAAGGCACAAGAAGTCAGCGAAGCAGCGCTTCATGTTCAACATAGCAGATGGTGGCTTCACTGGTATGAGAAGTCTGAATGTGCTTGAACTTGTTTGCATGCCCTTTTTGCGTTCATGGAATAAATGTAAACTGTCCTGGTGTGTCTCCCCTTTCCAGAACTACACTCGCTGTGGCAGAATGAAGAGCGGGCTGCAACTGTCACAAAGAAGACCTATGAGATCTGGCACCGGCGTCATGACTACTGGCTTCTTGCTGGGATTATCAAGTATCCTTACTCTAACAGACCACTTCTCTCCCCCTAGACAGAAACAGTCACAGTGAAGGTGACGGTTCTGGGTCTGACTGGGGTACACAGAAAGAGTGTGCACATTGTCCTCCTCTACAAGAGTGAACATGACAGCAGGAGTCTGCTGCCAGCATAGTTAGGACTTAGCGGAACATAGTTCTCATTCTTTTTCCTTGGCTTGTGTTCCTCCCTTCAGCACCCTTTTCCCCCACCCCCTCTTTTAAGAACTGTATCTGCCTGAGTTGTATATTCCTTTGTTCTCACTGTCTTTGTTTGCCTGAGCTCATCCCATCTCAGTCATGGCTATGCCCGTTGGCAGGATATTCAGAATGATCCACGTTACGCCATCCTCAATGAACCCTTCAAGGGTGAGATGAATAGGGGTAACTTCCTGGAAATAAAGAATAAGTTCTTGGCAAGGAGATTTAAGGTAAGGATTTCTCTCCAGCGTGATAAAGTGCCTTTCAGCTAGCTGGACTTCTGAGAGCAAGAGCTTACTGTTCTGAATTCCTGCTAAGGAAGTGGAGGCTTCTGCTGCAGTTTTCATTTTAGAGAGTAAAAAATAAGCAAAAAAAAAAAATTAATCTCAGGAACATGCAGTAGCTCCATGGTAGGAGCTCCCTTTATCTTTAGAAATGGTAGCCCTTCTATGGTGCCCTTGTGACCAAGAAGGCCAGCGGCATCCTGGGATGGATCAGAAGGGGGTTGGTTATCAGATCGAGAGGGGTTCTCGTTCCCTTCTATTCTGCCCTGGTGAAACCATATCTGGAATATTGTGTCCAGCTCTGGGCCTCTCAGTTCCAGAAGGACACAGCTGCTGGAGAGAGTCCAGTGCAGAGCCACAAAAGGTGCTGAAGGAAGTGGAACACCTCCCTTATGAGGAAAAGCTGAGGGAGCTGGGTCTCTTTAGGTTGGAGAAAAGGAGACTGAGGGATGACATCATTAATGTTTATAAACATAAATTTGAAGGGGAGGTGTCAGGAGGATGGAGCCAGGCTCTTCGCAGTGTCACCTAGTGATAGGGGCAATGAGTATAAGCTGGAACACAGGAGGTTCCACATAAACATGAGAATGAACTTCTTCACATTGAGCACTGAAATGGGCTGCCGAGGGTGGAGTTGTGGAGTCTCCTTCTCTGGAGACATTTGAAACCCACCTGGACACGTTCCTGTGTGACTTGGGCTGGGTGATCCTTCTGTAGCAGGGGATTGGACTATATGATCTTTTAAGGTCACTTTCAATCCCTAATGTTCTGTGAATCTGTGTACCGTTCAATAAACGCTTGAATGTCCACAACTAGAAAGCTGGAAGGCTTAAGGTCCACATGGCTGTTTCCATCACAGCTGCTTCTCTGCTGTAATCTGGCTGCTCAGTTCTGCACTGAGGTTTTCTCCAGGCATCCCTGCCACACTTACCAGTTCTTAGACTTCTGTAAGTAGCATGAGATGTTTCTTGTTCAGGGTCAAAGAGAAAGCTCTATCCCCTTTGCTCTGTAAAGAAACAATAGAACAGCAAACAACTTTGAAAAGAATCTGAGGAAGAGTGAGGATCCTAGGGGTTTTACAGCTGTATTTCATTAAACTAGACATAGCCTGGTTTTCATGTGTGCCTGGCATAGCATAATGGTGCCCTTCATTGTAAAGCTCCTTTAGGCTTTACTCAATATAAGTAGAAGCTGGTGAGAGGAGGTTCAGCTGCAGAATATCACATCGAGGAGATGGTGGGAGAGCTGGGTCTGGACAGTCTGGAGGTGCAAACAACAGGCTGCTTCTCAGACAACTGCTGAAAGGACTTCTGCCCCATCTTTCAGCTGCTGGAGCAAGCACTGGTGATTGAGGAGCAGCTGCGGCGAGCTGCCTATCTCAACATGTCAGAAGACCCATCTCATCCATCTATGGCATTGAATACACGCTTTGCAGAGGTAGAATGCCTGGCTGAGAGCCACCAGCACCTGTCCAAGGAGTCAATGGCTGGGAACAAACCAGCCAATGCTGTGCTGCATAAAGGTAAGACGGTGTGTTGAATAAGGGTGGGAGAAGTGTTTAGCATCACCATCCACTCTCGTGTTTTTTCCCTCTAAACAGACATCCCTTTCTCTTCCAGTTCTGAAGCAGCTGGAGGAGCTTTTGAGTGACATGAAGGCAGATGTGACTCGTTTGCCTGCCACCATTGCCCGTATCCCACCCGTGGCAGTGCGCCTCCAGATGTCAGAGCGTAACATCCTCAGCCGATTGGCCAACCGCAGCAGCGAGCCCCCTCCACCACCACCTCCCCAACAAGTACGTACCCGCTCTGGTCAGTAAGCGGAGTCACCACCATGGAGGAGGACTGCATGGGCAAAGCCAGGGCCCATTGACCAGCCACTGAGTCTCAGATCATCTTCTCTTGCCCTACAGGTGGCCCAGCAACAATGAGTCCCCTGGCCTAGTGCTGTTGAACTTTCAGCCAAGCTGAAGTGACCCTCCCCAACCCCAATCCCTTCACACTCTACCCCTCTGCCTGACATTCCTGTTTGGGTGCTGTTTCCCTCCATGGAAGCTGCTGCACAGGTCTTGGGGAGGAGAGGAAACTCCTTCTCCCGTGCAGCCAGCCCGTTGGAGCAAGGAGTGTGCTTAGGAGAGAGGGGGATGTACGAAGGACTCTGTATATAGTGACTGGAGGCCACAGCGCCATGTCTGTTACACGGAGAACCTGGCTGCATTGCTCGCTGCCTCTGCCTGGATTTCCAGTTTTTGCTTTTAATTTTATTTTGGGTTTGTTTACTGAGATGAGTGTGCAGGCAAGACCAAGCAGGAGCCAGGACTGAGACAAAGCTACCTCCATCAAGATCCTTTTTAATACAAAAACTGACCGGACTTGTCCACTAATTAAGCAGCTTGAAGAAAGAAAAACTATCAAAAACCAGAGCAAAACCTTGGTAAAACTGAAAAAAAAAGAAAAAAACAAAAATAAACTTTCCTTGTATTTTATTTTGTTGCCTCTATGTAGCAGCAGGGGTCTAACTGCTCTTCCCCCTCTTTTTTCCACACGGGAGCAGGTTTGGGGTGCCCTGTGCCCCGGCCGGTTCTCGTTTCACGCGGGGCTTCTCCGTCGGACGCTCGCCCGCAGCGAGGCGCAGTCTCCACCAGCCGGGGCGGGACCCTGCCGCGCGGCGCGAGGCTCCGCCCCCTGCCCGTGACGGCAGCGCCGCGCGCGCCACGCTTCCGGCGCAGGCTGTGCTGCGCAGGGCGAGCGGCCAGGCCGCACGTGCGTGCGGGTGCTGGAGGAGGTCGCGCGGCGCCATGGGGCGAAAGTTGGACCCCAGCAGGAAGGAGAAGCGCGGCCCCGGGCGCAAGGCGCGCAAGCAGCGCGGGGCTGAGGTGGAGCTGGCCCGCTTCCTGCCCCCAGGTAAGCCCGGCCCTACGCCGCCCCTACCGTTTGGTGCCGGTGTGGCGTTGCCTGACGGCCGCGTGTCTTTCCGCAGAGCCCGAGGCCGGCAGGAAGAAGCTCTCTAGCCACGGGCGGAAGAGGTGAGGGGATGGAGAGTGTGGGATGCGGGGTAGGGGGGCGGCGGGTCGGATCTCTAATTGTGACCGTCGCTTCCGTTCCGATACAGGGCCGCCAAGAGGCGACTGAGGGCGAGCGGCGGCCCGCCAGGGAAGAGGCGGCCGGGAGTAGAAGGGCGAGAGCCAGGTGGGGGCCTGGGGCCGTCATGCGGGTTCAGCTTTTTCCTCAGGTCAAAGAACGGGTAGAAATTCTTCTAAACGACTTCTCCCTCGCTTATGGTTCCTGCCGTACCGAGAGGCAGCGCTTTTTCCAGAACCACCCTGAGCCTCTTCTGTCTGTTAAAGCTGCTTTTGCCTTCCTGTGCTTAAGGCAAAGTCAGTACGGGGAGCTGAAACAGCCGTCAGACCTATTATGTCGTGTCCTGCACAGCACAGGGAGCTGCAGCAGTAGGAAGAAGGAAGCATAAAGATTTGAGAAGGAGGAAAGTGTAGCTAGTTAGAGCAAACACTGTATGGACGTTATAGCAGTGTCTGCCTTTGATAATTCTGGTTAAAGCTTGTTCCAGTTGCATTGGGGAAGAGGTTAAAATAGGCCCTTGCTTATGGTTAATAGAGCTGATGTAGAGATCAAGCAGTCCCTTCGCTTGGATGGGTACCTCAGTAGTGGGGTGGAGGCCTCTCTTGTGTAACAACTAACAAAACAGGGTAGCTGCCTACAGTAATGATGCCTGACTTCTAACCCCTTTTTCTGCCTGTAGATAGAGAGGATATATCTCCAAAGAAGAAGAAACGTGCTCTAAAGGCAACTGGACAAACCTCTCGTGGCCAGTCTGGCTTCAGTGATGGCAACTCAAAATGGCTGGCTCCAGCCAAAGCTAAGAAAACACTGTCTAAAGGGAACAACACAGAGTTATCCAGTGATGGTGAGGTAGAAGAGGTCAGCTGGGAAATGGAGGAGGATGGGAGCAGCGATGAGATGGTGGATGACTATGGTGCATCTTCATCAGAAGAAGAAGAAGCGGTAGGTGCTTTTTAGCCCTCAATTACGCAATCCCAAAAATGTGGGCTTTTGCTGGCAGACTACCAGCCAACCCACATGCAGAGCCGAGGTATTTCTTTACTGCAGGTTTTTGCAAAGATGGGAGCTAAGTGGCCATCCACAAAGTTAGCTTGTTGAATTGTGAAAGTTGTTTGTTTCTGCAATCCAAATGAGCTTAATGAATATTCTCATTTATCAGTTTTTCACTGGTGATTACAACTGAAGTCTTAGAGCCAATTCACAGTAACAGTGTGATTGCTCTTTACTACATGTGCTCATTCACCCAGGTCAGGGCCTACTGGACCTGTGGGGGTGATTTTTTGTGTTACAATGAGGATATAATTATGATAGTTGAGCAAGGGGGGACACAGACTTGGAGTTATCTCATTTATGGCTTCTTGATTAACATTTGCAAGCCCTAGTTGCCAGGATTTTCTGTGTTGTAAAAAGCTAACAGGTTGGGTTTTTTTTCAGTTAATGGAGTATTAAGTGTTTCTTAACTATCCAGTTCAACCTATTCCAGAAGCACTCTGAGTCAGTACAACCCTAACAGATAACTTCAGATTACCATAATCAGCCTTCCAACAGTTAGACAAAAAATACGGACTTTTACTACCTGAAAGGACCCATCAGGCCCGGGGAAAACTGGTGGGTTTACTGGACGGTGGATAGTGAAGTGGTGAACAGCTTTCCCCATCTTTACTTAAAATTTGCTTCAAATTTAGCACCCGTTCCCAGAAAGATTTGGTACTTTTTGTCTCCTTTTTTTAAATAGAACAGATCTACTTCAGATGGGAGTAATTAAGAGGATGCCTGTGGGTGATGTTTCATTAACTTTTTGTCTCTGTTTAGTTGCTGCCTATTGAAAAAGCTGCTCTGAAGCAAAAGTCAGACAGGTGAGGATTTGAGAACATAACCCATCTGTAAGGTCTTTTATGCTTAGATGAAGAACCTGTGATGTTCATTCTTCTGTGCTCTGCCGCATAAGAAATGGTAGTTGTGAGGTGTCTCATGTAAAGCATCCATCCTGTCCTTTTCATCTTAGGGGACACCTCAGTGAAGATGACTTTGAAGATGATGAGGAGGAAGAGGAAGTGACAGAGGATGCAGAAGAGGAGGCAGGCAGGCAGAAAAAGGGAAAGGAAGAAGAGAGCCCGGATCTGCAGCTCAACCTGGATGTAGAGGAACAATTTAAACTGCCAACTAATGAGCAGATTGAGAAAGAGGATATCCTTTTTGTCTCTGACACCCATAAGCTGTATGCACACAATGGTATGGGGTCTGCATATAATTAAAGAGCTGCGTTTGGACTTCAGCAAGAGTGGTTTGTGCCTGACAAGGTGCTTTCAGATGAACTGCCATATCAGATAGCACAGAACTCTGTGCTTCTGTACAGTGCACTTAGGAAATCTGTTACGCTATGTATGGAGCTTGGAGCCTGCCCCAGTTTCTTTTCTAGTCCAAATGCATGCAGGTATCTTACATAGCTTATTCCTTTGTATCCTGATTTTTGGCAGATGTTTGTCTAACCAGTTCTTAGAGCTTCTCTTCATAACAATGCTGGTGTCTTGCCAAAATTGTAGAACTGACTGCTTTTGGGCTTTGGTGATTTTAATTTCCTGCTCTCCCAACACAGTTTAATCCCTTCTCTTCTTGTTCTTCTCTGTTCCACTTAGTTGCCCTTGGGGAACTTCTCATTTCCTTTCTGCTACAGTAATGTTTTGAGCATTAAAATGCTTCTTTTATCTTGCTCCTAAGTAGGTTTCTTATCTAAAGTAACTAACAAAGTTTTTTTACATACCTTGTGGTTCTTGCCTGTTTTGTTCCAGCCTCTGCTCAGTTTTCAAAACAGTATTCTGGCAAGGCCCTTCTGGTGTGAGTGCTGTTGGGATGCAGAGGTTCTGCATGACCAGTTGTGCTTGTGAAGAACCTGTGTGTGAGTTTCTTGGCTGTTTGATTCCTTAATGGTCTTTCTACCTGCCGAGCCACCAGACCTGCACGTCATTCACCAGCGCATCAAGGGCAACATGGAGGTGCTGCAGGACTTTGGGGTGAAGCGAGAGGAAGGACACACACGACAGGAATACCTCGCATTGTTGCGCCGAGACATGGCTGCTTACTATTCCTACAGTGACTTCTTGCTCACAAAGCTCATGGACATTTTCCCACTACCTGAGGTAGGATTGGGCCCATATCTTTGACTGATGAGGATTTGACAGCCTCCCTGGATCTTGGTTTTCATGTGTTTTCCTTGCTGCCTTTTCATCTAGCTGATAAACTTCCTGGAAGCCAATGAGGTTCCCCGTCCTGTCACCATTCGCACCAACACACTCAAGACACGTCGGCGGGACCTGGCACAGGCGAGCTGAAACCTGGGATTGTGTTCTTCTCTGCCTGTTGCACAGGATAATGTCTCAGTCCTGTTGTCTTGTCTTGCAGGCTCTAATCAACCGTGGTGTGAATCTTGATCCCTTGGGCAAATGGTCAAAAACAGGACTTGTTATTTATGATTCCTCTGTGCCCATTGGTGAGATCACCCTTCCATTCACAGGGATGAGTTGACTCACTCTTTGCTCCTTTTCTTTCACATGTCATCTTTTGGTTTTGCCTTCCCTGTCCAGGTGCCACCCCTGAGTATCTGGCTGGGCACTACATGCTGCAAGGTGCTTCCAGTCTCCTTCCTGTCATGGCTCTGGCTCCACAGGAGAATGAACGCATCCTGGATATGTGCTGTGCCCCAGGAGGCAAGACCAGCTACATAGGTACCATCCTGGAGCCTTGGGAGGGATGCTCTGAAGTTGTGCGTTCAGTGAGGCTGAACTTGAGAAAGAAGAGGGGTGGATTTGTCCGTATGAACAGAAGTGCAGGAGGTTTTCATGACCATACTGGTGTGTTCTGCCCTCTGTCAGCTCAGCTTATGAAGAACACGGGTATGATCGTGGCCAATGACAGCAATGCTGAGCGTCTGCGCAGTGTCGTAGGGAACTTGCATCGGCTGGGAGTCACCAACGCTGTAGTGAGTAACTGCGATGGACGCCAGTTTCCCAAGGTATGTTCCTTGCCTGCTCTGGGGAGTCCTTCCCTGGAGCTGCTGTGCTGTCCCTTTAGTAAAGCTGTGTTCTCTAAAGCCACTAGTCATGGGAGGATGATAAGAGCTGCTGGGGAGTTTGTTACTCAGTATGGGGACAGGAAAGTAGATAGGGGAGGAGTAAGTCTTCTGATTCACCTTCTAGTCTTGGTCTTCTTTTGAGTCCACACCTGTAAGCATTGATTCCAAATGTATCCTTTAGGTGCTTGGAGGGTTTGACCGTGTCCTGCTTGATGCTCCTTGTAGTGGAACAGGTGTCATTTCCAAGGATCCTGCTGTCAAAACCAATAAGGTGAGTGACTAGTAGGGATGCAGCATGGGGACTCACATGAGTCGTGAGAGGAAGGACTTCAGGGCAGCTTTGCTCTTAAGAGATGCCTACGGTAGAAGCACTGAATTTCTCCTCTTTCCTATTCTTGGTTGTTGTACCAGAGCTAGGTTTTCTTCAGCTTGCTTCCACAGAAGACTTCTGAATTGTATCTGCTTTGCTCTCCTGTCATCTCATCCATAAAAGAGGCCTGGAATGCTTCCTCGTGCCTATGGCATCCTAACCTGTCTGTCTGTTTCAGGATGAGAAAGATATCCTGCGCTGTGCTCACCTGCAGAAGGAGCTGATTCTTAGTGCTATCGATTCAGTCAATGCTGCCTCAGAGACAGGAGGCTACATTGTCTACTGCACTTGCTCTGTCATGGTGAGTCCCTTCCATGCTCTGCTGTGGGCATCTCCTGCGTTAGGGGCCTGCTGAGATTTGGATCCTAATGCTTAGTCCCTGGCAGGTAGAGGAGAATGAGTGGGTTGTGGATTATGCCCTGAAGAAACGCAATGTTCGTTTGGTGGCCACAGGCCTGGACTTTGGCAAGGAAGGCTTCACCAGGTACATGCCAGGTCACAAGCTGTGCAGGTGACTGTTCCTTGGTGGCCAGGTTTGAGCAAAGGCATGTGATTGCTTCGCACCCCATTTCCTTCTGCAGGTTCAAGGACCGTCGCTTCCACCCCTCCCTCAGGTCTACACGGCGTTTCTATCCCCACACGCACAATATGGACGGGTTCTTCATTGCCAAGTTCAAGAAATTCTCTAATGCTGTCCCTCAAGTGCAAAAAGGTACCGTGGTGTTGGAGCTTAGCTGAATTGCTTGGGCCTGCCCTCTGAAGTTGGTTCCCCTGCAGAAGCCATGTGGGTTCTTCTTACAGCACTTTTTTCTCTTGTTTCAGATGAAGAACCTGCTGTGGAAGCAGCAGCTCCATCCACTGTCCTTGATACTGTTGGAGAGCCCCAGCTGAAAAAGAAGAAAGTTGAGGGATCAAAAATTGACAAAGAGCAGAAGCCTCTACAGCCTGCTCTGAAGAAGAGACGCTCATTGCAGGCACAGAGAAGGCCTTCAAAGGCTGGCCGGCCTTCTCCCAAAAGAATGCACCCTCAGGCACCTAACAGGAAAAGGCATAGAGTGAAAGCAAATGGACACTGACAGGAACTGCTTTTCCAGGTGTTGGTCCCCTCCTTGGAGAGCAAAGGCACCTTGCCTTTCCTGTTCTGCAGCACTGAGCACCTGGGACAGCTCTTGCCCTCTTTGCTCCTTCTGCATCAGTCCTTGATGCAGTGACCCATTAAAATTTTGTACTCTTGCTCAAGTCCTTTTTCTTTGGAGTATAGAATTGTTATGTCACGTCTTGTGCAACAGAAAACCTTTCCACTGCCATTAGGGGATTCTGATGTCTGTTCTTACCTACTGTGATGTGGATGTCTTTGAAGCAGCAGGAGCTGCAGTTAGAGCTGCATGGAGGCAGCTGTTGTGTGGTGCCTGTCAGAAGAGGGCTTCATCAGGGCAGAGCTGGAGCAACTAGGCCAGTGCTTCTGCACTGGTCCCTAGTTCTCTATTGACAGTCACTGTGTGCTAATCCACTGTTGTGATTGTCTTGTTTCACCCTTAAGTTGGTCCCCAGGAGTGTCTTGGTTCTTTAGGACCAAGAACCAATCCCTTGCTGCTCCCACACCACAGCAGGGATTGTTAGAGCTGTACAATCACATTGTTCATCTAGATGTGGTTGCTTCTTGATGTGTATTGAACAGTGGTCTGAGCTGTTTCTACTTAAATGTCAGCCCAGGTCCCTTTCCATTGTCAGATACTCCCTTCTTTGGTTCTGCTATCCAGGGAAAAATCATTTTTCTAGAGACAATTCACTAATGAGCTTCCTCTGAAATGTGTTTTATCAGCAGTGCTTAGAGTTGGGGGCGTAGCAGACTTGAAACAGCTGTTGTTTTTGTGATTGTCTTGCTAGCTCAGCTCACATCAGGCTTTGATTTGTTTTCATTGCCAAGCGTTGGGTTCACGGGACAACTTGATGTGCTGTTCCAGCATCTGGTGTTAAGGGCAGCTCAGTGTGGTGAACTGAGGCTGCTGCTTTCCCGTGTTACCAGATTCGACAAGTAGCGCAGCCCAACGTGAACCCCAGAAACTCACTCAGACATCTCGCGCACTGTAGATGCAACCAGACACAGGTTAGCAGAAGCTGTAGAAAAGTGTTGTGGTTGGTCACCCAAGACAGCACAAACAACGTGCGCAAAACACTGCAAGCAAAGGCCTAATCCCATCCTTACTGCCTGGCCCGTAAACCCAGCACACAAGTGGATTCAGCACATGCTTTCATGGATCACTGGTAACTGCTCCTCACGCTTGCCTGTCCAGCAGCTCTTAGACCTCTTAGCCTTCTTAGGGACTAGTCCAGCTTGCAGAAGGTAGCAAGTCACAAATGTGTGTGCAGGCAGAGCAGGCAGCTAGGATTAGTTTAACAGGAGGCCAGGTGCAGGGCTCAGACAGAGACACCCACCCACCACCTCCCCATTTCCCTTGTTCACCCTGATCGACCTTGATGCCTCCCTTAAATTTCCCATAGTAAGTTTTTTAAAACAGTATGTTTTTTATATTTTTTTAAAACATTGCATGACACAGGCCCACAATTCCCTTACACATCCCATGATAAACTTGCTCTTTCCCACACACTTCACAATAATTCTTGCTTTCTTATCAGCTGCAGAGTTTCTGGCTGAAGCTCTTCAAGGCTGCACTCGAGTTCTTCCTGTAAGGATTCAGTCTGTCAGTGTCTCAGGAGTCCTGGTCTTTGTTAAGAGTCCGTGCGCTATCTGCTTTTCAGGGCTTGTGTATCTGTGTTGTTTATACCTGTTCTAGGGGCCTCTTCGCTTCGTCTTTTTGTTTTGAATAGCCACTAGCCAAATATTGTTACAGAGGAAAATGCCTTTTTCTCGTGCTTCCCAGTGAATTAGGGCAGAGAGGAGCCTCTGCATGTGACTATCTTTCTCCAGGCACGTGTGGTGAGGTCTCTGCATTGCCTAATGTAGAGGACCCAAGTGAAGTTTTTTCTGAGTTCTCAGAAGAACTATACAAATTCTAGGTGACACTAGGAAAGCAATTATTAGGTAAGAAAATCCTTGCCTCCCTGTATAAAATTATCTCCCAGTGCATGCACTTCTGTACTGCTGTTCTAGCATCCCCCTTCTGAACAAGGATTGTTAAACTGGGAAATGTTCTGGGGGGACAAATACCTCCTAAGTCACAGAATGGTTTATGGGAGAAGGATCACAGCCTCTAAGCTTGGAAAAGAGACAGTGGGGAAAGAAGCAATACAGTAGCGTGTAAAACTGTTGGTGATACAGAGAAGATGGTGAGTAGGGAGCAGCTGCTTTGCTGTTTTCCAGTAAACACAAGCCTCAAACCATAGGACACATCAAATGCACCAAAGGTGTAGGTAGCCATCAAAGTCCTTTGCAGGGTGCTATGGCTTCTGGAAGCTGGCACAGATTGAAAACCCCGGCTGTAGGCACAAGGGAGAAACGTTATTGTAAGGGCTGGTGAACAGAGCTGGCTCAGAGGATCCGTAAGCCAGGGAGAGTGTTGTGAGGAGGGATGGATGCTCATTTGCATGGTTGTAAACTGCCCTGTCCTCATCTGAGCTGGAAAGATTCCTGATCTTAGATGGACTATTGGTGTGACCAAGCTTAGCAGCTCTTGCAGTCCTGGGAGGTGATGCCGCTGCTCCACCTGCCCCTCACCGAGCTCTGACTAGCATTTTGTTTTCCTCAGCTGGATCCTTGCTGCACAAGCCTTGTGTTGCTTTTGACAACAGCAGCCTCCAGGTAGGCTGAGCCCCGCCTCTGATCTTCCAGCCTTCTGGCTGGTTTGAGCACCCTTGTCCAGGAGTTGCAGAATTTCAGCACGCAGCTCAACGCTGGAGCCTTACAGCAGTCTCCCAGCTACTGGGTGACTTGTACCTAGAATGGCTTTTACCTTTAGCAAGTGGCGACCCTGTCCTTTCAGGATGAAAGCTGACCTGTCATGCTTTGCTGATGAGTTGCCTGTTGAGGTTCCTCTGCTGGGGTATAGTCTTGGCTTGATAATCTAGGACAACTGTAGCAGCAGGGATAGAAAAGTTCTTGGTTGGGGATTCTAATGTTTCTGGTTTCTAGTGGGTGTCCCAGTTATGTCAGCCCCCCTGAAAGGTAGGAAGAGATGCTGATTTAACTGTGTCAATAAAACTTTTCTCTTTTACCAAAGGTTGTTCATTTGCTTTATTGTCTGAAAACCTTTCATTTTATCTGGGGAGAAAGGGAGGAAACTGTCACCTCACTTCTGTGGTTCGCTCCCCTTCTGCTCTTTATTTCAGCCATTCCAGTTATCACTGCTCAGAGGGGTAATGTGGCATTGAAATGCTGCTGTGGCACTTCAGAAGCAGTACTGGTGATCCAGCAGCTGGGGATGAGAGTTGGTGGCTCCCCTCTGCATTCTGGTACAAGGCTACTGGTCGCACTGGACTTGTGTTTGCAGCTGCCTTCCCACTTCTGAGAAATCTGTTACCTGAAAGCAGAAGAGTACTGGCTAATGTGGCCACTAGATCATCTGTCAGTGCTTTATCAGCAGCTTTCAGCTATTCAAATACATTAAAGTGGCTTGTGAAGGCTGAGGCAAAGCAAGGGTTGCAAGCAGGTCTGAGAAGGGAAAGTGCTGGCATAAATTAAAAGACGGTTGGGAGAAGTCAGTGTAAAGAGTTGTGATACCTGTTCTGCTGTGGGCTAATGTTACTGGGGTAGCATTTAATAACGGGGTGGGGAGGATAATCAATTCGATAATAGGTTTGCCAATGCTTTGAAGTTATGGACCATCCGCGACTTCCCTGAGCAACTTGTTCCAGCGCCTCAGCACCCTCACAAGATGGAATTTCTTCCTAACATCCAGTCTAAATCTCCCATCTTTTAGCTTGAACCTGTCTCCCTTGTCGTACCACTAGAGTCCCTCTCCAGCCTTCCTGTAGGCCCCCTTCAGGTACTGGAAGGCTGCTATAAGGTCCTGCCAGAGCCTTGTCTTCCCCAGGCTGGACAGCCCAACTCCCTCAGCCTGTACTCATGGGAGGGGTTAAACCTACAGGCTAAACAAGGCCAAAGTTCTGTGGGAACCTCACCCAGAGGGAGCACAGTGGGAGAAATACCACACGTGTTTTCAGATCTCATATTCAGTAGGGAGACAGTCTGCAAACTCTTCTCAAGCAGACAGAAGCAAGCCCATCAGAGATCCCTTATCAGGGTGCAGGAAGACAGCCAGCTCCTGCCTGCCAGGCGCCTCAGTGCTGCCAGCTCATCTCTGCAAACTGGGAGGGAGCTGTAGATCACTGTGCTGCTGCAACCTTGGTGTGGTGGAGGAAGGAAACCGAAGACTTCTGGGGACAGCAGTGCATAATGGAAAAAGAAGAGACTCCAGTAGCAATGTAGGTCGGTCAGTAATTCCAGTGATGTCATTTTCTGTAATGTCTGTTCCCCCGCGGGCAAGCAGCCCGCCGTTGCCATGTCTGGCGTTAGGCTGCGTTCAGGGGAAGGGGCTGAAACCCTGCACTATACATTTCAAGGACCTGGGTATAAAAATTAAGATCCTCCAGCACACATTCTTGCACGTAGCCCCACAGACAGACTCTTGTAGGAGCTCAATCCACAATTGATCAAGCTGTATTTCATCGGTAGGTTTTGTTCCCTCAAGCTGTCCATCCCTGCTAGGGAAGATGTAGAGACCCCCTGAAGATGATGTCTACAAGTCCTCCCTGCCTGCTGTAGGTAACAGGGCACTGCTGAGAAGAGTAAGGTCAGTTATGCCTCCGGCTGTAGTACCTAGAACTGATACTCTGCAGGAAGTAGGAGAGTTGGGAGATGAGGTCTACTCACACTAATGTGACATGCCTTAAAAAAGAGCCTCAAGGAAACCTGTGGAGCTAATTTGTGCAGGTTTCACCTTTGAAGCACATGTACAAGGAGGATGCGCTAGCTCTAGTAAGAGGCTTTGTGATCTGGGAGAGGGGGGGCATCTCAAGCTGTCACAGAATCATTAGGGATTGGAAGGGACCTCGAAAGATCATCCAGTCCAATCCCCCTGCCACAGCAGGATCACCCAGACCAAGTCATACAGTCAGTCAGGGTTAGAAGGGACCACAGGATCATCCAGTTCCAGTTCCCCTACCATGGGTAGGGATACTCCACCCTAGATCAGGCTGACCAGAGCCTCATCCAGCCTGGCCTTAAACATCTCCAAGGATGGGGCCTCAACCACCTTCCTGGGCAACCCATTCCAGGCTCTCACCACTCTCATGGTCAATGGATGTCGAAGCTGGGCAAACTGAAATGAGATCCAAGGCAAGGTGTGACTTTAGTAGGTGTTTAGCCCCCTGGGGAACCTGCCTTGGTTTGCTTATGAAGGGCAATGGTAGAGGCTCAATCTCTTTTTACTGTGCAGTCAGCAACTAGAAATACAGTCCCACATGAGGATCTGATGGGCTACAGAAATCTGCGCCATCTGTTTTGCACAGGATCAGAAAATGCAGTGCTTGGCCTAAAAATCTGTAGCAGTAAGACAAGTATCTGCACATTTGTGCACAAGGTGATCCTGCTGTGGCAGGGGGATTGGACTAGATGATCTTTCGAGGTCCCTTCCAATCCCTGATGTTCTGTGATTCTGTGATTCACATTGGCTACAGGTAGAATGTTGAGCTGCAGTGAGGCATCATGAGCAGCTCTGCATGTCAGCACACGGGGTCAGGCAGTGCCATTTGCTGGGTCCATGCTGAGAAACTCAGGGCAGGAGCTGCTGGAGGGTGGGAGAAGTGTCAGGAGTTTTGGTGAACCAAGAAGAGAAGATGAGGAGCTGTTGTGCTAGTATGAGGCTGAGACCCTGTGGAGTAGCAGCATGGTCCCCCGGGGAGCAGCTGTACTGGTTCTTTTCAGAATTGTCTCTGAGCTCTGGGCTTCCTCAGGAGTGACTGGAAAAGGCTGGGCCCTTGCTTCAGTCACTTTCTGTGTCAGGAGGAATCTTTTATCCCTGCAAGTGTTCTGAGGAAGAGAAACTAGGAAAGAAAGGAGGCTCCACCCTGCCTTGTCATTTCCAGGGGACAGCAGGAGTGCTGGTGGGAACTGATGCTGGAGCTGTAAGCCCAGAAGTAAGCAGGCACCTAGTGCCAGGACTGTCCTTGCAGTAGGTCTCGTCACTGTGGCTTTGTGTAGCCATGAGCCACCAAGGATAGAGATCCCACCACCTGCTCCAGTGCTGCACTGGCCTCCCAGTGAAAAAGTCTTTACTGATGGAAAGTGATGGATGGTGATGCCCTCCTCCACTGGCATTTCATTAATCAGCTGCACTTGCCAGGTTTCCCTGGCAGGACAGAAGCAGGCGAAGCACAGCTTAGGAAAGTGCTGGCTCCACAGTTTGTGGTGTTGTTCTTGCCTGTGCTCCTCACTGCCTGCACTCAGCAGCAGATTGCCCTTGCTGTCTGGCCCTGCTTGCCTGGTGTGACAACGAGGGGACTGCGAGCAGGCTGGCAGGCACAGGGGGATAAAATTGAAGACTATGCAAAGGGGGAGAAAACTGAGGTTGCCATGCATGCAGGCAGCTTGTAGCAGCACGAAGAGGGACAGTTGGTGAAGGACTGTGAAAGCAGGCAGGAGGGAATTGGTAATGGTTTCCAGGGCACATGCTGGGAGGTCTCTGAGCTGGAGCTGCTGCCACTGCTGCAGTAAAAACAAGCTTCTTTACTGGGATCCCCCACGTCTGTCAATCCTTCCCTTTCCCCTGGCTGCTTATTAGGTAGTATTGCTGCTGGGTGTGTAGCTCCCTACCAGCTGCTGTTGCAGTGAGAGGTTTTGGAAGACTGGTATCTCCAGCACCCATCCATGGAAAGTCTTCCTGCTGTTCTTTCCCTTGACAAAAGCACTGCTTGGCATGGCTCAGTCCCTCTGGCCAGAGGCTGAGCAAAGAAAGAGACACTTACAAAGAGGAAAAACAAAAAAGGAGGTGACAGAAGGAGAATGAAGGCTCACTTTGCTTCTCACCCCAATCCCATACAGGAGGGAAAGAAATCAAGTTATGGCTTCTAGCAGGAATGGGTGTGCTGGGGCAGATGCAGCCAGGTCACTGGTGGGAGATGGGGTGTTAAAAATGCAAATGGGAGCTGCTCTGGGAAGACAGGCAGGTTACAGGTCAAAACTGATGCTGGACACAGCAAGGCAGGAGCAGGGACCAGATTTAATTTCATGTATTCCTGGGTAAAGAAGGCAGAAGAGTAAGAGAGATGGAGGCCTAGAGGAAAAGTAGCAGGGAAGATGGAATAGGCAGACTCCCAGTCAAGACTAGATAAGTTGGCCATTCTTGGTGGGTCTGGGAAGTTTCTGGACTAAGAACACATCACAAGAGAAGGGCTGCAGTGCCCCCACCACACTGGAGCCTGCCTGCCTTCTGCCACAGAGACTGATGTAGTGCTGCACTGGACATCTTTAATTCAAACCCATTGCCTGCTCGTCCTTGGCTGTGGGCTCAGCTGAGATTTCATAGGTCAGTTTGTCACCTCCACAGTGGAAGTTTGAGGGCAGGGGCCACGAACACATCGACAGCAGCAGGGTAACACTAGTGTCTGTACCCACACGTGTGTATGTAAGGGTGAACTTGTGCAGTCTTCTCCCCACGAGTTAACAGGGTCAGGGACCATGCCAGTGCTTTCTGCAACATTGAGACTAGGTTGAGACTGGGGCCAGGGGCAGAAGACTGTAAGAAAAGACCTAAAGAAGACAAAAACAAGGAGCAGGAACCAAGGCCCGAGGCCGCTTTGGGTGAACAACAAAGGCGAAAGCCCATCGCAAGCCAAGCACGGTCCTGGAGAGGAACACACGACCTCCCGGGCCCTCTGGCTCGCCATGGCCTGGGGGCGGCTCTCCGCGGCGGCTACTGTTGAGGCAGGGGCAGCGCTGCCTGGGAAGGGGGACTCCAGTGCGGGCCTCGGGGGTGCTCAGGGCGCGGGGACGCTTGTGAAGAGGAGGCAGCGGTGGGGAGAAGCACTGAAAGAGATGCAAAAAGTACTGTTTTGTCAAAAAAAAAGAAAGCCCAGGCACGCTGGGTTGGTGCCGGGAAGCGATGCTGCAGCTGCAGAGGAGCCCTCCCGCTGCTGCGGGGGCTGCGGCCGGAGCCCCGCTGGATCGCACCGCGCTGCCCATCCGAGCCCACGACCTCTGTCCCGAGCCCGGAGCGGGGAAGCAGCACGGTCGCGCCCCGGGGCGGGGGCTGGACCGAGCGGGTAAAGGGACGTCTCCGCCTTGTTCCCTCCTGCCTCTGCTTCGCTCCTCCTCTGCCCGCACCGCCGGCGGGGCCGGCCGGGGGAGCCGCGCTCGTTCCAACCCCCATCCGCCGCCGCATCCCCGCCGCAGCGGAAGCCGCACCCCGCACCGCCGTCGGGGCCGCCCGGGCGCAGCCCCCCGGCGCATCCCGCCCCCGCCGGGGCCCTGATTGGCGCCAGCGGCCTCGGCTCCCCCCCAGCGCCCCGTCCCATCGCCGCAGCCATGAATCCGCTCTTCGGCCCTAACCTCTTCCTCCTGCCGCAGGAGCAGCAGGGGCTGCCGGGCCCAGACCTGCCGCCGCCGCCCACCCCGCGCCCCACCGAGCCTCTGGGCGGGGGCGAGCTGGGGGCTCCACCACCCGCCGCCCCCTTCGCCGCGCCGCCCGCCGCCATGGCCCTGCGCAACGACCTGGGCTCCAACATCAGTGTCCTGAAGACGCTAAACCTACGGTTCCGCTGCTTTCTGGCCAAGGTTCATGAGCTGGAGCGGCGCAACCGGCAGCTGGAGAAGCAGCTGCAGCAGGCGCTGGAGGAGGGCGGCCGGAGACCCCCGCGCCGCGACCAGGCGGTGCAGACCGGCTTCGTGGGGCCCATCCGCACCCTGGGACTGGGGCTGGGGCTGGGGCCGGGCCGGGCGCTGGGTGCCCCCGGCTGCCGCCCTGGCGCTCCCGCCCCGTCGCTGCCTCCCTTCCCGGCCGCTTCCCGCTTCATGCCTGGCACCATCTGGTCCTTCTCGCAAGCCCGACGGCTGGGCCCGGGGCCGGAGACCACCCTGGTACAGGGACCGGGCGTGTCCTGGGTCCACCCGGACGGGGTGGGCGTCCAGATCGACACCATCACGCCGGAGATCCGGGCTCTCTACAACGTGCTGGCCAAGGTGAAGAGGGAGCGTGACGAGTACAAGCGCAGGTGAGGGGGTACGCGGGGTGTTCCCGGGGTACCGGGACCCCGACCCTGCGTGTCAGCCCCAGCCTGACCGAACACGAATGAGGGCTCCAGGCAGCTTGAGGTGGGGTTGTAGGGAACAAGCGCGGACCCCCGAAGGCGGCCGTCAGCATCGGGGGCTCCTCATTCGCTTTTGCTGGTTGAGTTCCCTCGGGATGCTCCCCGCAACTTTTCCCGTCTCGTCAGCCGGTCCGAGAGGCTGGGAATCCTTTTCCATGCGGAGAAGAAATGAACGGGACTCTGGGAGCTGGTTTTTAAAACCAGGGGAGCAGACCGGGAAGGAGGAGCCAGTTAGAAAGTAGGTGAGGAAGGGTGAACCTGCATCAGGGAAGAGGTTTGGGTCGCAAAAGGTTTCTGGGAGGAGGAGAGAGCTCGGGCTACACAGGCAGGTGCCGAGAATCCCGTAGGTCTGGCAGCTGATTCCCCCAGGCCCTTTCTGTCCCCAGTCCTCTCCTGGCTGGCGCCTCAGCAGCCACAGACTGTGTGGGAGCACCCTGCTCCACCGGGGCTTTCCTCCTGACCCAAAATAGCTGTGGCTTGGCATGTGCCTCGGAGAATGGTGAAGCAGAATGCAAAGCTAATCTCTTGGCTGGTTCTTCTTTCCTGTGCGAGGTGGCTGCTGCTCTCATGTCGCACTGGTCGTGCTTTTGTTTCAAACTAGTTTCCAAGGCTGCTCCCAGATCTGCACGTAGGATGAGATCAGGCAGCAGTCTGCTGTCACTTGGTCAGGGTGTGGGGCCAGGCGAGACTGTCACTGGTGGCTGACACCACCCAAAAACCAGATTTTTATTTATTTTTTGAGAAGAACTGTACCTTTATGATGCTTTAAAAGCAATTAGAAGGTAACTGATGACATAGCCAGAGGAGTGAAACGGTGTGCTCTGCTCACAGGAGCCATGCCACTGACTGACCTGTGCTGCGCAGCCATGGGCTCTGGCGCCAAGATCAAGGTTGGGGATCCAAGGTGATGCCCTATGGGTTTGGCTTTATAAGGCTTTGGCCTGTCACATGTTCCAAAGGGACTGAGCGAGGCGCACGGAAGGGAAGAGTTGGCAACTCTTCTTACCCATCGCTTGCCTCCTATACTCAAAGCCTTGTATTACTAAGCCCAGGTGTGGACACCTGCTGCTTACCTTGCATTTTCAAATCAGAGAGCAGGGAGATGGGGCCGCCTGCCCTTTTGGCCCAGATAGCTTGAGCCTCAGTGTGGTCAGAAAGCAGGAACCAAGCTGGGTTCATCAGTGCTGCTGAAACTTTGGGAGAGGGGAGAGCATTTTGGGGTTGTCCCACTCTGGCAAGTGGGCTTTGGAGAAGGCTGCAGGGGGTGTGGTAGAGAGAGCAGGGATGCTGTGGCAGGCAGTGGGACATGACAAGCTGCTGTGGGCCAATGTTGTCAGTTGGGTCTATTTTTGGACTGTGTTACCAGGAGCTGGGGGAAAGCTGACCACACCCCCAGACCCTTTCCAGTCCTGGGAACTCTCTGATGGGTACAGCTAGGTCCCAAATGGGAATGGGACAGGAAAATCCCATTTCTGCACCCTTCCTTGTGCTGAGGGCTGGCATCAGCATCCCCTGGCAGCAGAGAGCTCACAGCTATGGTAGGATTTGATCTGCTGTGGGGACATAGTGGCCACTGTTGTGGGGACTGCCCCACTGCCTGGGGACAGAAGGAAGGGACTGTGTGAACACAGGACTTTGTCAGTGCTTTGACCTGTGCCTTGGGCATTTGAGCTTGTGTTTTCCTCAGGGCACTGTTGCCACCATGCATTGCTACAGCAGTGCAGCAGGAACTTCTCTCTGGGCATACAAGGCCTGAAATTCAAGTCTGGGATCTAGGATGGGTGCAGGGATAAGGAGGGATGAGAAGAGATGCAGCAGCAGGGGAGAGGCTTGCAGGATCCATGCCTTGGGGGAGCAGACTGAGACTGGGTGGCCTGGATAGAGGCAGAGGGTGCCTGCAGGTGTCATACAGACCTGCCAAGTGCTGGGGATGTGAACATCCTAGCAGTTCTGTGCTGTCTGCTACATCTGTGTTCCCAAGTAGTTTTTCCCTTGGCTACTGCAAGGGCATGCTGGAGGTGTGGCGTGAGTAGTGTTACAGCACAGTGGAATAGAATCACAGAGTGGGTTGGGTTGGAAAGGACCTTCAAGCATGATGGGCATCCACAACCTGTGGGCTACCTGCTCTGGTGTTTCACCACTCTCATCGTCAAAAAATTCTTCTTTATGGCAAATCTAAGGCTATATTTTTTCAGTATAAAACATGACGAGAGGGAGCTGTGCAGCTTCAAGCCCCAAGCAGCCCAAAGAGTGACCTGTAGCATCCATGTTCATGTAGTAAGGCACCCTAGTGCCTTTTACAGTGAATGGAATCATTGAATCATTAGAGATTGGAAGGGACCTCAGAAGATCATCCAGTCCAATCCCCCTGCAACAGCAGGATCACCTAGATCCAGTCACACAGGAACACATCCAGGCGGGTCTTAAACATCTCCAGTGAAGGAGACTCTGCAACTCCCCTGGGCAGCCTGTTCCAGTGCTCCGTCACCCTCACTGGGAAGAAGTTCCTTCTCATATTGATGTGGAACCTCCTGTGTTCCAGCTTACACCCATTGCCCCTCGTCCTATCACTAGATGACGCTGAGAAGAGCCTGGCTCCATCCTCCTGACACCCACCCTTCAACTATTTATAGACATGAATGAGGTCACCCCTCAGTCTCTTCTTCTGCAAGCTCAAGAAACCAAACCTCTCCTCATAAGGGAGGTGCTCCACCACCTCCATCATCCTCCTTGCCCTACGCTGGACTCCCTCCAGCAGCTCCACATCCCCTTGAACTGAGGAGCCCAAAACTGGACACAATACTCCAGATGTGGTCTCACCAGGGCAGAGTAGAGGGGGAGAAGAACCTCTCTTGATCTGCCAACCACCCCACTTCTAATCCACCCCAGGATGCTGTTGGCCCTCTTGGCCACAAGACCACACTGCTGGCTCATGGTCATCACCCCAGCTCCCTTTCTCCTACACTGCTCTCCAACAGAGCAGTCCCCAACCTCTACTGGTACCTGGGGTTGTTCTTGCCCAGATGCAAGACTCTACACTTGCCCTTGTTATAGTTCATTAAATTTCTTTAAATTTCTCTCTGTCCAGCAATTTCTCTCTGCCCAGAATAGGATTGTTAAAGGTGGGGGAGTTGTTTATTTTGCTAAGAGAACTTTTTGGAGACAAGCAGAGCTATAGGGACAGCATCACATCATCTCACATCCCCAGTTTTGGAATGGCTGTGGGTAACAAGAAGATGGATAGATCTGCTGTTGCTGGGACTCTCCTGCCCTTGCTCCCTGTCTTCTCTTGTACTTCAGCCTTTGGGCAGCAGTGCAGGAAGGACATGCAAGGTCTGCCCTTGGCGTGCGCCAGTGGCCGTGGAGCCGTGTGGGCACCAGTGTCAGACTGGCAGCTGTGCTGGGCTGCGGGTGCCTGCAGAGGCTGGTTATAATTAGGAGTGGTGCATTGCAGGAGGGAGCAGGGAACAAGAAGCCAGGCAGGAGGTAAGCAGGAGTGAGGAGTCTGTAATAAATAGGCATGCAGCTTGGGTGCTTGCAGGACAAATTGCTGTGGCCTTTATATTGGCATTTGTCTGATCCACAGTGTTCTGCAAGAGTATTGCTGTGAGATAAATCCTTCTGCAGCTCTGCTTGACTGCCCTGGTAAGTCCAGGCTGTACAGAGACGTGGAGGGAGGCAGGGATCAAAACCAGAGGCAGAATCATGCCAAGAAAGATGCTGAAGATTTTTTCTTATGGTGGAAAATGTTTTCCTCCCTGGACAGGGAGGCCTTGTTTGAACAGTTCCTGTAGAAGGGCAGTTATGCCTTTTAACATCTCCTTTCCTTTCTCCATTTTCTTCTTCCCCAAAGGGATGGGAACCTCCTTTGATGTCCCTTCTGCATCTGCCCTATGGAGCTAGCACCAACATGGGGACCACACGCTTTGTCCTTGCTTGAGTAAGAAGTAGTGTTGCCAGCCTTGATAGCTCAGAAATTCACAAGCCAGGACTCCCCTGTGTTGTCAGCTTGTCCTGATACCCTGAGATAACAGGAGTGAGGGCTTTTCATATGCCCTCTCATTTCCCAGGCGTGAGGAGTTAACTTTTCAGAGGTGGTGTGAGTGAGATGAGCGAGTTTTCATGTCCTCATGCAGGGTTTCGCAGTGTCGGTGCTTACGAGCATTAAAAATAGACAGGGGATCACAGCAGTGGGCAGGGCCCAGTTCTGGCTGCTTTTCCTGAGAAATCCTGCCTTCTCTGAGAAAACCTGGCTCTTCCAGAAGATCCAGGAGCTGGGTAAGAACGCAGCAACCCTGCCCCGTGATGCGCTGCAGCGTGTGCCAACCCATCTGCTCTGGGCGACAGATGTAGGAAAGGACAGTCTGCTGGCCTCCCAATAGCCCATGGAGTGGGCCAGCAATGCAGTGTGGCCCAAGATGATGATCTCATGCAGTGAAATATAATAATTGCTGGGCAAGGACAAACATCTTGCTGCTCAGCCTTTTGCAGAGCTGCAGGACCTAATACGGTACCCACCAGCCAATCTGGCATAAACTGGGACAATCCATCCAATTCCTTGCAGGGTGAAACAACCCTTAATAACTTTGATCCAACCTGTTAGGCAGCAGTGCAGCTAAGGAGACTCATCCCCATGCCTGGGTAGCCCCTTTCACAGGGCAGCCCTTTGTGTTGATGCATCATGGCCACTCATGCTGTAACATGGTTTGGTATGAGGTTGGTTTTCATGCATCTGGGCAGCCTGAGCTGCAACAGTGCAGACGTGCAGATCACCGCAGTGATGGGAGTGGCTCTGCAACATCTCCAAGCAATAGCTGAACCTGATGTGACCCAAGGCTGAGGTGTTTGGGGACACAGAGAGGCTGGTGAGCTGCATCCGGCTGTTGACCAGCCTCAGCACAACAGGGCATTCAGCTGCCACACGAAGTCTGTAGCTGGTGTCCCCAGCTGCAGAGCAGGCAGCAGTGTTGGCCAGCCTGCAGCAGTGAGCATGGTGAGGCGGTTTGTGGTGGGGAGGGGGCTGCAAGTAGTGGGTGTTTGGCAGCTGCCATCACCTGGAAACAAGCACCACTCCTGGGCATGTGCTTCTTCCCACCCCAGTGCCATCATCACACCCTCCCAAATAGCTTTGGGGTGAGCAGCTGCCTCTCCCTCCTCTCTCTCTGGCAGCTGGCAAGGCAAGGCCTGTGGGATCTGACCAGTGTGTTTGTCTCCCTAGATGGGAAGAGGAGTACACAGTGCGTGTCCAGCTTCAGGACCGTGTGGCTGAGCTGCAAGAGGTGAGCATTACTGTCCCCCCTTTTCCTGCACCCCAGCTGCCCGACACTGATGCTAATGTACACACCTCCCTCTTCCTGGACCAGGAAGCCCAGGAGGCTGAAGCTTGCCAGGAGGAGCTGGCCATGAAGGTAGAGCAGCTCAAAGCGGAGCTTGTTGTCTTCAAGGGACTGATGAGCAATGTGAGTCCTTAACCCTTTTCTGACCTGGCAGCAGTGTCCCACCCAAGCAGTGGGACTATGTAGAAAAATGGTTCCTTGGTGGGGTACAGACAGAGGTGGCCTGGTAGGGTTGGTCCAGCGTGCAGTGAGCAGAGGGGGTGTGCAGATGCAGTCCTGCAGCACGGCAGGGAGCATGGGTGCCCTGACTGCCATTTGCCTTGCCTAATTTTCTTTGTTTGTCCATGTCCTGCAATGCCACGGGTTCAGAACATCACGGAGCTGGACACCAAGATCCAGGAGAAGGCCATGAAGGTGGACATGGACATTTGCCGGCGTATTGATATCACTGCCAAGCTGTGCGACGTGGCGCAGCAGCGGAACTGCGAGGACATGATCAAGATGTTTCAGGTGAGCAGCACCTGCTGCCACTCCAGGCTCAGCTGCCAGCTCTAGGAAAGAAAGTTCCCAGAGGAGATAGAGGGAGATAGAGAAGACCCCTGGTAGGGATGACACTTAGTCACCCTTACCTTTATTCCTTGCAGTCCCTTGCTCTGTCTCTCTCTGGAAGACCAGGTGAAAGAGCATGGAGAGGAGGTGGAAAGCTCCAGATGTTTCTTGGGGCATTTAGAGTCCCCCAAATCTCTTGCTGACCTGTTGTGTTGGGCCTAGGGATCCTGCAGTGGTAGGGAAGCAGCTGCAGGAAGTAGACAAGTTGCTAGAGTGCCTGTCTCTAACTCCACCTCTTTCCTCCCCTTTCCCCTCTTCGTCATCTTCTCTGTGTTTCTCTTCTCTGTCTCTGTCTCTTCTTCCTCTGGATGTCACTGCCTTGCTCTCTTTGTCCATACAGAAGCAACTGGTTAGTTCCATTCAGTTGGGAATGCATACAAATTTTAATCTTTCTAGAAATAAGGTCGGAACGTAAATATTGACGTATGTCACCTTTTTCAGACTTTTCTTTTTGTTTCTGTGTCTTTCTATTGCTGTGTTTCCCTGGACTGGGGTGGTGGGCAGTTATTCTGCAAGAAAACCACATTGTTTTCTCTCATCAGATCCACAGATTCTGTCTTTAGTTGCTTAGTTTTAAGTTTAGAAAATGCTAAACCCATGTTTTCTTCATTGCATCAGCTTTAACCTGACCATAACGAGCTCATCTCCTCTTTTCTCTGTTCGCTCTCTCTGCTCTTGTTCGCTCTCTCTGCTCTTGTTCGCTCTCTCTGCTCTTGTTCGCTCTCTCTGCTCTTGTTCGCTCTCTCTGCTCTTGTTCGCTCTCTTGCTCCTTCCCCCTCCATTTCCTCCCAACTACCTGCTCCCAATCTCGGACCTGGCCTCGTTTCTGTAGTCTCTGCACTTGTCTCCCGTTAAGGTCCCAGCTTCGGTAGGGCGGAAGCGGGAGCGCAAGCAGGTCAGCGATGAAGACACCTCGCTGTCGGAAAGTGATGTCTCCCGAAAACCTGAGGAGGAAGAGGAGGATGAGACCACAGCCATGAGTATCAATGAGGAAATGCAGAGGATGCTGAACCAGTTGTGAGTGCGGCTGCTCCGCACCTCTGCTGCCAGTGTTGAGTGAGGCTCCAGCACCAGGCTCCCAGCTGGTGCCTGGGATTGGGAAGGGAGGGCAGGGGTGGTCAGTGGCTCCCCTTCCTGGTGGGAGGGTGAGATCAGAGATGTTGCCACAGGGTATGTACACCATGCTCTCTGGCGTGGTGGTACTGACCCACTGGGACACCTGTGCCATAGGCGGGAGCTGGTCCAGCTCCCCTCTTCTTGCCCCACTTTCTGCCTTTCGGGAGTCTGCCTGAATTTGGTGGGGCTCCTGACCATAAAGCCAGGCCTTTCCCCTTCAGCTGGTGGGTTTGTGCCCACTGGAGCTCAACCTGGCTAGACCTCCAAGAGCTGCAGCCCTGCCTGTGAGTGGGGGCAAGGCTTTTGGCATCAACACAGACCCCGGCCTGCATGAGTTTTCCTGCTGGCTGTTGACATGCTGTTTATTCCCTTGCTGCCAGGAGGGAGTATGACTTTGAGGATGACTGTGACAGCCTCACATGGGAGGAGACAGAAGAAACACTGCTCCTGTGGGAGGATTTCTCTGGATATGCCATTGCAGCTGCAGAGGTGCAGGGGGAGGTAATCATGGTGTCAGGTCCCCTCAGGGCTCCAGCCCGAGCTTGGAACACTCAGTCCTGCCTGAGCCTGGGAAGATGCTCCTGTGAAGACCAGACTTTAGACCTTCCATCTCTTGCAGAGGCTTCCCCTTTATACACCCCATGTTCTCTGTGTGAATGCATTACTGCGTCCTGGTGAAAGTCTCTTTGTTAGACAGACCAGGCACCTGTAGCCTGAAAGATGTGCTGAGGACATAGCCCCCCTGACTGGAGAGAGGCACAGCCCTCCCAGATGAAATTATGAGCTCTGGCTGGGCTTTTCTCTGATGGTCCCTTGCTCAAGGTGTTCAGCCCACCTGTCTGTTGTGCAGCAAGACTGCTCAAACAGGCCTCAATGTCTGGCCAAAGCCCTCATCATCCTACCTCTTCAGCCTTTGGCAGTCCCATGGAGAGGCATCAGGTTTGGGGATGGTCTGTGCTCTGCAGAGCTTCTGTGCTTTGCTGCCTTGTTCTTGAGCTGATGTGCTCTCTACCCACTACGGTGAGACCCAAGTCCCCCCTCCCTTTGTTGGCAGGACTGGTGTCCCTTCTTTATAATGCACCACTAGCATCCTCCCTCTTTGCCAGTACTACCAGTTTTTTCTCTGATTTCTCTCTCTTGCCTGTGTCGGACACCTCTCTGCCTCTAAATGAGCCATCTGCTTTCCTGTGCAGCAGGATGACAGCCTAGAGAAGGTGATCAAGGACACGGAGTCGCTGTTCAAGAGCCGTGAGAAGGAGTACCAGGAAACCATCGACCAAATAGAGGTGGGAGCAGGAGGAGGAGGGGAGGGAGGACATGACACAGAACAGGGCAAAATGGGGGTTGGGTCCCTAGGGAAGCAAGACACTGCTAGAATTGGTATTGGGGGTGGCAGCCTTAGGTCTGGCCATGCCCCCTGCCCTGCACCGCGCTGTGCCCCGTGCTTATCTCTGCACCATTTCCATTGTGCAGCTGGAGCTGGCCACAGCCAAGAATGACATGAACCGGCATTTGCATGAGTACATGGAAATGTGCAGCATGAAACGGGGCTTGGATGTACAGATGGAGACTTGCCGGAGGCTCATCACCCAGTCTGGGGACAGGTGAGCTTCAGTGGGAGGGCAGGCATACAAGTGATCTGGGCAGGGACCAGAGTCAGTGTGGTACTGAGTGAGACTTGAAGCATGTAACCAGTACCACTGCTGTGTCCTGGTTGTGGGATGGAGACTGGAGGCTGTTGGATGCTCAGTGACCAGCTTCCACACAAGTTATGCCACCTCTGAGGAAGGTGTGCTGTGCACAGGACTCAGTTTTTATGGGTGAAGCCAGACACCCCCAATGGAGAGAGGTGCTGCTATTGTGCAAGGACATCATATAAGTTCTCACAGGCAGGTGGGGCCAGGGTGGCTTCAGGCTGGATACCTCTGTGGTATGGCTTCACTGACCCCTAGCCTCACATACCTCATGCTCCTCCAGCCTTGCTTCATGTTCTAGAGCTTTTGGCTGGTGTCCTCTGGGACACCCTCTCCAGCACCAAAAGATTCACATGAACCTATTGTCACTGGTTTATCAGCTCTGGGACCGAGATTAACTAATTAATTTAGTTACTGTGCCAATGGGCTGAAACAAAGCCAAATCAAAGAGTGTTCAAAACCCCTTACAAAGTCACAGCAAAACCATACACTGGCTCAGTTTGGGGTAGAACAGCAAAACTCGTGTAATTCACGCGATATAAAAACCCCAACGGCCAAACAGAGATTAATCACATGTTCTAACCTAACTGGGCTGGGCTACTTCACCTCCTTCCCCTGGGGGGAAAAAGCAGTTTTTCTTGTGGCAGCAGGTGCCATAGCTCAGTCTGTGCCTCCTCTGTTCAGTGCCAGTGATTCCCTAAAGGATAAGTTCTCTTGTACATGGTGTCAGTGCAGCATCTTCCATGAGCTGCAGACGGGACTCTCTTCCTCCATTTCACCACACCATGGACTCGCAGGCAAGCTTCTCCTCTGCTGATCCAAACTCTCACTCCTCCATCACCATGCTCCAGGGTACAGGATGGGTGCTCACCGCATGCTCAGCTTCAGTGCCATGTGCTTCAGCTCCCATCAAAGAGGCACCAGGCACGTGAAGCGGGAAGCTAGTAGCGCTGTTTTTTCCCCTTATCCAATGGCTTGTTTGCAGAGGCACTGACTGGCCACAGCTGGAGCTGGGGAGAGCTTAGAATTCCAAGCTGCTCATCAAAAGTTGCCATAGGAACTCCCAATCCCTCAGGCTGAGAAATTCCCCAAAGTCAAACTACAGCACCCACACGTGCCCCGTGGGAGTGAGAGGGGCACTTCAGCTTCTCTCCTTGCTCTGGTGCCGTGTGCCCACCTGAACTGGGTCCTTTTCTTCCCCCTGGGTGGAGCTGTGACTGCTGCCCTTTACTCTTCTCTGCAGAAAATCTCCTGCCTTCACGCCAGCCTCCAACAGTGAGTCGGCCCCAAACGAGGAGAGTGAGGAGTCTGATCGTGACCCTCTCAGCGATGCTTCCATCAGATAATGAGGGAAGGCCCTGCTCACTTGGACCCCCTTTCTGGCACGGGGGTGCCTGAAACACGCCTGGGAGAGACTGCCAGGGATGTGGAGCCACTGGTAAACGTCTGTTGCCCAAGCTCACTCCTGTTTTGGGGTACTTGTCAAATCCTAAGCCCTCCTGCCACCGGCTGTCTTGCAAATGGGAATAGTTAGATAGACCCGACCGAGTACCCTCACCTGGGCCCCTTGGCCTCCAGTCCCTTCTGTGTTCTTTTCCCCTGCTTTGGTTAAACCACGGTTTGGGCCAGGAGGCTTCAAACCTGGCACAGCAGTGTTGTCCAGGACCTGTTCCCAAGACCCCCGGACCCACCTCCTCTGGCCTTCATCCTGGTACGCTTGACCTGCCCACTGCCTTCCTTGCACCACACAGAGCCGAACAAGAATGGTATTTCCCTGAAAACTGGACCTGACACTGGTGCCGACTGGACTGAGCCCAGGGCTCTCCTCTGCCCTTAATGCTCTCTGGGAGCCTGGCTGGTGTCCCCTGCCTCCTCCGGGCTGGGGGCCGAGTCCCACTCACTGTGCACTTTGCTTTGCTGCACGTCAGCGGTGCGCTCGTGTCTGTGCTGCAGGGGCGAGGAGTCATTAAATGGGACAGTTGCCTTTTCTACAGCTTTGCCAGGTGTGGGCTTTCACTGTGCTGCTGTGGGCGCCACATGGCTTGAGGCAAGGGGTGTCCTCTACCAGACAACCAAGTTCTCATCAGTGGGGTCTCTCCTGTGGGACACTCGCGTCCTTTGGTTGTGCCAGATGGGACAGTGAAGAGATCCCTGTTCTGGGAGCTGCTGGCCCTTGATGGGCTGTGTATAGCACCAGTGTCTCATGGGCCACCTTGTTTTTAACCTGGAGCATCATCAGTGCCTAGGCTGAGGAATTGGTAATGAAGCCAGATGTGGCTTGTGGACCTTGTTCTCTGCTACACCAGGGCATCCAAGAGCATCTTCTTGCATGCCCCTCAGACGCATGTCTGGTGTCAGCATAACTGCAGCAGGTGTTCCCCTGCCTCATCGTTGTGCATTGTGGCACATGGCCCTGCAGTGATGGGAGGCAGTGAGCGGCCCGGCCAGTGAACCTGGATTGCACAGCCAAGGCAAGTGAAGCTCCAGAGACAAAAGATTTGTCACAAAGGGTCCTGAAGGGCAAAGAAAGTAGAAGGCAGTAGAATTTTTGACACTTCTCCAAGATTACGTCAGGTAGATAAAATGGAGGCTGAGGGATGTGACAGGTGATCTGTGTGGCTAATGCTGCCGTGCACCTGAGCTGCGAGCGCTGGCACATCTGTGCCCCACAGTGCGTTAGAGCAGGGCAAGGTCCTGTGCCTACAAGACACGCTAAGGCATGCATTGGTGCTTCAGCGTGGGCTAAGCTGGCTGCTTAGAGCTAGCAGGGAGGTGGGGCCCTGCAAATGGCAGAAGTTTGCAGCCAAGGAAGCCTCCAGGCCTGGGTGCAGCTGGGGCACTGCTGCTGGCGCTGGAAAACAGCAGCTCCTCAGCCAGGGAGTTGCTGTGGCCGGGCTCTAGCTCGGGAGTGCTGACTTTGCCTCCCATGGGGAAGCCAGAGAAACTTGGAAAGCTGGGAGAGCACTAAGCCAGAGCAGCAGGGTGCTGGTTCAGCAGAAGGGTGTCTCCCCTGCCCTGTGTGCATGCAGCTGTGCTGGTGGGTGGGAGGTTTGTGCCTTTGCCACGGGTCTGCCCTCCTTGCTGCCTGGCCCAAGTCTTTCTTTTCCTCCTCCTTTTCTATTTTTTTCCCTAAAAGAACTAAAGCTCGAGGAAATGTTTTAATCTGGGGATTTTCTTTCAAGTGATGATTCCTTACACAAAGTAGATCAGGGATAACTTCCTGCCCTGCCTGGAGGCTCTTCTGGTTCTTGCAAATCCTCTTCCATGTGTTTGCAGCATTTTCTGCTTGCTTTCTGTCATTGAGATCTCTTGTGAGTGGATGGCTTTCCCTTACAGTTATTTTCATGCTACACAAAATAATATGTGGCCTTGGCCTCTCGGCACTGTTTAAGAAACCCACATACCCTGAGAGATCTCAGACATGAAGGACTGACATCTCTGCCTTGAACAGTCCTTGCCCAGGGGAGCAGCTGGTGCTGCCAGGTGCCCCGGTAGCAGGACACATTGGGACCCCAAACCCACAATGCCCATCAGAACCAAATTTGCAGTGAAACTGAGGCCACCTCCAACCATTCGTGCAAGGTGCTGCTCTCTGGTAAATTGTATCACCAGCAATAGGCTTTGATGCCCTGCTAGTGTGCCAGACCCCGAGATCACACTGGCAAGACATTCAGCTCTGGTCCTTTGGCTCACCAGTTTCTCAGCATGGGAAGCACAGTCCAAGACCTCCAGTGTTAGCTGGACCATCTCCCTTTCACCTGCCTGTCCGACAGTGGTCTTCGCACGTCTTTAAGGCTGGGAATGAGATGTGGACCTTCCATCTGTCATTCTTTTCTGTGGGCTCTTCCCCATTTTTCAGGGAATATCTAGCTTGCTTTTCTTCACTGTGAGCTCTACTGGGAATTACTGTGGTGTCCAGGAACTGCTCAGCACTGTGGTTCTTCTCACATCCCTAACCTCATCCCTTTTCCAGGACACCTCTCGGCAGCACCTGCTCAGGAAACAGTGCCGGAAGAAGTTGTCTAGTGAACACCCAGGTCTTGGCTGCTTGTTCTTTCTGAACCTGCTGGTCTGTATTTGCTTCACAGCAAATAATTGTATCTCATTTACTCGTAAGCCTCAGCTCATTCAAAAATCTTTGCTTAGCTTAAATTTTCTGAAGGACTTGATTGCAGGGGCAGCTTAGCTGTGGATGGAGTGTGCCTTTTCTTACACTGGACCAAGGCGATAGCTTGATGAACTTGGGAGGCACAGGGTCAGTTAATCTTTCCAACTGATCATGCCCACTGTGGGCCTGTTTCGGCTGAGTCCAGTGTGGGCCCTCACATGGAGGGAGCAAAGTCCTGTCTCACACAGAGTTCATGCATTCATGTGTATCTTTAGTGCCCAGGTGTGGTCCAAGAATGGATGTGAGTTACTGGATGGCAGGATGCATCTAGGCAGTCCTTGGGTCAGCATCCAGTCTTGGAACTGTGGCTATTCTGGTGACCTCCATGAGCAGTTATCCAAGGCTGTCCTTTTAGGATCGTGTCTTTCTGGATTGGCAGTGAGAAGCAGACTGGTTCCCCACCCTACAGTAGTTCATGCTGGCAAAGACTTACTCAGGCAGTATGGAAATGTGGGATATTCTCACTGGTCCTGTAGAGGGGTCAGTCAGCCTAACCACTAAGGAGCGCAGATCATCTTCCCTGTGCTAAGCCAGCCCACTCCCTCCATTTACTCAGTCCTGGACTTCATTTATTTTAGACTGGGTATGAGAACTGAAAGAGTCTGCTTGTCTGTCCATTCAGCTAAGGGCCTTTGTATAGTTTCTATAAATATATTAATACAAAAGGAGAACCACGGAAAATCTCCATCCTATTTTGGATGAGGTGTTGAGGGATGTGGTTTAGGGATGAACTTGTAGAGTAGATGGTTGGACTCGATGATCCCAGGGGTCTTTTCCAACCAGAGTGATTCTGTGATTTATTTTCCACCCAGCACCCTTCTGCTGAAGGTGTTTTGTCACCTGTCTCACCTGGGCTTTGTGTGAGTCAGCTTTTGCCTGTTTCAGGATCACTTAGGTGGATCTTGGACATTTCTGGTTTTGTTTCTTAGCCAAGAGGTAAGGAGAGGTCAAAGCTGCACAGAAAGCTGTTCTTGTTTCCAGATGTGAATTGGGAGAGTGACTTTCTGAAGCCTTGCATCTCTGCTACAGAAGTCTTGTTTGTTCTCCAGAAGGCCATGCTCTTTGTGTGTGTTGGTTGTTGCTGACTCAGGTAGCAGTAGCACAGCGTGAACTTGCACATGGTGGTCAAGTGTGTCAAATACTCTGGTTATGGGTAACAAAACCTCTTTTGAGAAGTCACAATTAACAAACACTGTGCAGTGCTGTCTCCTAGATAATGCGTGGACAGGCTCTTGAAAGTATCTGGCAAACCCTTACGCGTGTTGGCTAATGCTAGGAGTGAAACAACAGGGGGAACTGGATGGGCCACAGGCAGCTTTAGGAAAACCCTGTGACCACTAGAAATTTTCTAGTCAGTGAATAGGACTGTGAGGAGTGTTAGCTGTGAATTTGCTCAATGCTTGAGCCACTTTCTCTTGGGATGGGAACAAGGATTAGAAGCTGCAGGCCCTCTGTCAGAGGTGGGCTATAGCTTTTCATACCTTGGAGAGCAGCACTAAAAGCTGAGAAGGTACTACGGTGATGCTATGTGAAAGAAACTCAAGCAGCCACCAAAAGAACATCGTGATCAAGGTGAACCAACATTGCAACAGATGGGAAGAGCAAGGTGCAAGAGGAGATAGAAGAATTCAGCATAGGAACAATGTAGTTGGCTAACTGGCGTCTTTAATGTTCACGGCCACATTGTAGAGCTGCGAGCTCACCAGTCTAACCTCTTGGGTAAAGGAGGAGCAGCACAAGCAGCTGTGAGTCGGGGTTGCAAGCTGTACTAAAACACATCAGCTCCAGAGCTACCAGCCAAACAACATGCTGTGACACGTGAGTTGTTGAAGGCATCAAAGGGCCCTTTACGTCTTCCTGAACCCCCAAACAAAATGCAGCACTTTGTTTTGTACGTGCCCCTCTGCTTGATGTGGGAAGGAAACTTGAGTTGTCCGGGGTGACTTTGGCTGAGGATGCTGAAGAGGATGTTGTGCTGCAGGGAGTTTCTCACTGACGTACAGATGATGGCATGCCCAAGTAAGGCAATGATTTTAGATGATGATTAATGACAGATGAAGGCTGGCTTAGGACTTCTTAGGCAACTTAGACGGTTGCCTAAAAAGAAGGGATCAACTGAGAAACCATTCAAGATACCAGGCAGGTCAAAAATGCCGTAGCAGAGACTTGCACGGAGCTACGTAGCCATTTCTGCCGTGGAATTGCTCGGGAGAAGTATGGAAGTATGATTTATCTTTGGAAAAACAAGTTTTTCCAGTTATCCCAGAAGCTGTGATTTAGTAGATGTGAGAAGATCGTCTTCAGTGAAGTACTTCCTTGAGTAAGTGGCTGTGTGATAACAGCACCGAGAAATAAGAGTAACTGATAATAAAGTCTGACCTTGATGGATAGAAAGAAACCTGGTAACAACTCAGCATTGTGAGTCGGGGGAAAAGGACAACAAAATTTGGTTGCAGAGAAAGGGTCTTAAGCTGCTTGTAGCTGGATAGCCAGTTGCTGGATATCTGAGGGCACTAACAAGTTGTTTTCATTATATTTAAACAAAAAAAAAAATCGGTCCTAGCAGCAATATTCTGAGAATTTTCAGCCTCTTTTCTTGGCTGAGAACTGAAAGAAGTATCAAAATGAGACCAAACAAAAGTACTCACCCAGCATGTGTGTTCTGTGTTTGGAAAGAGGAGAGTGGGGTCGCGGGGAATGATGAAGCACTTTCTAAGCCATTAGCAGTTAAGGAAGATCCTTGAAAGGTTCTTTGTGAATGCATTTCCAGGCAGGGATGACACAGAACACCCTAAGCACCTCCAGAGAGGTGCTCTGCGTGCTGCAGGAAGCCTGGGGCTGCCTGGGAAGGAGGGGGTGAGTGATGCTGGAGGAAGAACAAGCCCCAGCCTGCACTGCGTTCCCGCAAACGGTGTTCTGCCGAGCGCACGAACCTCTGGGGTTTTGGAAGAGCACTGACTGCTGCAACCCAGGGTTTGCCGGGATTGATTTTTAAATGCTTATGAAAGAGTGGGGAGGCAAATGACATCAGTGATCAGTCTGACAGGTCACATCCGGGAACCAATTTGAAACCAGTGCAAGGGGGGGGCAGGGGGAGGGTACAAATTGGAAAGGGCTGGAAAAAATCAGTACGGGTTTACGAAGGTACAAGGAATTGACCAACAGCAGTTTTAATACATGAAAATTGGCAAAAGGAACAAGTGTTCAACCCAGAAGGCCAGGAGGTGCTGAAATCTATTTGTAAATGGAGCAGAAATACTGGTTCTGTTGCCCTGCACATACATCACCCCAGGATTTAAGCTATTTATATCTCTGGGAATAAGAAATAGCAGCTAACCACCTCCAGGAAAAAACAGGCTGGGAAAACTTAGGGAAGCAGCATCATTCACGTGCAGCCTCCTGTGAGCTCTTAGCCAGACACTGAAGCAGTCTGAAGCATCTTTAAACGCTTTTCTTCCCCCCTCCATCTTACATGGGTATTTGTGTCGCTTTGCATCACAGGTTTGAGTAGGTGGAGGAAAGTCTCCTGGCCATGATTCTAAGGTAGAGAAAAATATTTTGAGAGTTAAAAGTTTTGTTTTTGTCTCATAGGGAGCAAAATAACCAAAGTGAGTGAGTATTTTTGCCCAGTGTCCGAGGTTACTTTGTGGTGCTGGTGGTTGGTCTAGATGGCAGTTTAGTGAGGGTGTGAAATGCATGCCAGAAGTCTGATGAGACACAAAAGCTGGAGGCCATGTGCATCCAGCAAGACTTCAGCATCTGCTTGGGGTAGAGAACCTAAACCAGTACCTCACTTGAGAGCTGGGGATTACAGATAGGTTTCTCATCTATGACTGTTCACCACTTGCCTTGTGTCAGTGCTCCTGCAGTCGCCATGTTATTCCGTTTTGGTGTGGTTTTTCGTGCAAGTGTCTTCAGTATCCACTTCTGCTCAGGATTATTTTTACTGCATGGCTTCTTCCTTAACGCAGAAGTTTATGCTGACATTTTGAGAAGGTGGTGGTCTTAGGGTAGCCAGCTTGTCAGAATAATGCATGGGTGGGACTATGTGAAAACACCAGTTAAATATAAGAGAACTTACCATGACATTTAAAGTTGCCATAGAAGGGACTCTTCCTCTACACCACCACAAATTACCATGACAGAGAATCACTTGAATTCCTGCTTTCTTAAAAAAAGGTAACAAAAGGTGCAGCTTACCAACCCTAGAAATGGTTGGCTGCCTGTCAGACATGTTGTCCCTGGGATCATATCAAGAGCTTTGTGTCAGCACAGCCCTGCAAAGGAGCGAGACCCATATCTCAGGTGCATCCCTGCCAGGATGGCACAGCACAACAAATGGTCACAGAACACAGAGTTAAGCTTTTCTCCAGGATTAGTGTCTTTCTGTACCTTCCCCTTGCATGGTATTCATAAACTGGGATTGGTTCTAGTTGAGCCACGGCTGCTTTTAGAGCCAGCTTGTCCCAGTAGAGCGGCACAACTGCTCTTAGCACCTTTGCTGAACAAGAGTGGCTTTATGTCTGTCTGAGCATCTGCCTTCCCTGGCCAAGCATTTCTATCAGTTTGCCTTAGAAATGCTTAGAGCAACCCTAGAGCTCCACTACTTCATAGTAGGAAAGAGAAGCAGCCACCAGAGCAGATCTCCCATTTTCATCCCAATGCCATCTGCTCATCAATTTGAGACATTTGCATATTAACAAGAACAAGGTTTAGGACAGAGTTGCCATTCTTAGACTGGCCACAGATTTAGTTTTTCTGTCTGCTTAGAGGGGCCTTCCTGTGGTGCTGTCTGCAGGCCCAGGGTCTGGACGCAAAGTGAGAAATTAGTGGAAGAGCTGTGCTCTTTGAGGAGTCAGTGAGAGAAAAACCAAACCCTTCAGGCAGTCCAAAAGCTGCACAACTTGTTTGCCACACTTGTTCGCCCTGTTTTAAACTCGGTGCTTCCTGGCTTGCCTCATCACCTAGCTATCATATCTTTTTCCAAGAACCTCAAGCAAGACTCTAAACCAGTTGAAACTGTTTTAAAACAGTGAGCCTTTATTGGAGGCCTTCATAAAGTGGCTCAGGTTGAGAGGGACCTCATGGATCATCTAGCTGCAACTCCCCTGCCATGGTCAGGGACAGCTCTCACTAGAATGGGTCGTCCAGATCATAAATCCAGTGTGGCCTTGAACACTTCCAGGGAAGGGGCATCCACAACTTCTCTAGGCAACTTGTTCCAGTGCCTCAGAACCCTCACGGAGGAATGTCTAACCAAGATCCAATTTAAATTCCTCTTTTAGCTTGAAAGTGATCCCCCTTGTCGTACCACTACACACCTTTGTGAAAAGTCCTCCTCCAGGTTCCAGAAGGCTACGAGGGCGTTCCTCCAGAACACTTCTCTAGGCTGAACAGCCCCACTTCCCCAGTCTGTCCTCAGCAGTTCCCAGCAATTGTTGGTCTGAGAGCACATACTCTCCTCCTCCACCTCACCCCCCCCAGGTTGTAGGAATTATTTACTCATTCCCACAGCAATCTGAGCTCAGGTTGGGTAGGGCTCTTTCATATTAAGGAAAAGAGCTCCTTGCTCTAGGTGAATTTTCAGGCAGCCTTGGCTTACTCAGGAGGCATAAAAGCTTTTTAGGAGAAAAAGGCAACTCCTTTGAAATGATGCTACCTTAAATGCAGTTCAAAAAGGTCCTTGTTTTACATGGGAAAACAGGCAGCCCCCCAACAATGTGTTTTCAGTAGCCTCTGCTCTTCCATATTATCAAGCAAGGTGCTTGCTGGGCCACAGACATACACACACCACCACACAGGGCAGCCATTCAAAACACTCAAGTAGTTGAGGGCAGAATAGGACCAACCAGAGACTCATTTTAGTCCTGACAGGCCTGCAGACTACACCTATTCCCAGAAGCAGCCCAACTCCAGTTAGGACTGACTGTCTCAGTTAATTCCAGCATCAGGCTGCTCCCATTAACTCCAGTTAACCAAAACTCCTGCAGAGGCATTTATGGGGTAAGCCTGGTATTGCTGTTGTCCCTTGGCTAACAAGGGGCTTAGGGTCATGACTCCTATCCAGAGGCATGTTAGCCAATCTTCTGTTTGCAAATCAATCACCCTCTAGTCCAGTAAACATTTAATTTCTACGCAGACAAACCACCAGAGATAAGCGGCTCTAGGAACCAAGTCCAACGTGCCTTGATCTTAGAAGCTAAAGCCTTTGCTCCAAATCAGGATTTAAAGCAGTTTGGGTCAAGACAACAACCCTGCCTGCCAGGGAGAGACCACATCGCACCTCAGGCAGTAAACCGAGCTGCTAAAACCAGAAGGGTCACTCATTCTGTGCAGTGCATCACTTATCCAGGCTAGTGCTCACCGGGTTCTGCTTCTTGCCCCTGCCAGGCAGCTTTCATGCTTCTAATTAGGTAGAGGTCATGCTCATGCAGTACCCAGAGAGCTGACACTCACCTTGCAGAGATTTGCTGCTCAGGAGCTTAACTGCAACTGCCCCTCCTTCTGCACAGAATTAAGCCAGAATTAAGGCTGGCCACACCACCATAGTAACACTGGCCTCAAGCACGTCCCTAGGCAGCCATTTCCTCTGGAGCAAGCAAATTTGCTTTAAGAGGTAAAAGCAAATGAAAAACCCTCCTTTTAACATTTCTAAGGCAGAGGGAAGAAATAATTCCCGTTTCTCACATCGTTTTGCTAAACCAAATGCAAAAGTCACCTGCTCAGCACTTTGATCTGCACCCACCCATCAGATAAGCAAATCTAGATTGCTCAAGTGAGGATGGAGCACCAGAACTGCCTTCTCTTCTACCACACAGCAGCCCTGTGGATGCAGCACTGCCCCATACCAGGTTTTGGATCAGTCAGGTGTGGTCTTGCCTCTCACCTCTGGCAGAGGTGCTCCCTAGTCTGTACACAACAGCTCCTCTCACGGCAGGCCAGCACTCAGCACACAGACATCTACTTTTCTTCAAAAACCAAGTATCCTAGGACTGTGCCATGCCTGTGCAACAACCAGGCTGTCCCAAACAATTCTGCTGGCATTTCCTACATCTCTGCTGACTCCATTTGCAGCCTCAACATGGCATCTACACAGCATTGCTTAGAAGATACAGCCCAGCCACCGCAGCCAGGCTGGCTGGCCCCCATCTTAAAGCAGATACCTAACATTTGCTCCTTGCACCCACAAACCTCCTCACATTTCCCACTGACAGACAAGGCACTTTGGACAGTGATCGCTTTTATTGATGTAAGGTGGTACACAAACAGATCAGTTTCTATCAGCCTCTCCACCTCCCCCAGGCTCGGGGAGAAGTTGGAGGAGTGGGGGAGACAAAGGAACAGAACTGGCCTCTCACTGCAGGATGCAGAGCTAAGCGGTGGTGAATAAGGGCAGGGGCTCCAACAAAGGAGAGTCCTGCTTCCCTAGGCAGCAGGGGGTCTGTGTGCTCAGTTTACTCCTTGGATGCCATGTGGACCATCAAGTCCACAACACGGTTGCTGTACCCATACTCGTTATCATACCTGGGGACAGAAATAGAAGTGATGTCAGGAGTGACCCATTAACTGCATTCCTTTCTGTGTTTCCACTTCTCTGCCCCATGCCACACAACTGAACCAGGCAGCTTCCCATCCACTTCTGGTAATGACAGCAGGAAGCATTCTATCCACACTCCTACTGCCTTCTTCTTATTGTAATTTCAGGTATCTCACTCCACAGGCTGTTAGGTGTTGGAGCCACCCTGCTCAGCAGGGGATTTATGTACAGACCTGCCATCACCAGCTGGCAGCTATGAACAGGGCACAAGTTTGTGATTTGACTGCACCAGCCCCTACCCCAGTCTCCCCAGCTCCCCCACACTGTGCACCTACCAGGAAACCAGCTTCACAAAATTGTCATTCAGTGCAATGCCAGCACCCGCATCAAAAGTGGAAGAATGGCTGTCACCGTTGAAGTCAGAGGAGACAACCTAGAATGGAAAGATAACCATCACATACTGTTAACCAGAACTTGAACCAGAAGTGCACAGACTGGAATCCCAGCAAGGCTGCCACCATCAAGAAGCGTGAGCACTGATAACCAAAGAACTAGGAGGAGGTACCTACCTGGTCCTCTGTGTATGCCAGGATGCCCTTCAGGGGCCCTTCAGCAGCAGCCTTCACTACCCTCTTAATGTCATCGTACTTGGCCTGGGAAGAGGCAGGTTTAAGATGGTCAGATCCCAGCTCACACAAAATGTCCGCCAGGGGGAGGTGGGGGGAGGGGGAAGAGACACACGGGAATGCCACAGCAGGTGAACAACTCTTGGGGAACAGAGTGACACAGGGAGGACAACTCCAGGTATGCAGTTTAGAGGAAGCAGAACCAGGTCTGGAAGCTGATAAGGTCCACAACACTTACTGGTTTCTCCAGACGGCAGGTCAGATCCACAACAGAGACATTGGCAGTTGGTACACGGAAAGCCATTCCAGTAAGTTTCCTGTGAGAGACGTGAGTCAGCAGGTAACAGCCCCCATCCACTAGTCCTCCACTCTGCTAGAAATGAGTGTGAGCTGGACAGGCACCAGCTGCCCCTTTCTTGGGTGTTAGGAAGAAGCAAGACTCACCCATTGAGCTCAGGAATGACTTTTCCCACAGCCTTAGCAGCCCCAGTAGATGCTGGGATGATGTTCTGGGCAGCACCTCTGCCATCCCTCCACAGCTTCCCAGAGGGCCCATCCACTGTCTTCTGTGTGGCTGTGATAGCATGGACAGTGGTCTGGGGAAAAACCACATGATTACAACAATATCCTCCAGAAAAAAACATCCCAAGCACCTCCTCCCCCAACCCCAAGAGCAGAGGGAGTAGAGATGCTTTTCCTCTTACATGAAGGAACCTGGGTACAAGGCACTCTTTTGAGCAGGCTCCACACTTACCATAAGACCCTCCACAATGCCAAAGTTATCATGGATGACCTTGGCTAAGGGCGCCAGGCAGTTGGTAGTACAAGAAGCATTGCTGCAAGAGAGAGGAATGGACATCAGCCAGAGATAAGACCACTGAGGTCCGACAAGCCCCAACACAGCAGCTGAGAGGTACAGGCCAGAGAAACCCTCTACTTACCTGACAATTTTCAGAGACTTGTCATACTTTTCATGGTTGACACCCATCACAAACATGGGAGCATCAGCTGAGGGTGCAGATATGATAACACGCTTAGCGCCACCCTTCAGATGAGCCTGGGGAAAAAAGAGAAGGGCATTAACTAACCAAGGATCCCTCCAACTGCTCACTTCTTTGGACTACCTCTTCTCCCTCTAGCCCCATCTCTTTACCACCTTAAGCAATCCTGTATCGGTGCTACAAGAGCAGCAGTTATTTCTTGTCACATGTGCCAGCATAGCATACTCACCCCAGCCTTTTCCATGGTGGTGAAAACACCAGTGGATTCCACAACATATTCAGCACCAGCATCTGCCCACTTGATGTTGTTAGGATCACGCCTAAGGAGGGACAAAACCGTTAAAAGAGCTGTTTAACAAAACATCTGCTTACGTTTTCCAAAAGAAGAAGAGAAAAACCATACTTACTCCTGGAAGATGGTGATAGCATTTCCATTAATCACAAGTTTCCCATTCTCAGCCTTGACAGTGCCCCGGAAGTGACCATGAGTAGAATCATATTTGAACATGTAAACCTAGCAAAGAGGAAGAGAAGATTATGCAACCCACCTGCAATCTCACATTCTTTCTTCACCTATGCTATAGTATCAGTTCCCCACTTTCTCAGTGACCCTGTCCAACTGTACTTGGCTCTGGTGAACCTCCAGAGCCCTGGGCCTCCACCTCACACCCGGTTTTCCTGGGAAGCCACTGTATCCGGGCCTGAGCAGCCCTACTCAAAAAGGCCCAGAGGGGGCAGTGCGAGGCAACTCACCATGTAGTTCAGATCAATGAAGGGATCATTGATGGCCACTACTTGGACTTTGCCAGAGAGGACAGCCGCCCGGGTGACCAGACGGCCGATGCGACCAAATCTGGGAAGAGAGAGACACGGGTGAGAATGAGCAATGAGGAACCCACTGAGCTGGGCATGACCCACTGCCTTTCCTGAAATCATCCACCACTCCACTGCCCAGTGGGGCAGGCGAAGTCGGCTGGCCCGTCCAAAGGCCAAGGCACCTCGGTTAAAGATTAAGAGCGACCCCCGCACGGTAAAGGTCAAGCGCTAAATTTACTGAGGGCCCCGGAGATCCGGTTACTCCTCGGCACAGTAGAAGAAGGTCACATCCCTAAGCCACCACGGACACACGATCCACCTAGCGACCTTTTGATGGGGGGACACAGCACTCGGGGGAGTTTCTGGGACCCCCGTAGGTAGCAGAAAAGGCAGGGAGCAGCGGTGCTTCCGCGGAGAATGAGTCACCCCGAATCTGCGGCGGGGATGGTGGGAAGTGACTCAGCAGCTCCTCGTGCGCCAGCTCCTCAGCGCCGCACGGGGGGCAACGGTGATGGCGAACTGTCGAGGTGCACATCCCCCGAATCCCAATGCGCCTCCGCCCCCCACGCCCTTGAGGCGACCTTGCCCCCTCCAAGTCGTTCCCTCTCCACCGCTGCCCCCTGGACGCCTCCCGGCAGCGCAGCCCGGCGCCAGCGCTCACCCATTGACTCCGACCTTCACCATCTTCGCCTCTCGGGGATGCTCCTGCGGGCACAAAACCGACGACAGATGAGGTGGAGCGCGGGCGAAAAGGGATTCAGAAGGATCCGCCCCGGCCCCGGGCAGCCACCCCGGCCCCCTACACCACTAAGTGTCTCGCCCACCGTCTCGGGGGG